>OX375867.1:93849491-94072265 GCA_947359475.1 Heligmosomoides polygyrus bakeri | reverse complement strand
GAATTCTTCCCAGGGACACAAACTTCCTCATAACCGAATAAGTGTTAGGGGTTGGAAGTACCAATATGGACGGGGAAAGGTGTTAAATTCGTATCAGAAAGGTAGAACTCATATTTATATGATTTTTACTTATACACTATAAAGAGTACCCCTCAAGATCATTCAAATATGTCGGAATATTAACGTAAGTAAAAGTGGAAATAATTAGAAAATGGGGAAAGCCAGATTCAGCTATGAAAATATGCAAACCGAATGAAAATTAGAACACCAATGGTTGTAGAAATATTGACCAGGATTCCATCTGGAAATTTTGCTTGGGCCAGTTAAAGGTCCACAATGATCTCGAAAAATTAGAATACATGGCGCACTCCAAAGAAATTGATGAACAACGATCTTTGGTTTCATTTTGTTTTTAGCATATATTAAGCTGTGCGAAGTAATCAAAAATGATAAAATGCTAGAGGACGGGTTACTTAATCCCTGTCCGGGATGCGCCACGCATTATCTTTTATGGAATATCGGGCAGGCTGCTTGAATGCGCATTTCTCCTACAATTACTTGAGGTGGCCAACAGATGTACAAGTCGGTTTTACCCTTCCCAGACAAGTCTGCTACCCTCATCGACTTTTCGGATGGGAAATACTTGTTTGGTTTGGACGATACCCCAAGTAAGGCCCTCGATACAATACCGCTCATAACTAGTGTCGCATTTCGCGTCGGCGACGCTCTGGAACGTCGCCGACGCGAAATGCGACACTAGTTATGAGCGGTATTGTACAGGGCACAGGCTAAAGCCCGCGCCTCCTACCACATGGCCAATAAATATTTGTATTTAATAATACATAATTAATCCGTGCAAGACGAGCGCAGTTACTTGCGCATGCAAAGCCGTTTTGATACGGTGTATTAGGCGTGTGTGACGTGTAGAGCAGTTAACCCTATAGCCAAGCTATACCCATGAATTATTGAAGCGAGTGTGTCAGGCTGTGATCGTCTCAGCCAGCTGTTCAACGACGAACCAACCGCCTTGCCTATGGGTACCTACCACAAAATTACAACGACTCTATTCCATGAGCCTGGCAAAATATTGGCGAGTTTTTTCTCACCGCCGCTGCGGGTGCCGGCGCTGTAAAGACGCAATTTTTCATCCGCTCCTAGGCCGATTATCCGTCGGAGAGCTTGAAATCCTGGGCTTTAATCCGGCGGAGGGGATCCAACGGGGAAGGATCTAGGGCATAATGGTTACTGTGCACTGCGAAAAAGTTCAAAAACACATAGAAGCTTGTTATGGAAGCCAGTTGTTCTCTGAAGGACTCCACGAATCCTTTTAGAAGCAGGCATCCTGGCGCAATCCAGAAATGAGCTATTGACGCTTAGGCTTGTTATTACTTTCTGAAGCCAAAAGTGCTGCGTTTAAATAAGCTCTTGTCCTTTCCTTCGCATATTGTTATTCGAAGAAAGGAATCTATTGGGCTATTTTTGTCAGGAATCCTTGTACTTTGCATTCTCTCTGCCAGCCAATGCAAGAAGAAAACAGCCTTAGCCTAGATTCCAGCTCAATAGGGCTTCATATATGAAACATATACAAAATATATAAATACTAGAATATATTAAACACTAAACGTAGTACATAAAAAATAATAATAAGTATTAACGGAAGGGTAAGAAGCCGAGGTTAATCGGTGCGTTCGGAATATACCACAGATTCTTCTACAGGAGTCTTCCTTGAATTGTACATCTGCTATTCAAAAGAGTTTTAGCCACCATTCTATGGATGAATCAGTGATCTACACTTCTCACCTTCGAAGAGGCCCGATATCAGTTAAATGCTTGGCTGGTTTCGGCGGGGAATTGAACCTCGAATCAATCCAGAGTCCACATCGGCTCCTCTTCCCTATTGCGCCATCATATACCGAGAACACGGATTACCATGCCTGGCCTTGAACAGCTTTAGCCAGAGGTATTCCTGCAAGCATGCAAGTAGAGCAATCGGAAGAAGAGCCGGCTCTTGCATGCACCCCGTATTGATGAAGGGGTCAAGTCTGGCCCAGGCCAACCAAGCCTTCCACTCTTCCGGATTCCGTTAATGGCAAGAATAAAACACCAACTTGTTCATCGGCTTGACTCTGCAGATCACTGTAAAAGCCAATTACGCATTCATTTTTGCCTCCACGAGACCCCGTGGAAGTAGCATGCGCGGCGCATCCCAACTGGCATTGTCCCTTGTCGTTCCGTCCCTCTCCTTCCCTTAATGACAAACTCCGCGTTGAATAGCCGATAAGCTGCAGCTCAGCGTTTTGAGATTTTCTATTGGGATTCAGCCAACCCTATCTACTTTCTGAACTGGATCAGCACTCATGAATCTTCTCAAGTTTCTAAAATCGGCTACATCTGTGCTGAAGTCGTTCTAGCCGTGATTCTCTCTGACCGCTAGATGCCACTATATTGCGCGCTCCATAGTCATGTTGTTCAGACTTTTCAGAATTGATCGTTAAGTAGAAAAAGTTCACGCACACTGAAGAAGACGATCCTTCAGAGCAGAGGGCTCTAGTCGTTCATACGGCCTACGTGGGTCGACGGGAACATCGACCCAATCAGGTCAGCACTGACCAAAAACACACCAGCCAATCAAGGGTCCGGCTGCTCCGCCCCCTCTGAGTCGTGTCGATGCAGCCTGATTAGTGTGGTCTGTTCCCGTCTTTCCATGTAGGCCACATTAATAACTAGCACCCTATTACATAACATCAAAGCACTAGATTTGGTATGAAAGAACAATCAGTGTTCTAGGACCGGATTAATCAACACTTATACCCGCGGTTATGTGGGGTATAGGGGTAGACGCACCCACAATGAGGCATTCATGATACCTTATCCGCCACATCGTAGGTATATCATTGGGTAGTGGATACTCGACAATCGTCGTGGGTATCCTCTACCCAATGATTCCGCGCCCCAGTGACAAAATGACGCTCCAGTGAGATCAGGGGCCGGATTCATCAACAATTAAACTCGTGGGTATGCGGGGTATGAGGAGTAAAGATAAGGTAAGAGTCACGTAGAAATAAGGCAAGAGTTAGAGACTCAGGCTTCATCGTGGGTATCTCTACCCCTATACCCACGGGTTAGTCGTTGATGAATCTGGGCCAAGCCTCTGTGCTTTCCTACCAACGGTAAACCGCTCTCTGTGCATTCAATCACTTTTCTAGCTAGCGATGAGACCCCTCATTGAGTGCTGTCTCCGGTTCAGATTAGGCTCCAATTTCCGCTTGCGAGGCCTAGGCCTGGTCGGCGCCCCAGCGGCTGACCAGAAGCTGATCGCTGTGGCCGTCGCCGCCCAACCTACTGGCCGCTCGGCCCGGCTCCTCTGCGTCCCTGAGAAAGGGGCGGCCCCGACGGCTGCTTCGAGCCTAGTTTGCATCGTTGCGACGTTCTCAACGAACTCGTCGTTGCATTCGCTTCGCTCATTGATCAGCAGCAATGCCGAGCAGCTCGTCCGCCGGACGAGTCGTCGCTACGTCATCTGGTGCAGGCGACGACGACACGGCGTCCAGCTGTCCTCCCCGTCCGCCCCCCCCCCCCCCCCGCTTCCCCGTTGCCACCGATCACTTCGGCGGACCACGAGGCGGGCGCCAAATTTGATTCGGGTTTCGTGGTGGCGGCGGAGGGCGCCGGCGCCCATCAACCGCCGGGTTGCTCCGCCCCTCAACCTGCAATCCATCGTCGCTTTGTTCGCTTTCTATCGGTCTCCGCGAGCTCTGTTTCTACGTTTGAACTGACGTCGTCGTGGTCGTCGTCGCCGTCCTTCGTCAACCATTCTGCATTTGCGGACTTAGCACGTGCGTGGCGTCATTTTGCCACCGAGCTTAATACATTTGTTTTGCTTCTTATAACATTATATAATTTTCAGAAAAAGTGCATTCCACGTCCGACTCTCGATGAATCTCGGCTTCCTTGACGTTGTAATCGACGAATTTTACGTATTTTCCTCAGCATGACCAAGATTGATATAACTCTTTGTTGCGGCTTACGTTTCGCCGTTGTCGCTTTCTTAAGAGCCTGGAAACGTCGGGGTCATTCGAGAAACTATCCTCCCAAACACTTCCATTTCACTGCAGAAACCCATCCAAAGGCTAGGAGAGAGGGAAACGACGCCGAGGGAAGTCGAAGAAAGGCTAACCTTAGATGTGGACAGTAGGCGTCCACTGTCACCCTAGCTGGACGAAAGATGGGGGAATGAGCATTGGCCCTTGGGACCACCCGTCAGATACCTAATGGGTCATGACCCAGAGGTCGAAACCCGCGGCTGGCGAGCTACAGCGCCAGCTCTTGGGTCACAGCCGAGCACTCGTCCTTCCTACTGATATTCTTCTCAGGAAAAGGGTCTCAGGCGTATGTCTGAACGAAGAAAATGAGTACCACATCGAGAACCTCCACCTTCCACATAGTGAACAATTATGTTTCATTTTTACAAAACCTTGAACTTACCGAGTTAGGCCTGAGTTATACTCCCGCGGGAGCATCCGCGAAAGGGCGGGAATCGCGCCGAGACTCCTCACCTGGCCAATCGCCGCGCCTCGCCACGCCTCCCTCCGCCGTGCACCATTGGTCCGCGGAAGTTCCGCGGGAGCTCCCGCGGGAGTATAACAGGGGCCTTAGGCCTGAGTTATACTCCCGCGGGAGCATCCGCGGAAGGGCGGGAATCGCGCCGAGACTCCTCACCTGGCCAATCGCCGCGCCTCGCCACGCCCGCCTCCGCCGTGCACCATTGGTCCGCGGACGTTCCGCGGATGCTCCCGCGGGAGTATAACAGAGGCCTTAATGTCCCTGAGATGGTTCACTATGGAATCCTACAGTTTCACAACACAATAGTCTCCAAATATGCTAATATTTGGAGACTATTGTGTTGTGAAAAGCAACCAAAAAAGCAAAAATACTGGGCGCAATACGTGTTGCGAGTGGGCGTAAACTCTTATGGTGATGATTATCCTCACCCTTTTGCATAATGGAATTCACTATTCCCTCACAGTCTTAGTGCGAGGGTGGACTTCTGCTAAGAAAGCTAAAAAAACTAAGCTAATCTTATCGAAGGGTGTATATCGAATATATTCAAGTCTAGCAGGGACTGTTATACATCCCTCAACCCGTATTGCGCCAGATACTACTTACCAGGCTCGAAGTGTTCGATTCCCCGCCCTGTAGTATTTTTACGGATTTTTTTGCGTATTCGTTGTTTGGAAGGTATTGCCTTGTGCGAGTGTGCTATTCCAAAGTGAATTTTCATGCTCCTTAATTCGATAGGTTCAAGAACTTTGGGAAAAAGAACGTACTTTTGTGCCATTCGAAGGTAGAATATTCTCGTAGCGTTATTCATTTTCGCCGTTCAGACATACGCCTCCCCCATGTTAGTTCAAGCCTGTGACATGTACGTGTTGTCTTATCAGAATTCGTTGAATAGATGACGTCGATAGACGTCGACCTCCTCGTTTATTTCGGTAGACTCCGGAAATCGGGTTACGTTAGCTTTGCATTTCTTCGTGTATTGAATAGCAAGTAATTTACCTAACAATATGGAATTTAGTTATGTGGCCAGGCCATCGTTTCCTCTCCTTATCCGGCACGTTTTTCTCATTTGAGGTTGTTAACAAATCATTATTATGTATATTTTTATATCATCACCGTAAGACACCTTGAGGAGTACTTAAAATCAGATTGTTACTGAAAAAATGGGAAGAAATATTATAGAAGTAATTAACAAACCGATGTCTGATACTCATGTAATATTTAAAAAAATGGGGATATTATCGTGTTCCAGTATGAAAAGCGTGCCAAATGAGGGCGAGGAGAAAATATTTGCCTGGGCGGAAAACTTTTTTTCTTTTTTTTCTACTTTTTCACACTTCACACGGTGTGGCTCTTCAGCCTAGTCAGTACAAGCTATCATATCCTATTCGACCCAATCTTGACGTTTTATTTTTTTTCGGATCCATCCTAGTCGGGGAGAGTGGGTGACATCGTACAACTTACTTAATTATTGTACCATGTGAGTACACATGAGAATATAATGGAGGAAACTAGCTATATATCAACCGATCAAGGAGAAATAACGGCAAAAAAACAAAAATAAAAATACAGTAGTGCGGGATCTCGTAAAACAGTTGATTCAGAATGAATGCTTTATTCAGCTTAGCCGTAGTGTCATCTTCAGAGCCGGGAAAAATGGTGTTGGAGAGTTTTGTCCCGGATCACTCGAAGTTATAACAGTTTTACAATTAAGTGAGAAAATGAATAGGGGAACCCGATTGACCTTACAAAATCAGTCAAACAGCTAGCAATTCAGACTCGGATGAAGAAAGATGCGCGTGAATGAGACCCTCCATTCCAGTCACCTCTTCATCTACCCTTCAGCTAGCGCTCTCCGCCGTCAAGCCCACAGGGGTCGACAAATGGAGCCAGCATCAGGTTTACGACCACTTCTCTTTCTTATTGATTGGGAAAAATCCTGTAGCCACATTGACGACATTCAGTGATGGCTTAATTAGGACGTTGACTTCGGTAATTTTTTAAAAATATGATCGGAGCCAGCGGCTAGGACAGATGCATATTTCCCTATGAGAAAGGCATACAACTGCACTAGGGCGATAGCTCGTGCTACTTTGTTCCGACAAATTCGGGTGCTCTATTAAAGCTACACCCGCAAACATAATAAAGGATAAAGGATAAAGGACGGCGTTACTCAATCCCTTCTGGGATGCGCCATCGCATTCTACTTCTACGGGATGTCGTGGAGGCGACATGAATGCGTATTTGGCCATACAATGACTTGCGGTGGCCAGCCGATGAACAAGTCAGCGCTCTATCCTTCCCAGACAAGTCTGGTACCAATTCACCGACCCCGGAGGGATGGAAGGCTTGGTTGGCCTGGGCGGGAAATCCGAACCAGGAACCTGGTATCGGGTGCACGCGACAGTCGCGCCTCCTCCGACTGCGCTACATGCGCCCACCCGCAAACATACACATTATAGATTGACTCATCATATTTAAAGTCTCACTGTGGACCTTTTCGTCATTCCATTCTTAGCAGTTTTGCGTTTGCACAATCAGCATTTCTATCTTTGGGTAATATTTGATTTTTGAACTTCCTTTTATCGCTCGCCGTCGCACGTAGCAGGACCGCTGTGGAGCCGAGGCGCTGGTGCTGGTATGATCCCAAAGTGGATTAGTGTTCAAGCTCCGCGCAGGCCAGTCAAGCCTATTACCTATTCGCGGTGGATGAATTGGAAGCAGAGTTGTCTGGTAAGGACAAAGACCGACTTGCTCATCGGCTGACCATCTTAAGTCGCTAAATACACATTCAGATTGCCTCGCAGAAGCACAATTCGTGGCGCATCCCGATCCCGAACAGGTTTTGGCTGACTTCGGCTTTCACTATTCGAATTTTCGTTTCTGCCAACAGTATTCCTGTCAGAGTTTCAATTTCTCGTTAACGTTGCAGTGCCATTTAAACGGCTTCGAATTCTCGGGGAAACGCGATATCAAATGTTCATGAAGGCTCGATTGTACCGGCACAGCTATGCTACTACATCGACCTACGTTTTACTATTGGATTACTCTTGCTCTTTAGGTGCATACTCTGCATTTGTAAAAGAAACCAGATATATAGGCGTGGCTTATTCATAGCGTTCATGGTGCTTTTCTACTTAGTAATACTCTTTACAGGGAATCGCAACTGTAAACCGCTTCCCAAGTCGTGCTATGGCTAGCAAAGGGTTTCTTCGGTTTCGTTTTTGTCTAGGATTTCAATTTCACTCAGTTTCGATTACATTCAAACTCTGCCCTATCATCGAGGATAAAACACTTCTACACTTATGATCACGTTTCCGTCGTTATTTTCTGTTTTTCCTTGGTCTGACAGCTACTGTGCGGAATTTCAGCAAATCAGTAACGAAAGCAGTTTCCGTTGATGTGCTTCAGCATCTCCAACGTCTCATAATAGGCTTTTAAGTACGTGGAAGTCTAGATGCCTAACATCACATACCTAGGCACGTTCTGCAATTGCTGATTTTGCACTCTTGCCGGAGAAGGCGAAAAAAGGCTCGTTGCTAAGAGATGCTCGAACTTAACCAGCTTATTCACGCAAGGTTTAAGGGTTACAAGCCTGTCTGTGCTTGTTTTGAGTTGCAGTCATGGGTTTCCCTTCACTTAGCGCAACTATTGTGGATTGCCGGATGACACTGTAAGCCTGCGAAATTGTTGAAAGGCCATGTAGTGTGTGGCGCAGCATTCTGAACAGAATATCTGACGGCGTTTTTTGGAAATTTCAATCTACTTCGCCATTTGCTGTTGCAGAAATGGCCTAATAAGTCGCTTAATTGGTTCGTGTCCTCTATTTTCGATTAGGATTCATTAGTGCTTGCAACGGAAAGCAGCTAGCTCTTTTTCCTCTGCTTGCATCTTATGTTCGCTAAGTAGAATTGACAGTTAGCTAATCTTCTAGCTCCTTCCTCGCCTCTTCCGCAATTTCATGGTGTTCTGTCGTGCCTTCAGCACTATTTCATGGTGTTCTGTCGTGCCTTCAGCACTATCTGCAACGTCTTTATAAGCAGCGACTTTACTGTGTGCACTGCGTAGCACAGATTTCTTTCCTTTCGATTCTCACGCCATTTTCTTACCATTGTTCTCTGCAGTCGCAGATCATGTGCTCTATTCCGTTGCCGATGCGAAACAAGTCTGTGCTGCATTTGCAGACTTTAGCAACTGCTAGGAAAGGATTCTTTTTTGGTCAAGTTCGCTGGGAAACAGGCTATTAGCTCAGGCCGATGGGAACGATAGAAAAGTTCGCATGGCTTACGACGCTGTTTGTTTTAGAATGACAGTAGTTATGATAGCTTAATGCTTTTGCTTCTTTTCATTTTTTCTTTTCAATTGCATCGTTGCCCAAGAAAGTCCTGTCACTGTGGCGACTGCACTTTCGTGAAAGAGGTGCAAATCGGCTCTAATCGTCAACCTGTCGCTGTTAAAGATATTCATAGTCCAGGGTTGCCTTCACCGACTCAGGTCATTGTATAGGCAACATACACATTCCAACTGTCCCACAATCTTCCGCATAGGTGAAGTACATGGCGCATCACGCAAAAGGATTAACTAACGCTGACCTTTATCCTTTTTAACTGGTACGCGATGTTCAAGTAGTGCGAGCAAACGTAGTTAGGTTCGCACTCTTTGGTGAGGGTCATCTGAAGCCCTCAAAGCTGTCTTTGGGAGAGATTTCGGCAGTATTGTACTTTCACAACTCCATGGGTCGAGGAGAGGTCAAAAAAAAAATTTCGCCCAAACTTCGTCTAGGGGGAGGGGGGGGGGTTATTTGGGGTGCTACGGGTGAGCGCAGCATGCAAGCGGTCCCGCAGCGATCGCCTGAAAATTCGCAAATCAGCGGGAAACCATTTTTGCGGAAAACTCTTCGATAGGCGAAGGCTTAATCGAGAGATAGAGTCTAAGCATCATGGCCCTCCAGGCACTGTTCCACACCCGCCGCCAGGAAGAACTGCGCGACTTCAAGCTGAAGGACCTAGTTGTCCGTTACTTAGGTAATCCTGAAGACTACACCAAAACACTATTATCAACGCTTTCCCTTAGAAGCTGGATAGATGCCGCCACAACTGCTCTGCAAAGGTGAGATACTTCTTCAGATATTCAGGCTCCACCAGCAATCCTTCCTGAAGCGTTCCTTGCCCGCAATCTACCGTACTCCAGCGTAAAGCGAAAAGCGGATCTCAAATTCGTGATCAACACCCCAAATAACCCCCCTAGCCGAAGTTGGGCGAAATCGGTGACCATGACCTTGGCAGCCTTAGTCACACGCACCTACGATAACCTACCGTTATCGGCCGTAATTTTGAAAACGGATCTCAGATTCGTGATCAGCACCCCAAATAACTCCCCCCCCCCCAGGTGAAGTTTGGGCAAAAAATTTTTTCGACCTCTCCTCGATCCTTGGAGTTGTGAAAGTACAATAGTGCCGAGATTTCTAAGGATTCAAAGATTCTAATTTATAGTGAAGGAAAAAGGACGAAAGGCGGCGTTCCACTTCGTGGGATGATTCTATCGGATGTCGTGGGGGAAATCTGAATGATTTTCGTCTGTGCAATGTCTTCTCGGCCAGCGATGGACAACCCACAGTTTCATTATGATAAGTATGGTAGTAATTCAGCGACTTCGGGGGGGGGGTGAAAGGCTTGGTTGGCTTGGAAGAGTCCCGAATCAAGTACCTCAAGTCGCGGTACAGATGACAGCCAGCACATCTTCCCACTGCTCAAGCCTTCATGCTGTGTATAGTAGGAAACATCGCGTATGCCTCCGCCGCGCAATTACTTGATGCGACGTGAGTCAATGAATTTAGTGGGGGTACGTCGCTGCTTGGTGAGAGTCTAAAACGGGGCTTCCTCTCCTGGTCAGCCCCTCTGTTGGATGAGCAGCCGAGGCGTCTCAAAGTACGACCAGCGTCCAGATGACCATTTCCTGCAGCTCTGCGGATTTGCAAGCGCGATGCTCGCCGGTCGACTAAAGGTGTACAGCAGCTGCGTGTTGAATATATGTTTGTTGGCTAAGAGAGTGAATGGGCGCGGTGCGTGTTGCGCCGCGTCGCTGCGAGTGATTCATTATGCTATTATCGTTTGATTCCATTATTTAGAGCTAATGGTTAATTCTATTATGTAGTCGAAGTGCGCCGCTGAACACAAAATCTATCCATTCGCTTGAAATGAGACGGCGAGGGGGCTTTGGCGGCGGCGGTGCTTTTTAATGCATAGCTTTTATGTGCGTGTTTTCTTCGCTGCTCCCACTCACCCGGCCGCACATAAACCCTTTTCTAAAGTATTCGAACTCGTATTAAGTTTTCTGTTAAATTTCGATCCTTATGCGTATGGAGTCGTTTTGCCTTTGATTTTTTACCTGTTGTAATTATCTTGTTTTATTGCTTTTCTAAATAGATATCTTCATGGCACAGTATGCTAACTAAATGGCCTTAAACGGGATGCAAAACCGGAATTCGTTGGACACACTCGAATACCCACCCGCCCTTGATGCCTACTCTGATAAGACGTAGCACTTGCACGATCTAGAACCCCACTCTTTTCACTGTCCAGCAATATCAGTTAGAATGTCGCTTTTACTAGGACTATCGATCAAAGTCTAATCAGTCCTTTTGGATTTATTGAGCCACGTACTCTCTTACTGTAGGATATCGCACAGTCTAGTGACCTATACTTGCTCATGTCCAGCATTCTTACCGTCCTTCGAAAATCTTGAGGTGATATGTGTGTCCTTTTGGTGAGAGAACAGCATCAGTTTCTGTTTAAAAGTGGATGCCATCCCATAGTACAAGAACGCCTAAGGTATTGGAAGCACTCAAGACTTCGCGTTGAACTTATTTCCGTCCATTTTCACGGCGTTCATGCTATAAAATCTCACTACCACTCTATCCACTCTGGGTTGTGGTACGTGTGACGTGGTGCAGCTCGATTCAAGATTCTTCTTCCGCACCAAGTGCAGGCCAAGCAGACCTTCCATCTCTCCCTGGCCGGTAAACTGGTACAAGAACTATCTGGAAAGAATAAACCACTTCACTTGTCCATCGGCTAACCACTACAAGCCATTTGGGCCAAATAAGCATTCAAGTCTTTGTCGCGATATCCCGTAGAAGTAGAGTGGGCGGCTCATCCTGCAAAGGGACTGACTAACGCCGAGCTTTGTCCATGTATATTAAATCGATGAACACGTGTAGCGCAGTAGGAGATGCCGACTGTCTCGCGCACCGAATACCAGCCATGTTCCTGGTTTTCCAGCTCAGGCAAACAAAGCCTTCCATCCCTCCGGGGTCGGTGGAATGGTACCAGACTTGTCTGGGAAGGATAAAGCACTGACTTGTCCATTGGCTTATCACTACAAACCGTTGCATAGGCCAAATAAGCACTCAAATCGTCCTCGCGATATCCTGTTGAAGTAGAGGGCGCGGCGCATCCTACAGAGAGACTAACACCGAGCTTTATCCATTTATATTAAATCGAATCCCAATTCCGCTCCATCTTAGCTCATAAACGCCAAAATATGGATGGAGATGGGCATGTATTGTTAAGGGACTTTGGAGTGCCTCGGTTTCGTGTGGCGGTAGAGCTCATAGCGCATCCCTAGGCTTTCATTATTCTATTTTGCTTGCACACTGCTGCATATTAAGATTTCATCATTAGACATCAGCGAACGTATTAGTGTGTTATCGCTAATTGGACCCTAATACCCATTATGTGACTGCTGTATGAAATTAAGGCTAGAAATGCCGTTGTGATATCTATGCAACTGTTTGTGCTAGGTCGTTATTTCGTGCACAGCTATGCACTGTTATAATCAGCTAACCGTAACCCTTGGGTACATCCTATTGTCGAGTTCGGAAACATAACCTTTGACTTCTCGTTGTACTACTAGATCTCTACCAAAGTTCTGTCATTTTTTGACCTGCAACTTCAAATGTAGATATCTCGGCTCAAATATAACTTTATTAGTCGAAATAAGAACCATTACAATCTACACATCTTTGCCAACGGGATACTAGTTTATCTATTCCAGCAGCAAAGAACTCCAGAGATCTAGAAGCGATGAATTCTTCGAGAGCATATTCTTCATCATGTCGGTTTTTAAAGTATTTTCCGCGAAGGAAGCCGTCGAGATGTTTGAAAGTGCTAGTCTGTAGGCGATAGGTTGGGCGAATACGGTGTATGGTCGAGTGTTTCGTATCCCAAAGAATGGAGCTTCTGCCTGGTGTCATCGATACGTGCGGCCTAGCGTTGTCGTGCAAAAGTATCAGTCCCCATCTGTTGATCACCGCTGAATACATTTGCTGGAGCTTCTTGTCCATCTCGTCCAACTGCTGACAGTACTTTCCGCCGTGATTGTTTCACCACGTTTGAGAACACTATGGTGGATTTAGCCGGTGGCACAGCATCAAACCGTCACCATCACCTTCTCCTGGTGCATACTCGGCTTTGTTTAGGTGTTTCATTGTGGATTGTCGTAGACCGTCCATTTTTCGTCACACGTCACGATTTGCTTATTCTCCGGCCCAAGTGTGGTGTTGATGTTTCGAGCTGTTTCTGCTGCTTTACTTCCCTGTTTGAAGTTGAACAAAGAAAAGGTGCGAATTTGCATCTTGTCCATGTTTTTTTCCAAGCCCTGAAATATCTGAGGAACGTATTTAAAACCAAGTCAGCAGTGGTTCTGGATAGAGGAGAAAATGCGCTTTCAGAAAATATATAACACCACACCAAAACTACAAAGCATATCCGGGTTCACAACATTTGGAACCACGGTAGCAAAAAACGACAGAACTTACGTAACGACCTAATACTATTGTGAGTGTGTGCTCTTCACTCCCTGTGCCAGCTTGAATTACGACTAAAATAGTAAAAGAAGCAGTAGAACGTAAAGACGGCGGCTGCGTTAAGATCGCTTCGCGCTCGCTGCTCGTCCATGTTTCTAATTGAATTTTATTTTCTGCGTTTCGTCGCTGGTGTCCTTCGGTACCAGTCGTCGCCGAATCCAATATTAGATACCTTTCGGCGTAATTGTGACCTTGGCGGTGTCGTTGTCGTCGTTCGGAGAGCTGTGTTTCATTGATATTTGATTCGCTTTCCCTACTCTACAACACGCCACCGACAGCAACCACCCTATTTGGTCGAAAGGGATGGACGTCAAAAATTCCGATCGTTATCGTAATGGTCTGCGTGTTGTGGGCTGCGATGCGGTGAGATAACCGGCCAGATGTTGGCCGTCCTTTCACGGTTCTCTTTGACAGTTCCTGGAGCCTTTCCCATTCAACGAAGCAATTTGCAAGTTTCTTTAGTCCTAGAATTCACCACCGTTCAAGTGGTCTCATTCAGTATACGGAGAAGCAGGTGTAGTTAGTGCTTTTCAACTCTCCCCGCACTTCCTTGAGCGACTTGGAAAATAAATGGTTTGAATAAACCCTTAAAATGTGGCAAGTGGAGCACTGGACAGGAAGCCTGGACTCGTGTGCCACCACCAATTGATCAAATACTCGTTTCGCGCGAGAACTAATCAAACCATCTATCCCTCCGGGGTCCGAGATTTGCTAACAAACTTCTCTGGGAATGATACAGCACCTTCATTTCCGCGATACTAGGATATAGGAAATGCTACGTGCTGTGAAACAGGGCCGGTGGTGTAAGGCGTAGCATTGCTGCCCGAAAAGCAGAAGGTGCAGGTTCGAGTCCCGCCTGGCGCAAGAGTTTTGGTCACTACGGAACATCCTGTAACAACATATATCCTCTCTTCCAGCTGCTCCAGGCCTAAACAAGTTTTTAAACATTGTTACTTTCATGTCCGTTGAAGCCGATTTAGCCGTTTGAATTCATGCCATTGCTTAGACCAATTATTCATTCAAAGTGCCTCCACGACAGGTTGTAAAGTAGAATGCGTGGCTCATCCTACAAAAACATTGATTAACTCCGATTTATGTTCTTTAAAAGGTCATTTGCTTCTTAGATGGTCAACAGTTGTGTCAAGGGACTACAGTACATTATCTAAGGAGGTGGACTCTTGCTTTGCAGCGCAAAAAAGCCGCAACGTTTAGGTATTGGGTTTCGTAGCACTACCTAACAGCAACTACGTTGGCAGCTCCGAGTGCCTTGTGGATGGGTATGATCAGAAATTGCTAAATGTAATGCGGAAGCGTAATGCAAGGTCTGGTAATTAGGTGTTGCCCAGGAGAATAGCAGCTCTAGCAGGCCGCAAGCAGCAGCTCCAGGCTCCGCAGCTTCATAAAAACGTATTCGAGAAGCTTTTATGCGAAATATATTCATAACAACGCGTCAGTCGTTCCTTTGAAGATAGTTCATGGCTGTTTATTTACGTCAAGACGATCTGTCGAGTTTTTATGACATTTCCGTCGACTTCTCATCATTTCACTCACAAAGGACCACAGTGCTATATGTTTTGAAGTGTTACTTTTCGTTTCGGAGACGGTGTAGTAGAGCATTTTTAAAGTGACAACAGATTGTGTGGTTTTCTGGAAGCGTCTAATGCGAACTGTGTGCAGAGAAACGCGTCAGCCTTTATTGCAACGGATTCATTGACTTGAGAATATCTGATAAGCCTGTGGAACTGAAATGCGTGAGCGTTATAGTGTTAAATGTGACCCAGTTTAGATGCGGCCTCCTGGTTGCCTTGCTCTGCAGTAACCCCAGACCTGTCTCAAGTTAAAACAAAGCACTGGCCAACCTATTGAGGAAAATCGTAGCTTTCCACAGTTTCTGTCGACATTAGTCTTGAAGTTTCATAGGTGCCTAGTATCTAGCTAGCACTCTGGTGCCGTAAATATACCATTCCATGTCAAACTGCACTCTTTTCAAGCCAAAAATTTCAAATCAAACTGAACGCTTTCCACATCGTAAAAGATATCTTCTAGACTGATATGCGTACGCTTAGAAAAATCGTTCGTTTCAATTCTTTGCGTTATGTTTCTTTGAAACTCTTTTAGTCGCCTTCTGCAGAAATATGAATACCCTGTTTGAATCTTCCCAAAATTCTTAATTTTTAGCTGCAGAAGCTTACCAACAATTTAGTGGTGAGACCTATCTTGAAGCGCATTGGAGAATTCTGCTTTTCTGCATTTTACATAAAGTAATAATAAAATAAGAAATGTTAATATAAGAATAATAAGAACTAAAATAAGTCCGAATCCATATTTGTGACTAAAACAATTAAGAAGATTTTTATAAAGATTTAAACAAAGATTTCGCAGTTTCTGGAGCAGGCAAATAATCAAGTTTTGAAGAAAGCCAAAAAATTAGCCGAAAATTCACTTGGACCTTCTTGGAAGACATTTGTTTTTACGTCCAACGTTTGTGCTGTTTGACTTTAAAACAGTATATTCAAAGAAAATGTGTTTTTTTATCCTAGACAATTCTAGCTCTTGGAAAAGTCTGGTGGGATAAGAGTTTATGATGAGGATCATCTTAGGAGCTAAGTTCTAGAAAGACGTTACAATAACACCTGGTGATGTCTGTAGGATTTCTTCAGCCTAAGCGGATGAAGGCTCATCTCGCTGCTGTGGTAAGCGTTATGGCACTATAAAAACCTCATCGAGAAGCTTCCAATGTGAATGCATGCGTAATGGCTCGTCAGTCGATCTTCTGAAGGAATTTCGCGAAGGTTTATTTACGTCATGGCAATATAAAGAGCTTTCACGACGAATTTTGGGTCGACTTCTCATCATTTTGCAGACACATCACTTCCGCTGCCTAATCTTTCGAAAAAGACCTATGGAGGTAGTATATGAAAACATTGGAGCACCTTCGGGAACATATTCAAGTGCTCGAAGGAACTCATATTAGGTTTGGAGCTTCCTTAGGAAGTCATGGTTTACAACAGTAGTTGTGGCAATGATTTTGATCATCATAAAAGTTGTGTTTTAAAAGCTTTGGGCGCTTACTGTGCTCACAGTGGATCTTTAGGTGTTATTCAGAGAACTTGATTGCTTTAGAGGAATGCAACAGCAGCTTCTGACTAGGAATGTCGCAGTTTTGTTCGCCGGTATCTGCAGTACAGCGCGCCGTTGTGCTCTAGTTGAGCCCTGGCGTATTTGAACTCTGGCTTTCTGTCACAGTTGGTACGCGCCATGCGTCTTCATAGATACCTCTGAGAGCTTCTGTTGACACAGATGTAGGCAGTGTCTCTTCTGAACGGAATAAGATGGAAAGAAAACGAATCTGATGAGCGCTACAAAGACCAAAGTTCTCCACTGAGCACTCGTATCAGCTGAGACCTCTGCAACCTTTATAGAAGTCTTTGGTAGTTTGTAGTTTTTGAAACAGAGGACGTATACTTCGTTTTGGGGATGAGGTAGCCTGGCTATTTATTTATTTATTTATTTATTTATTCGGTACACTACTTAGGGTAAACGTCATTAAAAAGACAACGCAATCACTCCTCGACACCTAATTTCCTTCGGAAAGAAGAAAGACAAGAAGAGATAAGTCTCTTTCACTTTTCAAAGATATGAATATACATCCCATTCTACATGTAAATGAGCTAGAGCTTACACTGGCTTTGGAATGCTATAGGTGATTTTTCATGAAACTAACCCCTTTAGCTCTAGAGAGAACAAATCGATAAAATTTCGAGCTATCCGTCCTAAATATCCCGTTCAGAATTTTGATAACCACAGGCATTCTTCGTTTTTCGTTGAGATTCCAGAGAATGAAATCTTAAGCCTCGGTTGCTGTGAAAGAATAAGGTAGGCTCGTGTAGCCGAGCGCATTCATTCATGAGTAGGGCTTTTTAGTGAAGTTTCTTTGCGTTTTTGCTAACATAAGATTGTTTTTCGGTGCGTGTAGCACAGTAGAGGGAGGTGCCGGCTTTCGCCTGCGGCCGATATCAAATCTGTGGTTCGAATTTCCTGCCAACCAAGCCATCCATCCCTCCGGGGTCGGTGAATTGGTACCGGACCGTGGGAAGGATACAGCGCTGACTTGTTCATCGACTCGCCACGGAAAGTCATTGTATAGCCAAATACGCATTCAGATCGTCTCCACGACATCCCATAGAAGTAGAATGGGTGGTGCATCCCAAAACAGATTGAGTAACAAGGTCCTTTATCCTTTATTTTTAAGGATTGTGCTTCCTTTAATAACGGCAAGTTGGTTGAAGTTCTACTCTGTTGTCACATATAATTTAAATGCGCAAAGTAAAGCCTGCTGATCACCTAAAGCAAAGCATTAAGGTCCGTAGATTACAATGCTAAAGTTCTATAAGCTCGTAGTGTTGAAATTAGATATGCTCAGGAGATAGGTATTGATTACCAACTTACTTAACATCGACTATAATAAACGCTCTATTTGTTTTGCTTTTGGTTCTCATCGACTTTCCAGACGCGTTCAAATTATGGCAGGCTGTCGAGTGAGGCATCATAGTTCTCGGCTGTTTTTCTATAACAGCAGCACGAGCTGTGCAGCTTCATAAAAACGTCGTCGAGAGGCTTCTAATGCGAAATGTATACATAACAGCGCGTCAGGCGTTATTCTGTACGAATATCGCGAAGGTTTATTTATGTCGTGACGATCCGTCGAGTGTTTACGATCGCCTTTCCGACTTCATTTCACTTACAAAACACTTCCGTACTGTGCTCGGCCGTCCATTTGCTCTCCTGTACTCTGCTGCGGTCGTGCATATTACTGTATCCTCGCGCGCGCGGCGAGCGCAGTGCTGCGCAGGTTTTATTCGTGTGTTTAATTGTTTTTCGCTGGTCGTGGTGGTGAGAAGAAGAGAGGGCGCCGCCGCCGACGCCGTCGCCATCGCCGTCGCCGTCGCAGTGCTCGCTCGTCGCTTTGTCCATATAGGGAAGACTAGGCGTGCGCGCGCCAGGACTCACGAATTCCTCGTCGTCTCCGTCGTCCGCGTCCTTTATTTGCCTGTGTTCTTAGCTAAATCGACGAGTTCCGCTAGAGGAGAGAGGAATTTTTATGCGCAGCAGCAGCAGCGGCGTCGACTGCAGCGGCGGGCGACGACCTTTCTCCGGCTCTCTTTGCAGCGCCTCTGCTTTCCTCTTATTCTCTCTTCTCCCACTGCCATGCCGCCGTCTCCTTCTCCTCGCTTTTTCTCTCCCTCGCGGCCTTTTTAATCTCGGAATTCAATTTGAAAGCGCTACGCATTTTTTTCTGGTCGTGAGTGTCCGAGTCGTCGAGTTATTGCGTAGCACTACATTCTGATAGTTCCTCACCGAGTAGCAGTATTAATGCCACAGGTTTTGCAGATGTTTCGGGAAGAAGATGTGCAGATGCCGGCGGGTTTACCGATGATGGCCGGCGGTATCAACGGTCTTCTGAACGCGGCCAGCATTCTGAACGGCGCCCGAGAGAGCAACGACGCCGGCGACACCGACCGACAGTGCTCTACCGATCGGTCGATATCGGCCACACCGTCACAGAGTGGAGACGATCAGCATCAGGTTCGTACTCGTGTCGACGTTGCCTGCCTATTTGTGCGCGTATGTGCGCCTCCTCATGTCTGTGTACATGTCCATCAAATTAACCATATCGATCGATCGATACACATGGCAGTGTAAATAAATAGATTACGCCCAACATACCTACATCGCTGCACTAGCATTAGTACAGCGGGAGGCAGCGGGGGTGAGTAGGCTTGATTGGGGGTTGACCTGCAATGGTGGGGATCGGCTCGGCCTCGGTGACAAAGCACTGCTAGTGAGCTTCATATTCTCTGCTAAGTCACCGCGCGGTGCAAAACATCGTTTGGTTCTCCTCCCCACACATACAGGAGGCGCATCCTATTTTCTTCCTCCTCTAGCTGCAGTAGGAATGCTGTACGCCCGAAGTAAATTCCAATACTGCCATTCTTCTTCCTTTCCATCTTCTCCTGTCGAAACGGTAAGCTGTCATTACGTGTTTTGTTGCGATCAAAACTACTAGCGCCAGGCGGGACTCGAACCCGCACCTCCCTCTAACCGGGCGAGACTGCTCTACGCCATTACACCAGCGGCGCCGTTTGGTCGAACGCAACATCCACACCTCGTGGGACCGATCAGCAGTCACCCGTACCCGGGATGACCTGGCCGCTGATATCAGCATGGAACCAGTTAAGCTGATGGTCTTGATAGAAACAATTCAAATCAGGTTCCTTAAGCCTCAAGGCTGGTATCGAGGTTGTAAGCTGTCATAACGATGTTTTGTTGCGATCAAAACTACTAGCGCCAGGCGGGACTCGAACCCCCACCTCCCTCTAACCGGGCGGAAATGCTCTACGCCAATTTGTATGTGGTTGTATTTTCTGCTGGCTTGGAATTGATCTATCAAAGTAAAGGATCTATTCTAGTCGGAGAAGGGGCAAAGCCAGAAAACTGAATTAGAGGCAAAGAGTATTGCCTCTACTGGCTAGGTAATTGTGAAGCGAGGTCCACGTGTAGGCTGTGTCGTCTTTGTAAAGTAGTTACCCTTTTTAACACCGTTATCAAACAGATGGAGGGAATTGCTCTCAACAAGGAGAGATCCAAAATCAGTTCCAAAGAGACTTTTATTCTCAGATTATTTCGTATCCTAGCGGGGGCGGGGTACTTCACTCTGTCGGCTTGACAACGGCAGCAAAATTGAATGTAAACTATTTTACAACGGCGACACACTGAACTAGCCTATGAGCCTAGAAGAGTGCCCTTCTTTGCAGCTGCCTAGAGGCCAGAGAGTTTATTTTGTTTCACTTTTATACTGGTGCTCCCATCCGGTTAGGGTAGATATGTTATCTCTCATTACTGTTCACCCTTTTTTAGAGGTATTTTATTATTTCATCACTTTTCTTATTTATCCACTTGGGCATCTTTCTCTTTCCGTAATTTGCTAACGATTTTCTGCAACACCTCGCCGTTTCTTTTCATCTCGCTCTAGCTTATAACCTAGATGGCCTAAAAGCTTGAGTGGTCAGGGATCGGGCGTGGATAGTGCTATACCTAATCCAGAGTTCCTAGGTTGGCTCTAAAGACCTTTTGAGCATGATTTCTTTGTGTTCCACACCTCCATTTGTTTCTGAAATCTGACAAGCACTATACTTTTACTCTTGAATCTTAGGGCCTATTTCTACTCTAAAAAGTTGGTCAAGCTGTTCAGAGTTGGCATCTTTTTGCATCATTTAAAGGGACTCAAATCAGATTGTCGTATTAAGCGATTGAAGTTCTACAGAGTTGCTATACGCTGAGGGAGCGTTACATTCACGTTGCTCCTATAGACAGCCATAAGTTTTATGTGGGAGGCCTAAACTGGGAGTGCTCTGGTTGAGCCAGGCGTTCTGTGCATCTCTTAACCATCTCAAATGACTTCAAATTGCCTCGCTGTTTATTCCTATGTACTCTGAGCTATTTGACCTCGAAGAGGGACTGCAAGCGGAAGGCATGCATGCTGATTTTGACAGATTTTAATTGTTTTGCGCGCTGGATGTCGCCCTTGTCGCTGTTGATTATGAACAGGCCCTCCGGCTGTGATTGTAACTGCTTAGAAAGCGTTGAGAATCGGAAAGAGCATTCGAAGTTTTTTGGGTTTCGTTGTTGTTTTCTGCTGCAAGATGATGTTGTACACCGCAAACCATTGTGACGGAGATTAGCGTGCTGGTCGCAACACAAATGTCTTACAGTGACACTTCAAGATAGAGCTAAGTAGTCGCAGAGCTTGGAAGGATTAGTAAATGGATCCCTTGGTTTTTTAGAGGATTGCGACCTTATGTGCTGTGTGTTAGTGGGGGGCACTCTCCTAGACGTGGATTTGTTCATTGAACAGCTCACGTTAAGACAGCAAGTTAAGCTTTTCTTGGCGCACTCCGTTCCAGCTCTAAGATTCCATTTAAATATAGACTATAGTAGGAAAAACGAAAAAGAAAGCTCGTCATCACAACAGTTCCCCCCCCCCCCCCCCCGCCCGAACACGCATTAAGCCCACCCTTACTTATGATATCGGTACTGTTGAAATTTTAAAAGAAATATTTCTTTCTATCGAGTATCGTTGTTATCGGTGTCATGCGTGTGGTCATGCGTTACGCAGAAAGACCAAGATACCAGACGTCGGCTTAGTACCTTCAGATGATTACGAGAAAGCATCGTCTGCAATTTTTCTTGACTTTATGGGGAGATCCGTGATTGTTAGAAGCATCTTTGATTCATCAATGAAGACGTCATGACGTTTTCGCCACAGGTTTAGCTTCGTGGCTATTAGTCATTAGGGCAAGATGACTCATGGTGTGGCAATATTGGTTTAGAAGGGAGTGATGACCCACTACGATGCAGATTTTTCTTCAGTTTAAGGACAATTTTATTGTGAAATAGTGTCTCGGATAGGGTTTTTGTGTAGTTTTTGTTCTTTGTATTGTTTTTCTTCAATATTTACCCACTTTTTTGGGAACATTTTATGTGCATACTGCTGTGATTTTTGGATTGTGTGATGTTTTAGCTACTAAGATGTTTCGGTTACTTGATTTGGCCATTGTTTTTCACCTCTGGATGTATTTTTTCTTCGGAAAATGGCGCTCATGCAAAGCGGTTGCGTTGCGTCGGTCCCTCTAGTTGCACTCTGCGTCGCTCTGGCCGTCTCAATACTGTTTACTGCGAAAGTATAAGTACTAGGAAATATGAGAAAGTGTAATTTATGCGCGTCTTTCTGTATTCCGTTCTTCTTTCCTTGGTTCGGCTTTAGCGAAATTGCACAGCTAAATCAATCGCGTTTTTGTATCACGATATACAGAGCTATTTTCGCGTCTACTTCGATTTTAAACCCTCTCGCCTGCTCATCATAAATCATAACTGCAGAAGAGCCGTTTTAAACAGTGGAGAATTCGCTAAAAACTCGGAGAAATGTGGCCCTGAATTTCGGTGAAATGGAGGTGATAGATTCGAGTTTATCGTGGCTGCTCAAATCGCTTAGAAAGCTGCTGCTTCTGGCGCTGCTTACATAGTGGTGAGTTAGTTTAGGTGTTCTATCCGCGGGTTCCTAATTGCGTGGGACAACGGCGGGAATGTGTGCAATATGGCGTAAGATTGCATCATATTGCTTCGCTGTTCTGCTTTGTTTCCAACTAGGATAGAGGTAAGTCTGGGTGAGATGTCATGGAACAGGTAGTCACTGGGGCCGTGAGCAAACTCAGAGAAGGGATAAGACAGCATGGTTTCATCAATGATTAGATCCGGTACTTTGCGAGTATATCAGGGGCCGGATTCATCAACGACTTACGTAACTTTAACGGAGAATTGTAAGCTTAGCGAGCGATATGGTGAGCATAAGCCGCGCTATCTGAGCTTTTCACTTACTCGAAGCTCAGATGACGCGGCTTATCGCTCACCATATCGCTTGATAAGCTTACAATTCTCCGTTAAAGTTACGTAAATCGTTAATGAATCCGGCCCCAAGTAGAGATACCCACGGTGAAGCGTTCATCGCTACTCCTTATACCCTGCATACCAGCAGGTTCAATTGTTGACGAATTCGGCCCCAGAAGAGGACGCTGTGTTGCAAACATTTGTGCCTGCTTACCCATCTAGGAAGGCGAAGTTTATACCTATTTGTCTGTGAAGTATAGTGGTCCTGTACAAGGCTGTATGTGACTAGTGGGGGAGCTGGGGGAGGCGCTAGCTTAGAAGTGCACCTCGAATCGAGGTTTTTGGTTCGGTTCCCGCCCAGGCCAAATTGAGACTCCATCCCTCTAGGGTCGATGGATTGGTACCATACATTACATACATTCTCTGGAGATTGCAAAACATTAACCTTAACATCGGTTCTTCACTGCTGGTCATTATATGGCTCAACTAGGCACTCAAATGACATCTTGACATCTCTTAGGAGTAGAATGCGTGGTGCATCTCAAATGAGTTAATTTACGCTGTCCTTTATCCTCATTCTTTAAATAGAGTCATATTAGGCAGGTTAAGAATAACCTGCCCAATGTAGCTTGGAGCATGGGTCAGGGGTCTGAACAAACCAGTTGGAATTGAATGCTTGCTACTCTTTTTCCGAAAGAAGAACACCATAGATGCTCTTGCTCTACAGTTCTTCAACAGCTACGGTCCCATTTGCAAAAGTGTAGACCATGTATGTTTGTGTGAGTAATGCAGGGGCAGATAGGAGGAGGAGGGGGGGGGGGGGGGGGAGTTCGTTGACCTAGTGGCAATGCAGTTGCGCAAACGGCAGCAATACGCTTCCTTCAGTCCGGACTGAAGCGCTTGAAAAGGTTTTATAACCTTCTGTTACTTAGGAAAGCTCCTCCTAGCGGAGGATGTCAATCTTTTGTTGCAATTTGCTTCAGAATATTACT
Source organism: Heligmosomoides polygyrus bakeri (assembly GCA_947359475.1). Classification (NCBI taxonomy): domain Eukaryota; kingdom Metazoa; phylum Nematoda; class Chromadorea; order Rhabditida; family Heligmosomidae; genus Heligmosomoides; species Heligmosomoides polygyrus. Next base: position 94,048,403 of record OX375867.1, on the reverse strand, counting down.
GCTAGCTTGTTCCAGCCTACAGGGTTTCATTAAGGAGAGCTAGACTACTCTTTCCGTAAAAGGAATATACAGCACCGAGCCGTTTTCGGCTGGAATTTCGTTTTGCTGTTTGTTTCAGACTGAAGGGTGAAACAGGTATGCGACGAGCGTATGAGTGTGTGCGTGCGTGTGCGTCTTTTTCGTTTTCTTTTTGAATGTTAGCGAACCAAGTGTAACATTCCTGCTCATTGATCGTTGCCGACGTTCTTTAGGTGTTTTAGTTTATCGGTATGTTCGACGGCTGTCCTTGCCAGAAGTTTCTTTGAATCGTTTCACATAATTCCTTTGTTCTCTTTAAGTCCTTTGTTTAGAAAGTGGCGTTTGACATGATTGTTTAGTCTTGCTCAGGGTTAAAAATCGGTGTTAATCAATCCCTCTGTTGCAGGTGTCATTCATCCTGCTTCTATTTAATGTCATGGAGGTGACTTGAGTGCGCATTTGGTATACACACTTACTCGTGATGATCTACTAATGGGTAAATCAGTGCTACTTCCTTTCCAGACAAGTATGTTAGCAATTTTCGGACTCCGGAGGTATTGAACTTGCTTGCTTGACCTTGTTGGAACCAGAACCATAGAAAGACTGGAGTGCACAACAGGGTCAGCGCCTTCTCCGACTGCACTACATCCGTCCTGATGAGGACTACAGTGGGGCGTAGTGGGGCGCATGGTGGTACGGTCGGAGGAGGCGGCTGTCGCGTACATGCCGAGCCGGGGTTCTTGCTTCGGGTCCCGTCTAGGGCAACCAAGCATACTATCTTTTGGGGATCGACAGGTCTCGTTGGGAATATGCAACACTGAATTGTCTGTGGCTGACCACCGCAGGTCGTTCTATTGGCCAAATACGCATACAAATTGCCTCCATGATATTCGGTAGAAGCAGAGTGCGTGGCGCATCCCAAGCATGGGCCCATACCATCCATTTTTAAATTATTTTCATGAGGTGTAGGTAAAGGTAGGGTATCACTTTCAGTACATTGAGTGCCAGATCGTCTGTGGTGGTAGTAATCTGCTACTAAAGCGGCCTAAAGATAAAGTGGTGCATCGATCACCTTTAAGCGGCAGTTGTGGCACGTAAATCTATTGTAGTTTGCGAGAGGAACGTGTGGGAAGTTCGAGCCTGAGATGGGGAATAAGTGTGATGAACGGGTATTGTTCTAGGATGTCAAACCGCGTCCTTCATCGATACCGTAGGAGGACCAGATCCATCAACCGCTAACCGCCCTTAACTGTGAAAATACCGCCAAAACCTGATGCTAGTGAATGTCATTTCAGGGGGTTTGGCGATATTTTCACCGTTAGAGTGCAGTAAGCGGTTGATGAATCTGGCCCCAGGATATACAAGTTTACCTTTACATAGTTAAACAAAGACGGCTAGATTTTCCATCATTAGTCCACACTGTTCAAAATTCTATCGCGTATGAAGATTATGCTGTCGATCAGATTAACTGCTAAGCCGCTAGGGCGTTTTAAAGCTGATCATTAAAATAAATGTGCGAGTATCTCTAAAAGAAAAAGTGGAGAACTCATCCAATTCATTACGGCTAATTCAAGTTAGATAAGTTTTTTTAGCGGAAAATTACTTAAAGAAAGTGTTCCACCACTTGTCGTCTCCCAGAAGAGGCGACTTATTTTTTGTTTTTGATTCGGGAAGGAATGTGGTGATACATTTTTGATGACGCAAACACGGTAGCTGGTATGTAATACGGTAGGATGGCTACAACACACCCGGAAGAGCGTCAATTCCATGTGGTTCCTGAACCGACTTGAGGTTCGGATGCACCATTAAAGTCTTCTTTCCCTCTGGGGTCATGAATTGGTCTGGCGATGATGAAGCGCTGGCTTGTTAGAAGGATGTTTAGCAGCGATCAAAACTTGCACCAGGTGGGAGTCGAACCCGCACATTCTGCTTTCCGGGCAACGATGATACGCCTACCAGGAGATTATCAGAACGATAGGTCGGAACAGCCCGAGTGTTATAAATGGGCAGAATCGCCTCTCTTTGGGAACAAAAAATACAAGTATCTCGACCCTAATACAACTCTGCGCAGAGTTAGAAACGGCGGAAGCTGGGCAGTTGGCGGCGTTAGCCCTCTGCCTGAACGCGGAGGGCAGGCTCAAGTTGGCTGGAAACAGCGATCACGTAGATTATGCTGCCCCTTTACCCACTGCGCCACCGCCGCTCGCTCGTCACCGCTGTTTCCAGCCAACTTCGCGCGTAGACGAAGGGTTAACGCTGCCAACGCCCCAGCTTCCGTCGTCTGTAACTCTGCGCAGAGTTGTGCTGGAGTCGAGATATTTGCATTTTGCTGTTTCACAGAAAGAGGCAACTTTGCCCATATATATAATACTTGGGCCGTTCCGAGCTACCGTTGAGATATCCTCCTGGTCAGACCACCGGCGAGTTTAATCCAACGGAACATTCACGATATCCTCCTAGCAACGACCTATCAGCACTCGCCCGTGATATCGGGATGAGCTGGCCGCTGATATCAGCATGAAACCGGTTAAGCTGAAAGCTTTCGAAGAAATGATGTAAACAACTGGTTTATCTATTGAATAATCACTCTTACCATTAGTCATTTGCTATAGGCTAAATACGCATTCAAATTGCGTCCACAGTACCTCGTGGAAGCAGAATGTCTTGCGTGCTCCACAAAGCGGTTTCGAACCATAAACAGTGGATGTTTCTTGCGGTAGATTTCGCTGGTCATTCGGTAAGATCCTATCTCGCGGTGGTATCTACGCTGTTTGACCGAGATCGTGTCGTTTCCATTGTAACATAAGCAGAGTGAAAGTAGCCGCAGTGGTGGTGGCTGTGGGGAAGGAGAGATCGCTGACCTGGTTTGTCTTTTTCGCAGAACCGTTGCCAATTTGGATAGTAATCTACATGAGTCTAGGGCTTGATAATGTCGACGTGATGAGCAGTGGAGAATTTGGCTGCCTAGGCACACTTTTACTCTTATTTTTACTGAGTCAGGTGCTGAGTAGGGTACTACTCCTTAATGTGGCTTTGATGGGAGGACGTACAAGGCGGACCAAAATGTCCTCATCGGATGAATGTGCTACCTTGAAGCGGTGTACCTCCGGTGCTCTGATTATCTCGTATGTTTGGTCGGTGCTCTGATTGGATGGCTCGTCCGCGCCTCCCCATCTAGGTCACATTAGCGACTAGTAACTTTTGTGGTATTCCTGCGTCTCTACATAGAACGACTACACTACCTTATGGTTAGGTAATTTTCGTTCGGTAAGCGCAATAAGGCGTTGATTAGTCGTCTCCCTTATGTTTACTAAATTGAGCCTCAGTTCCGCCCCTATCTCATTGTTCAGTTGTTCCGCTCCCCGCAAAATTATCAGTAACACTGTATTCGACGTCTACGCACTTGGTTTGCAGTGTTGTGCGTTATTGTGGGTTCAAATGAGGTACATTTCGACAGACGGGCGCGTGAAGCGCAGTCGGATGAGGTGCCGGCTGTCGCGTGCATCCTGGTCGGATTTCCCGCCCAGGTCAACCGAACCTTCCAGCCCGCCGGATGGGTGAATTGTTACCGGACTTGCCTGGGAAGATAAAGAAGGACAAAGCGCTGAATTCTTCATCGACTCGCCGCTGCAAGTCATTGTATGTATAGGCCAGATACACTTTCATTCAACGACACTCAGCGACATTGCGTAGAAGTAGAATGCGTGGCGCATCCCAAGATGAATTGATCAACGCTTTTCATTATCCTTTATCCTTTAGTTATGGACACTCAGGGTTCTACAAGCAGCATCTGAGATAGACTACAAGTACTTGTGCCCGATGTCAAAGTCATTCTCCTTCTCAGACAAGTCCGGTGCCAACGGCCGTATTCCGACAAGGGATGGAAGGCTTGGCCGGCCTTGGCACGACCCTGAAAAGGGGCGACATAGGTGTCCAATCTATGCGAAACTAACGACAACTGCTTTCCTGTGCTAATCGTAGGATTATGGCATGGTGACAGTATACAGACCCTGCTTGAACCGTTCCCAAAGATGTCATAACGATGTTTTGTTGCGATCAAAACCAGCGCCAGGCGAGAGTGGAACCTGCACCTCCTGACCGGGCGGGAATGCTCTACGCCTTTACACCACTGGCGCTGTTTGATCGAACGCAACATCCACACTTCGTGGGACCGATCAGCACTCACCCGTATATCGGGATGAGCCAGCCGCTGATATCAGTATGGAACCAGTTAAGCTGATGGAATTCGTTCCCACAGAGTCACTAGATTCCTAATGAATCTCGGCACACTCTCCGGTTGTTTTAAAGTCCATCGAAATCGCTCCAGAGTTCTCCATGAGAGATAAACCGCATATATTCTTCCCACAACTTCCGTCCATCAAAAGTGTCTTCGCATCCTGCCATAGATGCAGAATGCATGGCGCATTTTAAAGGGCCTGAACAGTGCCTGGAGTTCAAACCTTGTGAAAATTTCTTTTTCCCCACGGTAGTTGAAACTGGGAAGTGGTTTGAAGAGGCGGATTTTTTGCTTCCGGTCACACAGTACATCGGAGTAGCAGGCGAGCGATGGTGTTCCTTCCCATCTGAAGGCGCTACTTTCGCAAGTGCTGCTGCGAGCTGTGGCGACCACCGGCGACCGCGACAGCGCGACATGCGAAAGGGTTTATTTAGCGATCGATATTCATGTGTAGTTGGCATTTCGGAACTGGTCTGTACGCGCACTTTTTCGCCCTGACTAGGCACTTTTACACTATTAAACTGAATCGGCCGCCTCTATTTCTCGTCCCCCTCGTGCCCCACGTTGTCGTCGGCGTCGTCGTAGGCTTGTGTATGTATACTGCAATGTGCAATGAGAGGAGCTGTTAAGTGCTCTGACACCCAACGACACTGTCCAAAGGACCTCTGCCACCTTCTTTCACATCGACGACGACTTTCTTCTCTCGTAAAATGCCTGCGCCTAGCCGCCGAGAGGCGCTAGAGTGGGAGCGAGCGGTATTTGTTAATCGCGACCGTGGTGTGCACAATAAATCTGAATCATCGCTCTACATCAATAACGAATAAACGCGGCGTGATTCATATTTGTGCAAACTATTTGCCATAATAATAGTTTGTATTGTGTGAGTGTTGTCCGGTCGGCCGGCGAGTGGAAGAGTGTGTGCGTGTGTCTGTGAGCGGTGAAAAAGCAAGAGGTTCTTTGTAGACACAGAGACGGCGATGATTGCGCAGGTTGGGTAAGTCGGCCAGCAGTAGTAGGGGGTTCGCGCTTTTTGTCCTTTTTCTAGCGATCGATAGGATCGATGCATCGGTCGGCCAGTGCGAGGTGGTGATTACGGTTGAGAGGAGGTTAGGCCGTCGCGATGTGAGGGTCGCGGCGGGGGTTTTTACATGCACCCTGTATTGCTGGACTAGTGCGAGTGCTCGAATGTTCGTGGGCTCGTTTCGATACTGATTAGACCGCGACTGTTGGAAGAGCCTTCAATTCGAGTAAAAGAACTAGCTCTAAGGAGTCGAGTCTATGAGCGCTTGTAAGGAAAACAGCCACTATTTCTGCGAAACTGTGCACTTGGACACCTTTTTCTTCTCAGCCGATTTTCAGCTGGTTTTGTGATGATAGTCGGTTTCACATTATCGGCAGCGGCCATTATTTTTGCGCTGTGGAGCACTCACTTACTGTCCATCAATGACTGTAGACGTCCTTTGCTTGAAAGCTGTAGTATACAACAGAATTAGGCGCATTTGCTGGTGACTGGAAATGGACGTTATTTTTGCACCATCCTCAAATTCAAGATGAGTTCAAAGTGTTGCGATTGTTCGCTTCTGAATGCGGCCAGTATTTGTGCGACACTAAAAGCAGGAATAATACGAATTGGTAGTAATTGTATTACAGCAGTATGAAGGACAGTTATTTTGCCTCAAATCTTACGGAGAATGGCATTTATTTTCGCGAGCTTGTGCACTGTAACACCTCGAAGCTTCTACCCACCTTCTGAATCGAGGTTACCACTAATGGCCATAATTCTTGCAGCAGACCCAGGTGTTTTTGATTGCCCGTGACTGAAAGTGGCCAGCATTTTTGCTCCACTAAAAGAAGGGGTAAGTATTGCGATCGAGTTGTAAGTGTTACAGCAGTGTGATTTCAGATATTTCGTTCAAATCCTTCGAAGAATGGCCTTTATTTTTGCAAATTTGTGCACTGTAACAGCTCGAGGCTTCCACCTACGGTGACCACTGTCTGATTTCAAGTTATCACTAACGGCCATTATTGTTGCATCAGTCCCAGGTGTTTTTGATTGTCCGCCACTGAAACTAGCCAGTATTTCTGCTCGGTCAAGCTCTCATAATTCCTTCTAACAAGGTGAAAAAAGAACAAAAAATGAAGGACTGAAATTTAAATTGTTCGTTTCTTTCGCCATCTTCCTTCGGAGGAGTCTTCTTATTATGAAATCTTTGACATGACTCACAAGCGGGAAGATGTTATTGTTTAATATTCTTTGTTTATTGTTTATTCATGTAAGTGTTGTTTTTCTGTTCATGTATTTGAAATCAGCAAGAAGATGCCTTTCTAAATTTCTGCTTGCGGTGATTGGCTGACTTTGCTATGCGCTGTTGTAAACATTCAGTATCAAAGTTGGCCATTATCCTCACCAAAGCCGTCAGTTGGCGCATTGTGGACGAGTTTTCTTGGAATGGCGAATTTAGCTTTGTAGTCAGCCCATTGTGTTCCTCCCCATCGGCAACGGCCAATATTTTTGCGCGTCTGAGAACAAGGAATCGTCAACGAGCAGAGTGTGGAAGCTTCGTTTAGCGGAACTATAGCATTCAGTGATAGTGATTACGTTGTACTGTTCTCTCGGCCCTGCTGAGCTGAAGAAATGGAACTGAAAATCGCCACTATTTTCGCGCGAAGATGTGGGACGGCTACTCTAAGAGTTCTTCAAAGCATGAACAGTTCAGTGGATGCACAGTTTCTCGAAAATAATCCTCAAAAATCTCGAAAATAAAAAGGTAAAAATAATTTTTGACATCGTTTCTGGTTAAGAACCCAGAGCGACGGCGTTAGAACTATATGGCACTTTATTTATTGATTGCTGCTGCTAATTGCGTGCAGAGCCCTTAAATATACGGCTATGCAGAGTACTGTGGTGTCCGGCTCCTGTACATACTGATGGCTGAGTGCGGTAACAATCAGTGAACGAATCTGAGCAGGTGCCGAATTCCATTCTCGTCGTCTTATGGTTTTTACCACACTTATTCATCAATTTCGCAATATAAACATTGGGAGAAGTAGGAGTACTGTAGTGCTGAATGTCGTTTCTAATTTTTCACTTTAAAAGGCGCAAAAATTATCAAAGTTCTCACGTACATTGCAAGTGCTGTCGTCGGTCGGTATGTGGCGTCGTGCTCAGTTCGTCTGTGCTGTCGTGTTGTACTTGTTGGTGAATCTTCGATCGATCGAGAATAGTTGCTGTGAGTAATGGGTTGTATTCAGTGGGTTGATCGATAGCTACCGCTAAATTCGGACGATTTGTAGTTCTCGTTCAGTTCCTCTTCCTTGGATCTGGTGCTAAATTGCCAGTTGGGGAAGCTTCTTGGGAACTAAAAGGAGGTACAATAGAATTGGTGACTACGTAACTAGGAGGATTTGATATTGCCCGCTGTGTATATTGGCGACAAAGCCTGGATGCTTCTCAGGGTCCTCTGCCTGTAAAGAAGTGCCTTCGTATCTATCCTAGTCCGGGGGGACACATAACTAAAAAATGGGTAACAAAATGAGTAGAGACTTACCGAGCGGCTCCTAGAGAACGAGTTGAAACCTAAAAGAAACCAAAAACGAACCAACAAAAAATCGCCGTGGTTTTCAACCGTCTCGGCGGGCAAAGAGCGACGGAATGGAGACATGCCGCAGGCTGTCCGCCGGCTGACATGTTATAACCAGGAGCTAACATAGTGAATGGGGCGCATGAAGCCGCATGCCGCGTGCTGACCGCTGCCTGACATGTTATAACCAGGACCCAAGAGGGTAGGGAGGGCACACAACTTTGCCGGCTTACAATCGTAACAAATGCAATTGTTCGTTTTTTTTTTGTTTGTGACTTTTTCGTGTTTAGGCCCTATGTTGTTTTGTAGGAGCCGCTCGGTAAATCTCAAGTGAATTTGTTACATATAATACTTTTTAGTTATGTGCCCCCCCCCCCCGGACTAGGATAGATCCGTGCCTTCTACACATCCCACTGATACATTAATCTGGTCATTCTAGTTAGCAGTGTAAACAAGCCTTCAGCTCTCATAGCCAATGTCGTTATCTCGCACCACGTTTCCAGTTCATAAAGGGGTTCTATGGTGCAGAATCCTACAGAACCCTTAGTAGACGCGTGTTGATAGTTGAGCGATTTCGCCACCGTGCTCAGGCTAAGCAGATCTTTCCTCCACAGGATATTGACATCGGGTTTAATTTAAGCTTGCAAGAGGATGAAACGCTGACGTTGCGTCATTGGCTGTTTCTCGGAAGTCATTCTGTACTCCGATTTTAAGGTGCCGTGAGGTGTCCTGTAGCAATGCGCCACACATCCTACCTTTATGAGATCGTGGAGGCAATTTGAATGTGTGTTCGGCCTACACAGTGAGTTGTGATGATCAGTCGATGGAGAATTCTGTGTTTTATTCTTCTCAGAACGCGCTGGGATATCAACTCATTCATTCCGGAGAGTACAATACCAGTCATATCTCTTCGTCTTTAGGCGGAAAAGGCTTTAAAAAACGCATTTTCCGCGGTTTTTTTGATAGTGCTCTTCGAATTGTGTGCTCTGAAAGGTGAACTCGATATTTGGGATACACGATTGATCCATGCGATGAAGAGAAAATCGCCCAGGAAATATTAAAAATGGTGATTTGGTGACCTAGGTTCTGGTCAGCTGGACGAGCGGACCCCTCGCTAGCGGGAGATAATTACAGCCAAAGATCGCATTCTGAATATATTTATTTATTTATTTATTGCATGCACTCTAAGTACATGGAAAAATAATTTGTAAAACTTCCAATAAAAAAGTAAATCCGTGTGAAAAGTGTTAGTACCACAGTTTTAAAACAAAAACATGCGAGGAAAGTGAAGCACAACAGTTAAAAAACGCAGTGAACCTTGATATATGTCATCAAATCAAATTTTTAAGCATTTACTGGGCGTTTTTCTCTTCTTCGGATAGGTCATTGGATTGGCGATTCGTTGGCGATCACAAATATCGGATTTATTTTTCAAAGCATGCAATTTAAGAGCGCTACCCAAAAGCCGCTGAAAAGCGTTTTTTGCACTTTCCCGCCCAAAGACGAAAAGGTACGGCTGCTATTATATTAGCAGTAGGTTCAAGCAATGTTTCCTTAGCACATTTCTTCATTTTCTTGGATATTGAAGCGCGTCGTAGCATAGTCGGACGAGGCGCCGACTGTCGTATGCACTCCAGGTCAAGGGTTCTTGGTTTTTGTCGTGACCAGGCGAACTAAGCCCTTCATCCGTTTCCAAGGCATTGGCACGTCCGTCGGCGGAGTGGCGTTTTACCCGCCCTTTAAACAGAGGCGTAGCAAATGTTTGCGTCTTCACTGGCTCGTAAGGCAGCCACTGGGCTCTCGAGCAAGCCCAGGGGGTTGGGGGTGGGCGTGCCAGGGGGACGAAGGGGTAGAACGCTCGACCCTCTTGTCCTTCGGCTGACCATCGGAATCCATTGTGTTGGACAAAAACGTATTCAAATTGCCTCCACGATATCCCGCGTAGGTGGAATGCCTGGCGCATCGCAAGTGGTGTTAATTATCGTCGATCTTTATCCTTTGTAGTTTCTTGCAGTACACCATGCAGGATTTTTTTAAACGTGCGATTGGAAGGTAGTTTTAGTGAGTCATTAGATCCTTGTTTGCACCACCATAAACCATTTGAGCCCACAGCTAGTGCTGGTGCACTTAATTTTACAGTTTAAAAGGGTATTTGGTGCCAAAAAGGCATCCAGTCCAAGCGGGGATCGTTCCTGTTCTTTTGGTTTTCAGGCTAGGCTATATCCTTTCACCATGAGCGACTAGCTTCATCAATCTCGGGGTAAGGTAAAGAGGTCCTCATGGGTATGAGGGGATGCCAACATAGGTCGGCGAGTATCGTCTACCTAAAACAGCATATGTCGAATGGGTTAGTAAGGTATATAATAAATGCCAGAATAAATGCCACATCTTGGGTATATTTGCCTCTTGCGCCCCGCATAGTTTAACAGTTGATGAATCCGGTACCAGGTCTGGTTCACCTAGAATACTACCACCTCCCCCCCCCCCCCCTCCGTGCTCTTAGCATTGCACGGCTGCATGTCTAATTTGTAGGGTATGGCTAGGTCTTCACTAGGGCTCGCAGTTCTTACAGTAGTAGTCAATGCGAACGTCAATGTGTCTGTTGACTGGCTGTAGCATGTAATATGCAGAAGAAATGGTCTGGAATGTTAAACAAAGCAAAGCGCGTGATCGGTTGTTTATGTACTTATTAATGTATAGTTAATGTCATGCGCCGGCATATCGAATTTCATCGTGTTCGATCGGAATTTCAAGGAACGTTCCTCCTTTACACTCTGCTGCCTGTTGATTTGTTGCAGCGGAATTTCTAAGAAATAGCACGTTGAACGGGACTGCATGGATATGTGCTAGCATTAGTGCTAGTTTGTGTGCATATGTGCTGAGGAAAAGCTGGATTACATGTCCTGCACCGCAGCAGTTCCTTGGAGAGATTCAGCTGTAAAGGATAGGACTACGAGTTAATCGGGTGAAGACACAGCTAATGAAGGACGTCAAGTGTAAGGGAGAAGGATTTAACTCAGAAGTGCGTCGTTCTGCGTGCTTCTTGGACCTTCGATGGGAAATGACACGGAAGACGATGTGGCCACCTTCACACTTCACAGAGAAGTTGCGGAACACCCATGCCATCTGTCGGATCCAGCCAGATCTCCAAGCGAACCTACTCAGTCCATCGGACCTCCTTCCGCTCTGCTAGAGGTGCGGTAAGGACGAGGCATAGACAGCGCTGGAGCGACGTCTTCTGGAGTAGGTACGGTGAACTCAACCAAGCAGAACTTCGAAAGTCTGATAAGAAAGATGTGTCATCCCTATGGCTCCGGTACTTAGTGGAAGTGCTGCCTCTGCATATATAAAAGGGAACGTAATGGGGCCTGTCTAACTTGCCTGTGTTGGCACAGACCACGTCATGGCGTTTCAACCCTTACTCAGCTCTATGCCCACCTCCGCTGACACAAAGCATCCTAGTACCAGATTCAGCCCAGTCGAAGAGGCACCACTAGAGAAACAAAGCAAACAGAAACAGTGTGACCTTTCCCGGCCTAAAGAAAGGTCTACTCGTAGGCTACTTTAGTGTTTCGCTTTCTAAAATGGTTCATTTTCAATTTTATTAACGTACAGAGAAATGCCCCTCCCTACTGGGATGATGGATAAACCCCAATGACCCCTGGACACCCACGGGCAGAACTTCTGTCAAGTACCGCCAAAGCAGTGGAGGATTCATCACCTTTAACGAGAAAACGCCAGCTGTACAGGAGGGAGCCTCAGAATAGTTCTCTAGGGACACGAAGATTTCACGTGGAGGTCCTATAAGAAGGGTGGTTTCCGTGTTACTCACAACAATGGCTTTTCTGTTGCAAACGAGTCAAACCCTATCTTAAGCATCAGCCTACTTAATTGGTCATCGAATGGCGGGCGCCCGCAACGTTGACATTCGTCCGTGTCGCCTGCCAGAGTAGTCCGGTAGATCCACTTTGCCCGATGGACATGAAGAGTGTCGTATCCGTTGTTGAAGGCCTTCATAAGGAGCTCCAAATAAGGTTCTGGTGGACGTTCTGGAGTTATTTTGATGCGAAATCCTGTGAGTTAGGCTCTTGTCCAGCGGATGTAGACGAAACGTGAAATGGGCTGCCCACCCAATGCTCGACGATGGCATGGGGTGGAAAAGCGACCGATACATATATTGAAGTTAGTGAACATCAGGGGCCAGATTCATCAACCGCTGACCGCCCTCCAGCGGTGAAAATACCGCCTAATGATGCTGATGAATGTCATTTCAGGAGGTTTGGCGGTATTTTCACCGTCAGAGGGCGGTAAGTTGTTGATGAATCTGGCCCCAGGTGATGTTTGGAAACCTCAGAGGTGTCTGTGAACGGTAGGCGTACCCAAAGTGCCTCACCGATGTCGCTAGCCCCTTCTGCTACCAATCTTTGGAAGAGGGAATCAGAAAGTGCTGGAATAAAACGATGATTTCTGGGGAACTTTCGCAAGCGAACGTCTTCGGCAACGCCTGCTTTTGCTGCTAATGAGTCGTAAAGCAAGAATGCATTGCAGAAAATTCTGGAACAGAAAGGCAGTGTCTCTGATCCTCTTTGCAAGTGCTTCAAGAAGGCTCAGAGAAGGGCATGAAGTGATGGTTCTAGAAGTGGCCCATCGATGTACTTCAGCGAGTCCTGTTCTCGTTTCGGTGAAAAGACATGTGAAGGCTACATAGCACCTCAGCAAGATGCTGTCCAGGGAAGGGTTCAGTGAGCGTCGGCCTCGATCGTGACCAGCGGCACCAAAATGAATTCACCTGTATCACCTGTCGTCCCGTTGATCATCGACTTGCTCGAGCGGGCGCCAGCAGCGTCTCCATTCGTCCCTGTCGCGTGCCAGAGTGGTCCAATGGATCCTCCTCGCTCGAGGGACACGAAGAGCGTCATATCGGTCGTTCAGGGCTTTCACGAAGAAGTCCGACCAACGCGTTGGTGGGCGTCCTGGTGTTCTTTTGACATCCCGCGGAATCCAGTCTGTGACGGCTCTCGTCCAGCGGGTGTCTGCGAATCGCATTACGTGGCCGGCCCACCTAATTTTCGACGACTTGGCCCATGCGACAGCGTCTCTGATCTTCGAACGTCGGCGAAGCTCGGAACTCCGGAGGCCTTCTCTCACTTGCGTGAGTCGTGTCACTCCGAGCATCGTCCTCTCGATTCCACGCTGCGCGACGCTGATCGCGTGTTCATCCTGCTTTCGTATAGCCCAGGTCTCTGAGGCGTATGTTAGGGCAGGAAGAACAGTGGAGTCGAATAGGTGGGCACGGAGTCCGACGTTCTTCGTTTTCTTCACGACTTCTTCGACGCTCTTGAAAGCTCCCCAAGCCGCTCGTTTCCTCCTGCTCAGCTCTGGTGCTAGGTCGTTGGCCATGTTGACTTCGCGACCCAGATACACATAGCTGGAGCATTCGGAGATGTTCGTTCCGTTGAGCGAGAATGGGGCATCAGAAACCCATCCGTTCCTCATGAACATCGTCTTCGTAAGATTCAGCTGCAGTCCAACGCTTCCACATACACGATCGAAGTCGGCCAGCATTCGCTCCGCCTGACTGATGCTCGGTGTTATGAGCACGATGTCGTCAGCGAAGCGAAGATGGTGCAGTTGCCGGCCGTCGACCTTCACTCCCATGTCATCCCATTCTAGTTCGCGCATGACGTTTTCGAGGGTGGCGCTGAAGAGCTTCGGGGATATGGTATCCCCTTGTCGAACCCCTCTCTTCACGTCAATGACGACGTCGTTGTAGAATGGTGAGATCTTGGTCGTGAATCCACTGTACAGCTCTCGAAGGACTCTGATGTACTGAGTAGGAACGCCCTGGGTGAGCAGGGCTTCCATGACCGCTTCAGTCTCGACGGAGTCGAATGCCTTCTTCAGGTCAATGAACGTAAGGCACAGCGGCAGCTTGTACTCTCGCGACACTTCGATGAGCTTCGTAATGGTGTGTATGTGGTCGATCGTGCTGAATCCTCTCCGAAATCCTGCTTGTTCGCATGGCTGTCCTTCGTCCAGCGTTCTGCTGATCCTATTCAGGATGACTCGAGTGAACAGCTTGTAGACTACGGACAGCAGGCAGATCGGGCGATAGTTGCCAATGTCGTGCACGTCTCCCTTCTTGTACAGCAAGACGGTCTTGCTGGTCTTCCACTGAGATGGAACCTTGCATTCGGACAGGTAGCGTGTGAAGAGCCGCGCCAAGGTGTTGATGAGCGCTGGCGGGAGGTTCTTCAGGTGTTCAGCTCTGATCCTGTCAGGACCGGGTGCTGTACGTTTCTTCACCGACGAGATGGCGTGTCGGATCTCGGAAGGGAGAACAGAGGGGATGACGTATCCATCCTGCGGAAGATGGCGTAGGGGCAGGTGGACGTGGCTATCGAAGAGATCGGAGTAGAAGTCGTGGATGACTTTCTCCATGGTCCTTCTGGAAGAGGTGACGGTTCCGTCAGGACGTCGGAGAGCGGTCATCTTGGTCTTGAAGTTGGCGAAGTTCCGGCGGGCATTGCGGATGCTCAGCCCTGCCTCTGCTGCTTCAGCCAACACTTCCGCCCTTCTCTCCTTCAGATCTTCCTTTATCGCCGCTCTGCATAGCTTTGCAAGCTCGGACGTCAGTTGATAGTTGCCTGACGCTCGTGCTGCTCCACGCTGGCGTATCAGCTCGAGAGTTTCCGGAGACAGGCGTCTCTTGGTGGTCTTCAAGCTCTCGGCTCCCTTAGCACTATCGTGGAGATGGTGCACGAAGCGATCGTATTCCTCGTCGACGTTGTCCATGACGGCATCTTCCCAAAGACCGACAAGAGAGGTGTAGAGATCCCAGTTGATGGTCGTTCTGGGACTCCTCTTCTTGAACTTCGCGGCCTTCTCTCCTTGACGCGAAAAGCGGAACCTCGCGCGAAGGAGGCGGTGGTCCGATCCCGTGTAGAACTTGGGGACAACGGAGACATCGGTCAGGCAATACTTGCGGTTGAAGATGATGTGGTCGATCTCGTTGTGGAACTGGCCACCGGGGGATTCCCAGGTCCATCGTAGGGAGGGAGGCTTCTGGAACTGCGAGTTTCCATGGATGGTCTTGGTCGACATGATAAACTCAGACAGCCTTTCACCTTGCTCGTTCCACTCCAAACCGTGGGTTCCGATGTGAAGTTCTTCCGGCGACCTTCGTGGCCCGATCTTGGCGTTGAAGTCGCCGACGATCACCTTGTAGAAGGTGTGATCTTCCTTATAGAACTTCTCCAGCTCCACGTAGAAGGCCTCGACGTCTTCGTCGTCGTAGTCGGATGTTGGGGCATACGCGACGAACACAGTCAAGGCTGGCACGGAGCCACATCGCTTCAGTCGCAGACGTCCGAT
Organism: Heligmosomoides polygyrus bakeri; assembly: GCA_947359475.1. Taxonomy (NCBI): domain Eukaryota; kingdom Metazoa; phylum Nematoda; class Chromadorea; order Rhabditida; family Heligmosomidae; genus Heligmosomoides; species Heligmosomoides polygyrus. The sequence continues at coordinate 94,033,193 of OX375867.1, read as the reverse complement.
TCGGCTTGTCAGAGACTCGTACGAATCGATGTTCATGGCCAAGTGCGTGTTGACGAGGACACCAACGCCGCCTACTCCCCTGCTGTCGCATGTTCCGAGGAACAGTTCTTCTCCGGAGTCGTAGGCGGCGTGTAGGGGGTGGTGTCTTCTCGTCTCGGTCAGTCCGATGACGTCGTACTTGATCTTCTTGGCTTGCATCATCAGGTCCTCGACGGATGCTTCCGACGCAAGCGTGCGGGCGTTGTAAGTACAAATCGTCATCCTAGTCCTTCTCAGTTTGCGCAGCCTGGTTAGGCCCTGAGATTTTAGCAGCCTCTCCGTACTCGTCCTTCCCATCGCTGCAGAAATGGGGGCTCTTTCGGGGTCAGGGGAATGAGGCCCTTTAGTGCTGCTGTGTTTGACTTCCATACAACACGGGTAGCTAGTCAGGCTCTGTCGTGCGGGCGGGGTACTCCGGGCAGCCAGCCAGACTGCCCGAAGGGACGGGGCGAGACTTAAGGCGGCCTCGAATCGCCTTACATGTACTCCCAGTCTACCGAGTGCAAGCTTTTGGCCGAGCCGACACAGTTACAATCCGCACAGTCACGGACACATCCACGCACACAGTGCACGAACATGCCGCTCCCACGCACAAGGAACGCATCGACCCGACACAGCAGGAGCAAGGAGTCCATCCCCTGCATCCCACCTGCGTCTCTGGGCAGTACACGGTCGCATTTGGTTCGCGTTTAATTCCCCTATCCACCACCCGGGGACGCGCCACGTGGCCCTGCGACAAGCGGCCCGAGATCCCTCTTAACAAGAGAGCCCGAAGGCTCTCTATCGAGGGAGATCCGTGGACCAAAATGAATTATGTTAGGGTATTAGTGTGTGAGCGAGGAGATGGATTTACGCGTGATTTTCATTCCAACATCGCTGGCACTGGCGCCGGCGCGCGCCGGGGACCGTCTCGATCTGGCGGCGTCGCGTTTTTCCGGCGAGAAGATTGATGCTAAGTGTCAGGTCAAAGTGTCAGTGTCGAAAACGACGACGAAAACGACGACGACGTCGGCGATGACGACAGTGTCGCTCATTTGTTTCGATGTGTTCAGTTCTTCATCGTAGGGCGGCTGTTTACACACGTTCTTCTGCCGTTGTTCGACAGCAGCGCGGCTGCAGCAGCTACATATGTGATTTGAGGCCGATGAAAGCGCATAATGACGTCAGGACTCGGGGATTCAGTGTGACGTGATGATGAAATTTGGTTGGAAATATCATCGCGACGCGAAACGCTTTTTCTGCTTTCCGTTTCTAAAGTGGATTATGTAATAGGAATGCGAAATGGAGTCCATAGAATTGTCGTTGCACACAAACAATTATTCCTGCAAAGAATATAGGGAAATAATTGAATTTGATGCCGATGCAGTCGTGGGGGACTCGACTGAAGGTGCAAAAATTAGAAAATGGATAAAGACTCCGCGGAGAACAGGTCTACGATTAGAGGGCTCGTAGGAAAGCTCTAATTGAGAATGGAATTACGAGTGCTTCTGAAGGCAAATGTCGGACCTATCCTAGTCCAGGGGGCCACGTAACTAAAAAGTAGGTAACAAAATGAATTGAGACTTACCGAGCGGCGCCTAGAGAACGAGTTGGAACCTAAAGGAAACCAAAAACTAACGAACAAACAAAAAATAAAAATCGCCGCAGTTTACAACCGTCTCGGCGGGCAAAAAGCGACGGAATAGAGGCTTGCCGCGTGCTGACCCCCGGCTGACATGTTATAACCAGGATCTAACATGGTGAAGAGGGCACACAATTTTGCCTGCTTACAACCGCAACAAATGTAATGTTTTCGTTTTTTTTTCTTGCCATGTTGTTCCGTAGAGGCCGCTCGGTAAGTCTCAAGTGGATTTGTTACATATAATACTTTTTACTTATGTGGCCCGGAAAAGGATAGACTCTAAATGTCTATCCAGTCGCTGCCACGCGTACCAAATGCTAAGGATCCAGAGTTCTATAAATTTTCAAACAAATTTTTAATCACACGTATGATAAGAATAGAAGACGAATACAAACGCTTATTAAATAAAAATACGAAAATAATTAAATATTACACATGCGCATGTGGCGCAGGTGAGAATAAACTCACAGGCCGACCCATTTCTTGGTCTATCTCGGTCCAAACCAAAACTGTGGTACTGTTGAGGTATGCTACGCACCTATATCACCTGTTGCCCCATGATCGTCGACTTGCGTGAGAGGGCCCTCGATTCGTTCACGGCACGTGCCAAAGTGGCCCAATGAATTTCGTCGCTCGAGGGACACAGAGAGCGTACTATGTGCAGCTTGCCTTTCGCGCGAAAGTCCGTATATGCAATACGGCAGCAAGCGACCAAGTAACGAAAACTAACTAAACAGCGGCGTATAGCCATGAAGTGCATGACTCGAAAAATACAGGACCACCTCCATGAGGTGTGGATGTTGCGTTCGATCAAACAGCGCCGGTGGTGTAGTGGCGTAGAGCATTCCCGCCCGGTGAGCAGGATGTGCGGGTTCGAGTCCCGCCTGGCGCTAGAGGTTTTGATCGCAACAAAACAGTCATAACAGCATACAGGACCAGTGTTTAGTTTCATAGGCTGTGTAGGTACTGAATATGCCACGATTCACAGAAAGTCGAACATGAACTTTTCCCACATAAAACCCCTATGCAGGATATCTGGGAATGCGCTGATGAAATTCTGTAAAGGCGTAATGCATGGCGCAGTCTAGACTACTTGCAAGAACACTGGCTTTTGTGTGTTCGTTAATACGTGAAGTCTTTGCTTTGCTCGTTTTGCTTGCCTGACAGGAATATCGGATAGAACTAAGCAATCTGCGTATTTCAAGTGTATTAGGTAAAACAGTGAATGGCGAGTGGGATTCCATCGGTCGCTTCATTTCGTCAGCGTTTTGCCCTTTTACTGAAAAAAAGGCCCAACCCTTCATCTTCGGTGTGTTTGGAGTCCACTTAGTGTCTGACCACGTGCTGTGGGATGCCCTTGTTCAATTCCTCTTTTCATCGCTTGATTTATTCACACTGCCATGTTCGAGAAGGGAAAAGTCGGCGTCGCGGAAGTGTACGTGACCTGGTGGCGTGCTGTGTTGACTGACGTGACACCTGCGTGATTTCAGGATTTGGACGATGATCCGATGAGCGGTATGATGGTGAATGGATCGACGACCGGAGATACCGCCGCTCAACAGCAAGACACACCCCTTTCGTTATCGCAGGAAGTTGCGGAGCTGAAGAACAATTTCGTCTACATATCACACCAGGTACGAGAGAGGAGTGAGGATAGAGTTTGTGGAGGTTCGAGATGCATTTTTCATCTCCGTTACAAAGAACACGGCGAACCTTACAAGGTATACATGTAGGGTTGGTTGAAAATTTGTTTGAAAAAGTGTTTAAAGATTGAAAGGTCCTGCTACAATTAAGTATCTTACTTTTAATTTTATATGTGGGAGGAAGTCTCCTTGTTTTTCTACAATGAAATTATTTAGGACATGTAAAATATTGGTGAGAAATTTCTTTCCTTTATCTCGCTTTTTTTCGATTTGCTTGTTTTCTAATTTGATTCGACAGTTCATATCAGTCCTATCCCACTGGACAGTACCACAGGCGAGTTTAGGTTCTTCACTTGAATGGTTTACATTCCTTTTTCTTTTCTCGTTTACGTATCGCTTCATTTTACTTTTGCGAATCTCTTTTTGTTCATCTATTTATGGATTTATTGATTGATGGGCGCTTTCAGCGCAGTCGGAAGAGGTGCTGGGTATTTCGTGCATCCGATACCAGGTTCTTGGTTCGGATTTGCCGCCCAAGCCAACCAAGCCTTCCATCCCTCCGGGGTCGGTGAACTGGACTTGTATGGGAAGGAGAAAGCGCTGGCTTGTTAATCGACTGACAACCGCAAATCATTGTATGACCTAATACGCCTTCAAATCGCCTCCTCGACATCCCGTAGAGGTAGAGTGCGTGGCGCATCCTGAAAGTGATTGAGTGACGCTGCCTTTTATCTTTATCCTTTATTGATTGATGGTTGTAATGTATTGTGAAGGGTTTACCTACATGTTACCTACCAGTTCAAAGATATTCCATACGGGATCATAGTAAAAAAGTGAAATAAGGGTAAAAGAAAACCCTGGTAGTTCAGTCGGCGGGCAACGGTAATCTCGTGCAAAATTCAATCGATTCAATTTTTTTTCGATTTCACATCCGAAAGCGAAGTGGAGCTAAGTTCTTTTGGAGCGGAAGCATTGGTACCGGAGTAGCGGTGGGACTGGCCACTTGTGTCGTAGGTATACAAGTATTGCGCCTACCTATCATTACATAGACATGGAATGCATGGCGTATCCAAGAGTAATTGATCCTTTACTGCTCTATCCGTTGAGGAGGATACCTGTATTACTAAGAAGGTCAAAAATTTACTATGAAATAGAGAAGGGTAGACGTATGCGTTAATCAATCCCTTTGTGGTATATAGCATGCATTCTTCTTCTTTCTACCGGTATCGTAGGTATCAGGGGAAATTGCAATGCGAGTCTGAAGTGCAAAATGACTTACGACGAGCAGATGATGAATAAGTCTGCTTTATTCTTCTCACAATTAGACAACTGTAGTGCCAATTCACCGACCCCGGACGGATGGAAGGCTTGGTTGGACTGAGTGGGACCCGAACCATGAATCGGTTCGGGGTGCACGCCAAAGTCCTGACCTTCTCCGACTGCGCTATCCATACAAGTTTATCATGAATATACAATGAAACACTGCTGAGGCATTTTGTACAATTACAATACATGGCGTATTCCGAAACAGTCTATAGAGATCCACTTCCTACCAGTTGTTAGGTATGAATTCCAGCATTTATCTCTTCATTTTATCGCTGTGGTAATTGCAGTAGGCGGTGCGATGATTCTGTATGCATTCTAAAGGTTTTGAAAATGAGTAGAAAGTACAGCTGCATCTTTTGCGGTTCCTTAACAGTTATCCAAGCCATTAATCTAAGAGCTCCAGTTCGAAGGGAACGATGCAACGTCTCAGGTCCTCTAAAATGGGTCAGTTTATGTTCACGATTGTATAGAAGGTGGAACCCTCCGTTTTCTATTTTCCTTATAGTTGGAGAGCTACACCATTACCAGCACAAGGTAGATGAATCGTTCTCCCAACTACATCACTGCCCTCGCATTTCCCTTCCATATTGGTATAACGGTCGCTGGAAGCAAACCAGAAACCACACTCTCTGCTGACCTTCGTCACGCTGTCTATAACGCTATCTGTCGCCTTACGAAAGACGAGGCAGTGCGCGAGGCTCGTGTCTGTCCGTACTGTGCTGTGGAGGAAGGCGGTGGTGGTGTTGGCTGTTTGTATAGAGAGCGATTTACGCAAAAAGACGGGGAAAAATCGCGGCGCGCGACAGTATCGAATGCGGGCAGACAGGCCTCGTCGCTGCACTCGTCAATGTTGAGTGATTGCATGCGTAATAAGGCGGTTCGAATTTCGAGTGTTTCACTCTCTAGTACGCGAGTCGGGGGAGTCCGGCCCGCGCGCGTGTGAGCTATGAGTCATGGACGCTCGCACGGGTTTCAAAACTGCACGAAGCACCGGGCTTAGGCTTAGGAGCTGGCAGCGACCTCGGAGCGAGTTCTCGTCGTCATCGTGTTCGGATCGGGCGAATTTAATTATTTCGAATAGCCGACAAAAACGATAACCTCGTTCGGCGCAAGATGGGCATTATTCGACCTCAGATAGTAGTAAGTGCAGGGCAAAAAGCGCTGAGAGGTTTGGAGACAAGGCGAACGGCGGCTGATTGCCGGTTGCGTGCCCGATGGAGATTTAGCAGCGGTCATCTGAAGAATCTTCTACAGTTCACCGAAAAACGTTGGCCACTAAGTCAACAGTAGACATTGGATCCGATGCCAACTAACTCAGGATCTGTCATTTTCTTCAAACCGTGGTTAAAAGTGTTGTGCGAACAATAGGATTTTTGAAAAGCGCGGATCTTATAGCGATTCTGAAAGGGTGATTTTGAACAGATAGGATTCTCGAATAATTCAGGTAACTGATTTTAATTAGCATCTGATTTCCTATCCGATTCGGATACCTGATGTAAGGTTCAAAGATAAATAAGTGATTTGGGACATCTGAAATCCTTGTTTAAGGTACTCTTATCTGAATATTATCTGAATTGGGCGCGTGTAGCGCAGTCGGCGGAGGCGCCGACGGTCGCGTGAACCCGATACCACGTTCCTGGTTAGGATTTCCCGCTCAGGCCAACCAAGCCTTCCATCCCTCCGGGGTCGCTAAATTGGTACCATACGTGTCTGGGAAGGATAAAGCGCTGACTTGTTCATCGGAGGCCACCGCAAGTCATTGTATTGCCAAATACGCATTCATATCGCCTCCACGACATCTCGTAGAAGTAGAATGCGCTGCCGCATCCCAAAAGGGATTGAGTACCGCCATCCTTTAACCTTTATTTATCCTTTTATCTAAATAATCCCAACATCAGGGCTTTTCAAAGATGCCATTATTTGCACACGGCGGATTAGAATTGTCCTATGCGGTGTCGGATCCAACGTATATTCAACGGTACTTCGTCGGTGTTTCAGCAGAATTCTGTAGCGAATTGAAATTGAATGGGATTGAGTTGACCGATGCCTAACCCTCCAGTTCACAAATATGGGTGTCTGAGTGCGTAGATTGCGAATTTGGCAAAACTTTCTCGTACAAGTGGGCTAATCCGTCTACAGGTCTGTCGGCGCGTTCGTCCGCTCAAGATTAACTACGGGTTGAAGGCCTTCAACCACTTTTCAAGTACTGGGTCGGTATTCCTACTCAGGGCTAACCTTTCATGATGTGTAAAATATCAGTCGGTCAACCAATATTCATTGATACTACTTTTTTGCTCTGCTCGAAGTTGGCTTTTCAAATGAACTACATAGACCACTCAGGGTGTACTGAACGGGGTACCACCACGAGAGGCATGTATGGTTCGTGCGCGACTAATTATGACTGGCTGCCGTACTTCCTTCCCTCTGTAGGCCACATTAACGACTAGTACCAGAAGCATTCTTTCTAACTTCACTTAGTTCTTATATAAAGTGTTGTTCATAATTTTAGCTAATAATGTTTGTTTTTTAAAATTAAGGTTCAGCAAAGATAAATGCAAAAATCGGAACTTTTTTTACTCTAAAAGCGTATGTGCATAGCATTTTCATTTGCAAGTAAGCACGACAAGGGCATCGAGGAGCGTCATCACCAGGTTAGCTACCAGGCTTTCGCTTTCGTCCTCTTTACAATAAGCTGTAAAGCGTTTATGATGCTAAACTGGTAAGATTTTGATGGCCCTTCAAACAGTGATTTTTTGGACACCCCACGCAACTTTAGAATGTGGCTGCGGTCCAGACTTATACATTATGGAACCTCAAAAAATGTCGCTGACGGCTTATTTCTTTGAAAGAGCTTCAAACTAGGCAAAGCACAGCTATCCTTCTTTCATATTAAATCGTTAAATTCAAAATTCAAAATGTCATCTACAAATCTTTGATGCATATATGCTTGTGAGCTGTGCTACGAGTCGAAGGCAGCTACGGAAGGCTACATTTAAAGGATGTAATTAGCCCAAGCTTCCTACCGCTGGCTCTCAGTTAAAAAAAAACTGTCGTGACGCTGAATTGCGCCATGTACAGTACTCCATTGTAACATAGAAGTGGTACCCTGACAACATATTTCAATGCAACATTTTTGGGACAGGTTGTTTGTTTATTTGTTTATTTATTTTGGCGTTGTTTTGACTTAGGTCCACACGAGGTTTTACAGATCTTTATTGGCTAACGTTTCGGCGGTGTTGCCTTCCTGAAGGAAGTATCAAGTCAAAAGTCAAAGTCATATTTATTTATTTATTTAAGACATGCAATACTTACTTACTTACTTACTCTCCTTTGATACTTTGATGGTCCTTTTGTCGGCTAGAGGTCTTCTCGGCAGGGACCACAACTTTTCCAAACCGCTCGATCTCTGGCAGCTTGCATCCAGTGAGGCAGACTCCGCTCTCTGAAAGATCTTGAGAAAGAGTCTGCACATGGCGTTGGCGGTAGTCCAAGTGGTCTCTTATGGTCTCTCGGGAGCCATTCTGTGACACGGAGACTCCATCTATCGTCCTTTCGTCGAAGCAGGTGTCCGGCCCAGCGATATTTGGACTTCTTCATGTACTGCAGCGGGTCTGCTAATTGCGACTTCTCCCGTAGCTCCGAGCTTCGTAGGCCTTCTTGCCATTGCTGACGAGGGCTTGTCCTCAGAATACATCTCTCCAGTGCGCGATGCGTAGTTTGCATTGCTCCGGCGATTGTCTTGTAGTCGGGCCAGGTTTCCGTCGCGTAACACATCGCAGGCAGTACAGAGGCGTCGAATATCGAGGCCCTGAGGCCGGGACTTGACCTGATCGGTGACTTCGCGAATCGATCTGAAGGCTGCCCATGCTACGCGTCTCCTGCGGGCGATTTCAGGAACGAGGTCGTTATCCACGTTCAGCTCTCTTCCCAGATAGACGTAGGAGTCGACCTGTTGTAGAGCGACTCCATTTAACCTTACGAGTCCCGTGTCACACCACTGGTTGACCATGAGTTGCGTTTTGGACATATTCATGTCCAGTCCAATCTTCATACCTGCCAGATTGAGCTCGTTCAGCATTTCCTCCACTTCTGCCGTGCTGGTGCACTAGACAATAGGCATGCAATTCACACGCAATAATACATTATATCTCTGAGAAGAAGAACAGTCTATCTGGGCGACGTTTTGAGCGGAGGGAATTGCTGTTCCATCGCGTCTAAGCTCCGAGTTCCGGCAAGTGCTGCGACTGCTCCCACGATCCTCATCTCGTGGAATGTCATTCTGGCGATGAATGTTTTTGATTTTTCGAGACAAGTGCGGGACAGCTGTGATTGGGGAGTGATTTGATGGCGGCGGTGGTGTTCGCGCCTCGACCTTCCCACTGCTCCTCGTCGTCTTCTACAGGGTACACTCTAGTTTCAATTATAATTCGCTGTCCTTGAAAGGACGCGAATTCCCGGGACTCCCCGTCAGAAATTCGAGTTTAGATTCGACGCGAGTTCAGCGGCCGAGGTTATGTTGTTCGTTCTAAATCGTTGAGTAATAGGAAAGGAATTTAGGGAGAGAGGCGCAGGCTGATGAGATTTGGAAGGGTTGAATTGTTTTTGAAGAAGAAACGACTAAAGGGGGGGGGGGGGAGTGCTTCTGTTTCGTAGAAGAATGTAAACGCGGTGATTCTGCCTTCACAAGGCATCTGCTACGGCTATAACTAACGCGTGGGGAGCAAATTCGACAGATGTCTCACGAAGGTCAAGGGTTTTGGACTGAGAGTCAGAACAGCGACAACAACGGTTTATAATGAGTCTTTCGCCAAGTGCTGATGTTGGGGTTTTTATACCCATTGAGTGCGTTACGGTAATTTATTGGATTGTGTTCAACTGCTTTTGATGACCAGGGAGAGGGGAAAGGCTCATAGCGCAAGAGAATGAACCGACCTTTGTGTCGATCCCGGAAGGCTTCAGAGCTCGGATCCTGCTCTCGGCAAATGGGTAGCAGACGTGCGCATTTCTCTCCTCCTCCGCCTTCCCCACCTTCCCTATGTCGGGCAAAAAGTCGACTTGTAAATTCAAATCAGTTTCTTTAAGCTTCAAGTGGCTGGTATCGAGGTAGTAGGCTTTCACAGCGATGTTTTGTTGCGATCCAAAACTTCTAGCGCCAGGCGGGACCCGAACCCGCACCTCCCTCTGACCGGGCGGGAATGCTCGACGCCTTTACACCACCGGCGCCGTTTGATAGAACGCAACATCCACACCTCGTGGGACCGATCAGCACTCACCCGTATCCGGGATGAGCTGGTCGCTGATATCAGCATGGAACCAGTTAAGCTGATCGTCTTGATAGAAACTATTCAAATCAGTTTCTTTAAGCCTCAAGTGGCTGGTATCGAAGTAGTAAGCTTTCACAACGATGTTTTGTTGCCTCGATACCAGCCACATGAGGCTTAAAGAAACTGATTTGAATTGTTTCTATCAAGACCATCAGCTTAACTGGTCCCATGCTGATATCAGCGGCCAGCTCATCCCGGATACGGGTGAGTGCTGATCGGTCCCACGAGGTGTGGATGTTGCGTTCGATCAGACGGCGCCGGTGGTGTAAAGGCGTAGAGCATTCCCGCCCGGTCAGAGGGAGGTGCGGGTTCGAGTCCCGCCTGGAGCTAGAAGTTTTGGATCGCAACAAAACGTCGTTGTGAAAGCTTACGACTTGTAAATGTTAACGGCACCAGAAGTCGAGTTGATTTAGGACCCACCCTGAGCTGGATATGATCTTATTTGGGTAGGTAGTATACATTGAATCCGGCGCCGATTCGTATAATTCGGAACCGTCATTTTCTTCGAGCTCCGTTAAATGGGTTATTAGGATTATGATATTTTTAAGAAAAAAAAAACTGATGTTCTTAAATCTTGATGACTCAGATAAGATATCATTTCCACTAGAACTGATTTTCGGATGGTTCATATAACTGATTTTCCTTCGGATCGTAAATAGGATATCCGATTTGGACAAAATATCGGATTTCTGATCAAAATCAGTCGTCTGAATGATCTGAAAATCCGTTAATGTGAAAATCATGAGTCATTTTAAGATCCGGGTTTCTTAAAAGCAGCAGTGTCAGAATGGCCCATTTATCCGGCGTTTGAAAAATCACGGTTACATGTTATCTGAAGTGGCATCAAATTCAATACAATGCAGGTGCTGCATAATTAGGATGGTTTCCTCACTGCTCATGGTCTCTGCTTTTTGGTTGTGATCGTGAACGCCCCCCCCCCCCCCCGAGTGTTACGAATATGGGGATGTCGCATTCTCTACAAGTAGAGCGCGTGGTGCATCTCAAAAGAAATTGATTAACCCCGTCTTTTATCCTTTAGAGCCATCTATAGCGAAGGGAATCCGGATCTTTCCGAGTGGAGGGAGAGATGGGCATCACATAGTCTTTTGGTAATGGCGGTAAGATTGAAACTGAACTATTTACCTGGGACCACACAATGGGCGCGGGCGCGTGTTGCGCAGTCGGAGGAGGTTCTGGCTGTCGCGACACCTGATACCAGGTTCTTGTTTGGGATTTTCCGCCCAGGCCAACTAGGCCTTCCATCACTCTGGGGTCGGTGAATTGGACTTGCCTGGGAAGGAGAAAGCGCTGGCTTGTTAATCGGTTGGCCACGGCAAGTCACTGTATGGCCAAATACGCATTCAACTCGTCTCCACGGCATTCCATAGAAGAAGAAGAATGCGTGGCGCATTCCAAAAAGGAGTGATTAACGCCGTACCTTAACCTTTGTCCTTTTAAACACTGAGCTAGCATACAAGAGGACCTTCCCATGCAGTTTCCTACCTGCGGTAGGTGACCATGCTTGAGTTTCTTCCTTCTTCTCTGGGATAGATCCGAAAATTCCATAGTTGCATTCTAGCTGGAGACAACCGTAACTTTGCAGGATTCTGGTCGAGGCACTTCCATTTCTGTATCTCTGAGGTAGACCCGCTCCCGTCTTGGCCTTGCAGACCTTCCGTTGGGATAGTCCGATTTATCATGGTGCGGGAGGGTCCACTCTGACACTTGAGCAGCGACGGCAAAACTGAAAGCAGACTAGTTTACAAAGACAATGCCGTGAACTGATTTACGAAAGTTCCTTTCTTCGCAATTGCCTAGCCGGGAGATACCTCATTGTTTACATTTGTTTCGCTTTTCTAGCATAACGATAACCCCTCCAAGTAGGATAAATTCGGATAGCCTCTCGTGTAGACCGGGGGTAGGATTCATCACTGATTAAGCCCTCAGCTGTGTGGGGTATAAGAAGTAGAGATACCCACGAAGAAGCATTCATCTCTACCCCTCATCATATCTCAACTCTTCAGTCCTCTTATACCCGTGGTTCAAGTGTTGCTGGGGCCGGCCACAGAATGATCTGAGCATCCGCTGAAGAACGCGGCGGCTTAGTAAAGTGTATAGATGGTGTAGGCCGCTGCTCTTCTTAGCTGCAGCTGTTTTACGGGTATTTATATAGGCGACGGAGTGCTTTGTTGTCGTCGTCGGTGTCGTGGCGAATGGGACGAGTTATGTGCAAGAAGTCGTCCTCTGCAGGAGGCCGGCCGGCCGGCTGGCCCTGTGTGCTGTGTGCTGCGTGAGAGGGGCGCGTGTCGCCGCCGCGCCGTCTCCGACTAATAAATGCTATCGATCGCGAGGGTTTAAAGTATTGCAAGAAACGATAATTGACAACAGCCTTCCACCCGGCCAGCTACTATAAACAACATTTTAGAGTTGGAAGGGCCGTGGCGGCTGTGGCGGCCGGACGACCACCACGCGATTTGCTGGCTAGCGCTATCTCGGGGAGGGATCGGAAACTGGCGTGCCGTGCTCGTGGTCCTTGTTCCATTTCTGTGAGACAGCAATGTATCATGTGTAGAGCGCGCTAGATAGATAGGAGAACTATGCAGTTGCACTCTCATCTCAGCGACGACCAAGGAGACCTTGAGCGCAACGTTCACGTGTTTCGTCGATCGCGTCGTGCTGAGACAAAAAATGGGTGAAAAGTGGCTGCCAGAGAGAAGTGTAAGAGGTAGGTAAGACGAGGAACTTGCTGGAGAACCATTGACTTCTGACTTGAGCAACATATGGAGAAGGTGGGGGAGGGGGTTAGGTGTGGATGCTCCGAGCTAACATCTTTTTGGACTTCTGTGGAGTCCAGAGACGCCTTGACCAGTGTAGACGCGGGGTCGAATCATGTTGTGCTTTGTCCCATTTCTGAAAGAAAGAAGCTGCTGCCGAAAATAGTATCTCATAGCAGGGGTAGAATGCGTGGCTCATCCCCTAGAGGGTCGAACTGTGGCTCTTGCAGTTCCGTCACAATGCCCGATTGATCCATCTGGAAGAGCTCAATAAGTTAGGAAGGCTATGTACATCATACGATGGATTTGGCTTCTTTTCACCTACTAAAGCTGTTTGAAGCCTTTGTCATATCATTAAAGGAGCCAGAAGATTAGGATTCAAATTATTGGATAGAACTAGTACGTAGATGGTGAAGGTCTGACTTAATCAGTCCCTCCGTGGAATGCCCAATTCAAACGTGTATTTGTCCTTTTGCGTAGTCGGAGACGCCGGCTGTTGTGTACGTCCCATTTATGGTTCCCGGTTCGGATTCCCGTTCAGTCGAACCTTCCATCCCTCCGGAGTCGGCGAATTGGTGCCAGAATTGTACAGCGGAAATAAGGATAGAGGATAAAGAACGGCATTAATCGATTGCCCTTGGGATACGCCATGCATTCTGCTTGTACAGATTGTCGTGGAGCAATGTGAACTCCACAATAGCTTGCGGTGGCCATCCGATGGATAAGTCAGATTTATTCTTTCCATACTTGTCTAGAGACTTGTCTGGAAAGAATAAATCTCTGACTCATCCATCGGATGGCCACCGCAAGCTATTGTGGAGTTCACGTTGCTTCCACGACATTCTGTAGAAGCTGAATGCGTGGTGCATCCCAATGGTAATCGATTAATGCCGTTGTTTATCCTCTATCCTTATTTCCGCTGTACACCTATACTACACCTATACTTGCGATGGCGAGCTGATATGCAGGCGACTGTCTTATCCATCTCATGCAGAACGTAAGGTACCAACTCACCGGTCCCGGAGTGATGGAAGGCTCCGTTTGCCTTGTCGGGATCCGAACTCTGAACCGATTGGTGGAGAACTCGAGTCGCAGCGTCTCCTCCTACTGCTCTACGGGGGTGCACTGAGATATAACAACGATGTTTGGTTGTGATCAAAACTCGAAGCTGACATCGTGGATGTTGCGTCGGTTTGAAAATTTACAGCAAACGACAGAAAACTATCACAAGTTACTGAATTCAGTGGTTCACTTCTACCGAACCACAGAAGTTTTTTCATCCCTTCCTCCGTGTTCTTAATTCAGTGGTGAAAACAGTCAAACTAGCGTAGTTCTTGTAATCATTGACGACCTTCAAATGTAGGATCTTGTCGTTTCAGCGCATTTCAAATTTACCAGCGATTAACCCGGCTAGCGGCCGGACCAATAACTGGGGCTGGTGCTTCTCCAAAAGTCTACTGATATCGGTCCATGTCCTTGTTGAGCGCATCCAGCGGCTATCTATGCTCATTTGATTTTCACCTCAAGTAGTCAGCTCTCAAAGGATGGATATTGAGCGGCAAATCAACATCCTTGCTGCGCCATCTGGTGACAGCTATTTTACAGATCATTGACCGCAACATGCTGCAACGTTGCAGGATTGTGATGCGAAAAATTTGAGCCAGTTACAAAAGTACGAACCTGCGCCCTGTTATGAGCGAGTGTCTGCTGACGTTAGTCTCGTGCCCCGTATAACAGGGCGCAGTTTCGAGCTTCGCCTGGCACGCATTTTTCGATTCACAATCCTGCAAGCTTGCAGCATGTTACGGTCTGTAATCTGTAAAGTAGTTGTCACTAGTTGGAGCCGCAAGTAAAGGATGTTGATCGCCGCTCAATATCCATCGATTTTTGAGAGATGAGTGCTTGAGGTGAAAATCAAATGAGCAGAGATATCCGCTGGATGCGCTTAACAAGGACATGGGCCGACTACAGTAGACTTTTGGGGAAGCTCCAGCCAGTTATTGGTCCGGCCGCTGGCCCGGTTAACCGCTGGTAAATTTGAAATGTGCTGAAACGACGAGATCCTACATTTGAAGGTCGTCGGTGATTACAAGACCACGCTAGTTTGACTGTTTTCACCACTGAACTAAGGACACGGTAGAAAGGTGGAATTTTTTTTTGGTTCGGTAGAAGTGAGCCACTGAGTACAGTAACCTGTGATAGTTTTCTGTCGTTCGCTGTAAATAGCGCGTTTTCGAGAAAGGATAGCTGGCTGGGGAGCTCAGTACATTTAGTTTTATTCGGAGAGAATTTATGTTGGCGGCGGAAATTGATTTGGTCGGAGAAAGGGCATTGTGTGGAGCGCAGATTTATGGGACTCGTTCTCGTTTTTGAAGCAGAGAATTGCATGCAGCAGTGTATTACGATTTATAAATACGGTTTAGTGCTTGAAAGTGCATTATGTGAATCAGCGCCCGTATTAGGCACGCCGGTATTTCGTCGTTTTTCTGCAACGACTGCTCGGCGTTTCTCCCCAAAAGAAGCTCGTCGAAGCAGCGAATTGCGAGGGGGTAATTGCACTGAAAAAGAAATCGATTTGTGCTGTGGAAGCTCTCTCTCTCTCTCTCTGCTTGCAGGCGATTTGCATTAGCTTGATAAATATATTTGTTCCGAAGTCGAGGCCGGGAGCGCTGTGCTTCTGGAGCGATTTGAGAACCTAGGGGTTTTCTGAGTCCTAAGGGATTCGTAAAAAGTTATGCACCGTTTGAATAGTAATAAAGCGCTGGCCGGCTTAGCTACGGTGAGGCACTCTTTTGAAGGACAAGATTTGAAGTACAAGATTTTGCTTCGGTCGTGCTATCGCGCCATGAGCCTGCCCAAAGCCTTACAAAACGTATCGTTAGTTGATTGCTAGCGTTAGTGTGACAGAGTATTCCAACACGGGAAAGCATGACCTGCTTTGCGTTGCCGAGCCATGGTTAGAAGCGGCAGATTGGTTTTGCTAAGGTTGTTTGTTGACGTTGGCGAGATCTGCCTGGTGGTTCAGGATAAACATAGAAACGAGTAGCCACGTTGTTGCCGCTAGAGTTGATTTAATCGAGTAAAATTTCAAACATTTTTGAAAGCATAAGAACACAGTGGAACGCCAAGATCGGTCAATAACTTGCGCATTCATCATCAACCGTATTTCCGATTTAGTCATTGTCATTAGATCGTGTCTTTAGAACCAAGATCTGTTAGATGTTTACCATTTCACTCCAAATTGGACAATTTGCAAAATTAGTTTGACGCATCAAGCTTAATATCTACGAGATCAAAACGAGTTTCTTCCAGATAAAACTGGTAACATTCTAAGAAGGCTAGCATAATTTTTCCTAAAGAAAATTTAGTATGGTTTTTTCTAATTTTGTGAAATTCACCTCCCCAAACACTTTGAAATGTTATCAATTTTTTACCTTCCAGCGAAAAATAGCGACTTAAAGGTTATCCTAAAGTGCATAAAAGCAGCAGTATTTGCATATATTGAGAGAAAAGATTGCGCCGTGTACTTTTCCAAGACGTGGCGGCTTTCGATTGAATGAGCAAAAATTCTATTTGTGTGGAGTTACACGTTTTAACAGTACAGTGATTGCGGAAAACACACAGTCCTCGCTTCGCCGTATCAAGTAAGAAGTCTTTACACTATCAATTATTAATCAGTGGCCGGAAGCAGGAATTCGATCCATGGAAGCGGAAGTTCCGCAACCCCTGCTCGTGACTCTGTCAGCAGGTTCGAGTCTCGTCTTACGCAAAAGTTTTGATCACAGCAAAACGTCATGGTAACAAGATATGCACCATGTAACCTCCATAGCACTAGGCTTAAGCAAATGTGTAAAACAGTGCATTGACACCTTTGGGATAGGCGACTAACCAGAAGAGTGGAAACGCATCGTTGTAAATAGAAAATTTAACCTCACATACTTAGGCAAGTAAATATTAGGTTGTAACGAATTAAATGGCACTGGCTCGCGCCATTTTTTGGCGCGTCTTTACGCGTTTGATCAAGAACAAACCGTAACATATGGCATATCATTTAGAAGCGCAAACTTTGCTCTACCGGTGAGTGCCAAATTTTCTATGTAAAAGTGGGAAAACTTTTAGAGTTTTATTGACTTTTTTGCAGATGGACAAAAGGGTAATCCGAGGCATTTACTTGTATGAATTCAAGCTGGGCACTACAGCTAAGGAGGCGGACGAGAAGATCAACGCCGCATTCGGTCAAGGATGTTCCACAATTCGGACGGCGTATCTATGGTATCAGAAGTTCCGGAATGGAGATGAGAGCTTGGAAGAACATGAAGGTCGTGGGAGGCATAGTGATGTTGATGAGGACAAGCTGAGAGATGTGGTAGAGGAGGATCCACACAAAGGTACCAGGGAGATAGCGAAGGTTCTGGGCGTCAGTCACAACACAGCTGCCCGGCATCTGAAGGAAATTGGAAAGACCAAAAAGCTGGAAAGATGGGTGCCTCACGAGCTGTCTGAGGAGCAAAGAAACCGACGATATGAGATCTCGTCCGCACTGCTTCTACGGAACGAAACGGACCCATTCCTTGATCGCATCGTAACCTGTGACGAGAAATGGATAATGTACGACAACAGGCGACGATCGGCACAGTGGGTGGACAGCGATGAGAGCCCCAAGGTTTTTGCGAAGCCGGAATTGCACCAAAAGAAGGTAATGGTGACAGTATGGTGGTGTTCGCTGGGAATTATTCACCACAGCTTCCTCCCTCCCGGTGAATCCATCACGGCAGAGAAGTACTGCATTGAAATTGAAGAAATGATGAAAAGGTTGAAGGATATCCGGCCGGCCTTGGTAAACCGAAGGCGAGTTCTCCTTCTGCACGACAATGCTCGCCCCATGTAGCACGAATGACGTTGCAGAAATTGAATGAGCTGAGCATTGAAACTCTACCACATCCTCCGTTTTCTCCCGACCTCTCCCCAACAGACTACCATTTCTTCAAGCATCTTGGCGACTTCTTGGTAGGGAAAATATTCAAATACCAACAGGATGCCGAAAGTGCCTTCGAAGATTTCGTCAATTCCAGAACTTCTGATTTTTATGCTACTGGGATAAAAAAGAATCAGATGGTTTTTATTTCGATTAATAAACCTGCCTACAAGCCGAGATATTAACTGTTTAAATTTACAGTGATTCAGTTCCATTTATTTCGTTACAACCTAATAGTTAATCCAATTGCATCACAGAAGGGATTGAATAACGCTATCCTCTACCCCTTTAAATTGAAAACTTGACTAACTGAACTTGATTTTCTTAAAGTGCATGTATTTTTTATAAAACATCCGTATTGCTTTGAAAAGTGTTCAGTTTCCTTCTGGAAATGTCAAGTTTAACACGGAGATTGTAAAAGTATTGACTCGAATGGGTTTTGTCTCCGAACCAAGTGAATGGATATACACCGACGAGAGAAAGAGCGATTAAATAAGAAGGCGATTGGCTAATATTTACCAAGTATCGCTGCGCGGTATTCGTTCAAAAAGAGTACCGCCGATGACAGAAGGTACGCAGTAGAGTCTGACAGAGATGAATTGTTTCTTCTTTTCTAGTTCGAGGGGTTAACGTTGCGAGGGACATAGAGAGGGGATTTGAATACATGGGAGCTTCGAATGTTGTGCCAAGGTTTCAGCAGAGGTTTCGACTTGAATATGTTGTTAGAGATTTTGAAATCACTGAGTTTTGGAATGTTTGCCATTTACACGTCAAGGTGGATGCTCTTGATGTTGAACAAGAACTTCAAAAGCAAAGCGGACTTCTTGCGGATTAAGCTAGGGGTATGCAACTATAGAAAAATCGAACACTGCAATACGATTAACTGAACTCATTTTATTCAAATCTGCTTCCGCTGTTGCAGAGGTTCTAAGCTGCTGCGAGGAAGTTTGACGTAGGAAAGTTTGTTGTAGGTTTTATTAGTTTGTATAGGAGCTTTAAGTTTCGTTTGTGTAGAAAGTCAAAAATCTACCGCCATGTGAGATTTGAACCCACGCGCACCTATCTACCTGTTAGAATGCTACTGATTGATAGCGCCAAACAGTCCTGGTGGTGTAGTGGCTGTCCGATTAGCTGGGATGCATGTTCGAATCCTGCCTGGTGCTCGGGTTTTGATAGTGACCACATTCCTTGCAAACGCTTGTAATCACTGTGACAACGATTTGAGGCATACATAGAATGAGCTGAGTTGTGTTACAGTATTTGAATTTTTGTAACTGTGTAGAACATCTTGTTTAATATGAAAGATGCCCGCACTGTTTTTGAACTTTGAATTAATTTTTTGGTGTCTAGTTTGCCTCGAAGACGTTCATTTTACTTTGAAAAATCCTCATTTTAACGAGAAAATGCTGCAGTCTGTATTTTTATAAAATTTTTGTTAGAATTTTCCTCGAAATCATGGCGGCTATCCTTCTGTGAGAGTGGTAGGATGGTGTGGCCATGGAGATTACACACATTGTATCCAAATGAATCGTTTTCGGACCTCCGAACCATCCGAAAATCCGGGGTTCGCGAAATTGACGTTATTCCGGATCACCTAATTATCGGAAGACTTCCGATCGGTCCATTATATAGCGAAGGTGGATAGCTCGTTCCCTTTCTGAATCGTATTCTGGGTAGCGTCGTAGAATTGCTAGTTGGAGGTTAAGGATTGGCGTTCAAGCGATGTTTTATTTGTAGGATTATGCTAAAACGTTGCCACTTTCTTCAGGACTTATGGTTAGTAAAACAGCATTCCAACATCAGTATAGCTATTAGTGCCCAGAAATGAAGGGAATTTTCTCCAATATGATTTTTCATTATGGGGTGTCGTTCTGATTTTTATGCAATGAATTTGTTTCATTCAAACTTGGCTTTAATTTCATGGTTGTTTTTAATATTTTAGTCCTTCTTTGAGCGTAGATAAATAAATACACAAATGGGTAAAGCTCGGAGTGAGTGAACAATGCGCAATCGAAGAATGTTCCGTTTCAGATGACGCGGATCATGCGCTCGTTACACGTGACGCCATGCATGTGCGAGATGTGCGCCTCGAAGCACAACTCCATAAGCGACCAGCCGCGGCCGAAGGTCAGTTCCGTGGTGGTGTTTTTATGGATATAGTACCTATAGCGGTAACGTGTAGGTACTTGAGTAGTGATCTCAGGGGAGGCGCCGTCTGTTGTATAACCCGATTCAAGTCCCTAGTTCGTGCCCCACCCAGGCTAACCAAGCCAGCTATCGTTCCGGAGTCAGTAAATTGGTATCGGGCTCAATTCCAATGGATAAACTACTGACATGGGCATGGGCTTGCTACAGCAAGGGACTGTAGAGGGAAAATATGCATTCAAAATTCCGCACGATCCCCCATAGAAGGAGAGTCCGTGGCGCTTCCCAAATGTGGTTGACTAACGTCGTTCTTTTATACTTTAATTCTTTAAGAAGACGCTGACCTAATCCATGTGAAGGTGACTATCTGTGGTTTCCTAGTCGGCAGAAAGTGGATGAGGCACCTCTTAGCTGTCCTAGAGCGGTCCTGGAGCATTCTTTTGTGCAAACGGAGGAGGGGAACATTCTTTTCCGGTGAAAATGACTCTGCACTGACTCGTCATAGGCCAAAACAAAATAGGGCGAGAGAAGCAACGTAGCCTGGCATTGGCGTTAGGTTTTACATTGTTTCGACCTGTAGGGATTCCATGGCAGTTCGCCTTCACGTTGACTACCTACCCTATATTGCGGTACCAAAAGTAGTAGCTGAATACCTCTTGTCTTACCGCATCTGTTACAGGAAGACGTCTCCCATGTCCTCTCGGCGATATTCCCCGGAGCCACCCCACAGCAACTGTCCGGTCTGGCCGATTTGACGAAGCTGAACCGAACGCCCGTGCCACCACCGCAACGAATGGGATCAGGTACGGTATATCTGAGTCCCTTGTACGGTCCCATTGATAATTCCCTGAGTTTCAGGCTACGCTAACCATCCGGGTGGCGGAAAGGTACTGGTGCCGGCAGCGGCCGATAAGCGGGCTGTAGCCGAGTACGCTCGGGCCTATGGCGGAGCTGCGGCAGCGAAGCGGTTTGGCATTCCGCCACCGGTATCCACGTACTATCAGCGAAAGGACAGCAACAGCAGTGAGTTCTAAGTGTTTGGAGCGCGCCATGCACATCGCATAAGACGGACATTGTGAAAGTGTTGATAGGTTCTACTGAGTTACATAGGATACGCCTGAAGTTTTCTTCGCTCAAATGGCAGTTTTGCTTTCCCAAGGTGGCTAGGTTTACCGACCCCTCGTTGTTGCTGTCGCTATCTTCTTTACCTTCCCCTTTTGTTATATTCCCCAATAGGATCCTAAAAACGTGCAGCTCCCATTTTAGCGGTCAAATTGAGCTTCAATTCAAGACCTTACCCCGTTCATCTGATGTCGGCAAGGGTCAGGGATAGGATGAGGAAAGCTAACTGACCCACTTTTACCTTTGCAAGTCTTTTATCTATACATTTAGCTCCTAGAAATACATACAGTTGGAATGGCGAAATGCGCCACAGGGGCTTGTTGGCGCCCTTGATCGCTTGTGATTGGTTGGCGCGTTTTCGCCTTCGCATGCAGGCCGCATTAACGACTAGTACTGAAGAAACCTCAATGGGATTTTTCAGCCCTGCTAGCCTCTGCAGTAACGGCATCCCCTGGACCATCGTCTGAAGGCGAAGCCGACCTTGCTGCTCAAAGTGCCTCGGAGAACAGCGGCGCTGCCGCGGCCGCTGCTGCTGCTGCCGCTCCCTCTCAGCTGAATAACTCTTCATTGCCCAACATCAGCAATCCCATGGCGTCTTTACAACAGGTAGTTGGTCCTTGTTCGAGCTATTTTTTCAACGGAATGAGGATCTGTTCATTTTCAGCAGCAACAAACCCCCGGCGCCTTGCCAACCTCCCAGCCGCAGACGGCGTCCGCGTCCACACCGGCCACTGCCGGCCAAACGCCTGCTCAAGGCATGTTCTCGCCGGCCATGGTCGACATGTTCCGGATGAATGCCGCTCATGCGACAGGGTCTCCGGGATTCCTCCGAGGACGAGGTCGAGGACGCCCGAAATTGATTGGTGAGTTTCAGTTCGGTTCGGCTTTCAAGCTCAGAATAAAAAGAGTTCCTCTTGAAGGTGATGAGCTGGACGCGGACCTCGTCGACTACATGGTAACAGTGAAACAAGCCGACCCTCATGGTCACCTCACGGCCTCGCAAGCACTCATCATTGCCAAGCAGTACATCCTTGAGAAGGTCGGTTGGCTGTCCATTGCCCTGGGCCCCGCACTGTTATTAACGTAATGACCTTTAGGCTCCCGGTTTACTAGAAGAACATGGCGGCCATGTGAAGCTGAAGCTGACGTGGGCGATGAAGCTGGTGTCGAGAATTGCCGAGCGGCAAAAGGTTGGCTCGATTTGTGATGATTTGTGGTGTGGTTCGAGTACTTTTTGTAGTCGTTTCAGGAGATCGAACTAGGACTGCCGGCCGGTAGCCTCTCGAACATGGGACGGCATCAGCTGAACAGTCTGAACAACTCGTTGACCGGCGGCGGATTCATGGCCGACATGATGACGCAGAATATCCTCAGCCATCACATGATGATGAACATGAATCAGATCAAGCAGGAAGCCCAGCCGGGCTCTGAGGAACCGAAGGAGGAGATGCAACCGACTGGTGCGTGAATACGAATACGGGAAAATATGCCGTTCTTGAGAGTCTTCACACCCTTAGAAGCGCTTTGAAGTAGAGGTCAGCAGAAGGCCTAGGGAAGTAGCGTGACCCACTGATGGGCCACTTTATCGCAACCAGGTGTCGATATTACATTGGCTGGGCTGGCATTTTCACGTCAAATTGGACATTTGAGAATTCAAAATCAATCAAACTAAACACCTTCCAAATCAATATATGAACAGTTTCCTAGACAGTTGGAAAAGGTCACATAAGTGTTTGTTTCAGGAAAATTTACTGTGACTTCAAAAACTTCTAAAATTTTTCAATCCAGTTGCTCTCCCTCTCAATCAAAAAACGAAGAGTGCTTGAAATTTTACACAATTTTCGGCACAATCGACGTTCGGTTCTTCTTGAACCTTGGCCTCGATGGTACTTTTGGTTATATATTTTTCGTTTTCTAAAAGCAAAAGCAATGATATTAAGCTTAGTCGGATCACTTTCTGTGTGTATTACAAGAGGAGATCGTGCCGTGCAATTGTGCAGCACTTCTCGATTGTTAGAAGACATTTGTTTGCGCGGAGTTAGGCACTAATCATCGTACGCCAAAAACAACTACGTGAAAGATTACCACGCGTCACAGCTTCAAGTAAGTAAGGTTTAAACTACTAATCAGATAAACAAAGGGAAGTGCAGGACGAGTGCACGGCGCCATCTCCTCATGTAGTGCAGTCAAAAATCGCTGTACTTCTACTCTTTAAAATGAACCGTGAACCACTTTTCTCTCAGAATCAAAGTGATGAAGCTTCAAGCAATGTGTTAACTTTTTTGGGCAGATGAATTACAGGTTTTCAAAGGGATTTTCCGTATTTTTCAGTTTTAAAGTTTTACTGGCCTTAGTGGGTACCTAGTTTATTCTGCAGTACGTTCGTTTTGATTTGGAAGACAGTTTGCTTGATCTTAGATTGATTTTGCTTATTATCTTATCACCATTTTGGAACTGTTCATTTTGGCGTGAAATTGGCTTTATCTGGTGAATACTGCTCTCGCATGTACCTCGAATCAAGGTCGTGGATTCGGATACCTGCATAGACTAACCGATCAAGGTCCCCATTTCCTTGGGATCAGTGCGTTAGTATAGTTATCCGGGAAGAATGAAACACCGTCGTGACTCAAATGTTGCGTTCGATCAAAGGCGCCGGTGGTGTAATGGCGTAGAGCATCCCCGCACAGTTAGATGAAGGTGCAGGTTCGAGTCCCGCCTGGTGCTAGAAGTTTTGATCGCAACAAAACATCGTTATGAAAACTGTCGTGACTATCGGCTTTCGTAGAAAGTCAGTGTATAGAAAAAATTCAGTTTCGAATCGCCTCCACGACATCCGTAGGAGTAGAATATGTGGCGCATTTCGAAAGGATTTGATTAACGCCGGCCCTTATTCTTTTTAAACCTCCTTCTAAGGCCAAGACTAGTGTAACTATTCAGTAATCATGCTATAAAGTCGGGAAATTGGCTTGTATTCAGTTATCCACCAGGACCCTAGGGTATTTTTCTCAAGCAATTCTATTAAAGGAGAAAATGAGGCAACTGATTAGTTTTGGTTGGCTTTAAAGGGATTCTAAATGGATTCGGGTGGAATTTTAGGCAGAACACATGACAGAAGCTGAATTGGGGTTGTTGCGGGGGACCTTTTTGCGCGATGTGCTCCAGTACCAGGAGTCAGAAGAGTTTCGAATTCGGACTGGTGCTGATTTGAGGGTTCAATCGTCAAATTTTAGCCGCGCTAATGCTTCCTTGTATTTATTTATTTATTCATACTTCAAATAGACGTGCACAAAACGCTAGAAAACAAGATCGAAACAAGCCATGCAATGAAGAAAAAAAGACAACACTAAAAAATGAATGGCTTACGTGGTGCGGTGATGGGGCGGGGCGTACAGGAATTGAGAGTAGACTTTCATTGGCGGGGTTGAAGTCGCTGTAGCTTTTATGAGTTTCTCACGAGCGGTAGTAATAGTATTTGTTCTTTGGGAACGCGTGTGGTAACGCTGTCGGTGGAGGTACCGGCTTTGTCGCGTGCGTTCCGATTCGGGGATTATCGGTTTTGGTGTCCAGGCCAACCAAATCTTCCAACCCTGGGGTCTGTTAATAAGCTGGCCGCCTTAAATCATTCTACAGACCAGATAGAGGTGTAAAGGGTTTAGTGAATCCATTTTATTTTTATTTTAAATTTATTGCTTTTTATTTTACATATCTAAGTAAAGGATAGAAGACGGTGCTAGTCCTTTTCTGGGGCACGCCACGCATTTGGCTTCTACGGGATGTTGTGGAGAAGACTTGAATGCGTATTTGGCCATATACAATGACTTGCAGTGGCCAGCCAATGAACAAGTCATCCCTTTATCCTTCCCGGACAAGTCTGGTACCAACTCACCGACCGCAGAGGGATGGAAGGCTTGGTTGGTCTGTACGGGAAATCCGAACCACTAACCTGGAATCAGGTGCATGCGGCAGCCAGCGCCTCCTTTGACTGCGCTACTACGTGCCCTGATCACTGTATAGTTCAGATACGCATGCAAGTAGCTAGATGTCCCTTAAAAGTAGAGTGCATGACGATTCCCAAGTAGAGATTGATGTAAACATCGTAAAACACTTCGCTAACGTATGGTGCAATCTCATCGTGTGCCATATCTTAGGGTTTTCCTTTTCGTGTATTCTAAAATAGGCTATATATCTTTGGATACGACTTCAAGAATATAGGGCAAAGTTCCTCCTTAAAGAAATTCTTCGGGGTGCGTCCTGTATTCCACTTCTATGGAATCTCAGCGAGGCAACTTGAAGGCGTATCTGGCTTATACAGCGAATCGTGGTGGTCAAACGATGGACAAGTCGGGTGCCAATCCACTGACCCAGGTGGGATGGAAGACTCGGCCCTCTGGGCGGCGTTCGAACCAAGAACATCGAACACGCGAAACCGCTCCGACTGCGCTATCGCGCGCCTTTATCCTTTATTATAAGTTGATATTATTGAGAGTCAATCAAGTAATCGTGCCTGTTTCAGTGGGAGCGCCGGAGATTCTGAACATCAAGGAGCTGAACTTGCCGTTCTTGAACAACCTGTTCGGCTGCTCGGACGAGAACTCGGGTGTGATCGAGGGCGAGTTGCCGCCGGACCACGAGCAGGAGATGAGCCTTACCAGTAACGCGGCAGCGAACTGATCGCGGGCGCCGGTCGTGATGACCGTAGTTGATCTAGTGTATTAGAAGCAATCGCTCTTCCTCCCATCATCTCTCTCGTGAGTAACAACCAGTTAGCTGAGCCGTGCAGGAGCTCGAGCAGCTCGAGCTTCTCGCCGGTTCCAGTTCCAGCTGTCCAGCGAGTCTTGATATGGCTATGTCCACATGTGCACTTTACATCTTCATCGACATCGTCGTCTTGGATGTCGTCTTCTTCCTGTTCCCCTGCATTGTATATTGTTCGTCGTTTTACTACGTGTGTTCCCCCGTCGCGCTCCTCGACTCCGATCCCCGTCCCAGGTACTATGAACGCGTTGTAGAGATCTGCTGCTGCAGTATTGAGCTGAGCCTCCCTCTCCGGACACACGGACACGTCCCACCCCGCAGAGACACTGTCTTCCACACAGTTGTGGCTTTATCAAATCTCATCCGTACATGATGTATTCAGACTGTAACCAAACTCATACTTATTGCAAGGCTACATACATACGTACGCTCTCCTTATCTCTCCTCGTATGACGATCGTTCGTTGTTTGCGCCGCGTCCTTGTGCGTAGTGTTCCTCTCTTCGGAAATCTTAGCGACGGTCGAGCTATGCGATGCCCAGATGATGGCTCTATGATGATTATTATTCTACTACTTCTGCTATTGTTTATTAAGGTTTTCTTAATCATTCATTCATCCGTCGTCCATCATCATCGTTCATTGTCGTCGTTCTTCTAAGGATATATTCTCTCAGTTTTCTTCCAGTTTTATTGTATCATTTTTCGAGTTTTTGTATTGAAAATTTGAGATATGACGAGGATGTTTTGTTGTTTCCCCGAGTATTATTATTACTATTACTATTGCTATAATTATTATTATTACTATGCGTTTTGTATGATGAGTATCGCGAGTAGGATTGTCGCGCGTGTTGCGCTCCGTCGCTCGTGTTGCTCGTCGTTTTGTTGTTGATCGAGTATCGCACATACATACACACATCATCATCACTTCACCTCTCTATCTCCCCCGTCTTTATATCTCCGATTGCGTGCAATAAACACAAACAAACAGACCTAGACGCGTGCACGAACAGCTACTGCTTTTGAACACACGAACACAGTCAGTGCTTCCTCTTCTGTGGGAAATAGTGAGCGCAGTACAATCCAAATGAGGGGGGCGGGGGCACTCCATACTCACGTCCAAACACTACATAGAGATAAATACCTGCAGTATAACATGCCTATCTGAACCCCTTCTGCTGCTATTGCAATCTTCTTCCTGAAATAAAGGGGAAATTTAGAAGAAGAAACGTCGGAAGAAAAGACAATGAAAAAGCGCGTCGACAGGTCCACCGTGGCGATACGTACGGGGATAGCCGTACAGTGGGCGTGTGTCGATACTTGGAGCCCGCAGACATCCCTGTACCCTCCCGCTCACCTCGACCTCTCTACGATCAGGTCCCATAGGCAATGCCCGCCCCTTCTGACCTTATTTTTTGTGTATAAAAACACAATGCATGGTAATCCTAGCATCTCAGTCACTCCCTGCCCTACTGATGATCCTCCGGGAGTGATTGTATTCTTTCGCTTCTTTACTTTAGTAATTATATCCTGTATAGGGCTTAGAGGTGAAACAGGATATAACTACTACTAAAATCCTCTACTAAAATAGTTTCTTGCACCCAAAACAACTCAACTCTCTTATCCCTGTACGTATCGCCACGTTGAACCCGTCGACGCGCACACATGCGTTCCGGCCCGAGGCCGCTGTGGCCCCCCCCCCCACTCTTTGGGATTGAACCCGGAGCGCTTCTGGGACTACACTCCAGTAAATATTCGACGTTTTGCTTGCTTTTTTGTAATTGCAACGGAATGCTTCTGGTGCATCGGCAAATATTGAGTACCGAAATAGGGTCAGCTTCTGAATACCAGGTGTTCGACATTTTTTTATTTCTTTTTATTTATTTGGCATACAATGGAGTTCACTCAACAATGTAATCGCCATCGTTAGTCACTACAGTGTGCCACATGACAATGGTGGAGAGTTGAAGATTTTTTAAAATCAAGACTTTCTATCCGCCCTAATAGAACAAAGACTATGTTAATCAATCCCATATTGGCATTCCACTTCCACGTGATATCGTGGAGGCGATTTGTGTACATATTTCGCCCACGGTTAAAACGCAGGCGAAACTTATAATCGAAAAATTTCTACATAGTAGTCCGTTACAACTATTAGGGGACCAAACGTAATGAGACTCTCCATGCCGTGCCCATATATCTCGTGACTGCAGTCTGGTTTCGTGCTTCTCGTATTTGTATGTTTGTTTGCTACTTACTGAACGCCACCTGAGGAGTGACCACTTTCGCCCTTTCCAGAAGCATGCCGAAACCGCAGTCTGTCTCGTGACGAAGATCTCGCCCAATTCCTAATCCCGAGCAGCCTGGACTCAATAGTCACGCAAGATGAGAAGTACGTCTTCTACCTTAACCCTGCCAAGCAGCGAGTCTGAGTGAGGCCTTGGGCCGGATTCATGAACACGGCCGGAGGTAAATTCTACCCCCACTTACCTCGACGGCCATTTCCCCGCCACTTTCCTCGAACTTACCTCCGTTTTCTGATTCATGACGGCCAAGGCGAGGGTTTTGCTCCGCGGCCAATTTCTGACCCAACGTGCATGCCTCCGCTGGCTCGCTGGCATCAGCTAACAGCGAAACCAGGCAGTCACACTTGCTGCTGGGAGTCGCTGCCACCGACACTAGCAGCATCGTATTTAGGGGAAATGAAATGTGAAATGTGGGGTAGAGAGAGGAATGGAAACTAGTAGCATAGCAGGTAGTAGAGAAACAATGGTAAATGTGGGCTTACATGACTAATAATGGGTGCCATCCACCACAGTAGCCTCCATAGACAACATATGCCAAGGAAGGCTAAGGTGGCGGACGGGCATAGTCCACCCACGCAAATCGTAAATTACGATTTGCGTAGTGGACTAGGCTCATGGTGGCCCAAGCCGACCCACAATGCCACTAAAGGAAGCAATTCATTTAAAAATAAGTGGCATTGTGGGCCGCCATGGTCCACAGAGACCAAAAAATCATGGAATGCAAGCCTAATAGAGAAAAACAGGC
This sequence comes from Heligmosomoides polygyrus bakeri, assembly GCA_947359475.1. Classification (NCBI taxonomy): domain Eukaryota; kingdom Metazoa; phylum Nematoda; class Chromadorea; order Rhabditida; family Heligmosomidae; genus Heligmosomoides; species Heligmosomoides polygyrus. The sequence goes on along the minus strand of OX375867.1, from coordinate 94,004,423 downwards.
TCAGAGCTGGCTAAGAGCCAGCGGAGGCATGCATTGGGTCAGAAATTGGCCGCGGAGCAAAACCCTCGCCTTGGAGGTAAATGTTCCCCGACGCGCTGACGGGGTAGCATTTACCTGGTGACCTGTTACCGACCTTCGTTCGGCGAGATGTTCACGGTGAGAAGCACCTTCTGAGCTTTTGAGTCTGCGTCCATGGACCGGTATACTGGAAGCTATTTTTGAAAAGCACGACAATGGACTCCAAGGCCACGGTGAACGAAATAGAAGAGATGGATCGGCAACTCGCACTTATTCGGTCTCAGCGCTTGAAGAAGGTCCTCATCCTCTCTACGCTGCAACCCATCGGGCAAAAATGACCGGAAAAATGACGAATAAGCTTGCCCAGCTGGGCTACGTTCACATGCTTCACCCACCGTATTCGCCAGATATTTCTCCATGCGACTACCACTACTTCTTGGGCCTACAGGACTTCATGGTCGGAAGGGACACAAGGACCCACGCAGACTTCGACAACCATAACGAGCAGTGGATCAGCACCAGGCTTTGGCTTATCGATGGCAGCAAGGTCATTGACCTCAATGGCGAATGCATTCCTCAGCACCGTTGAGTTGTAATTGGGTTATAAAGAGATAAAGATATTTCTGCCTTCTGCTGAACGTTACTGCTAGAGAGCGACTATTTGGAGTTGCGCATGTCATGGAATCTCTTCAATCGCTGCGCTGCCTCACTATGTTGTGATCATATTCCAACTCTGGTAATTTCCTCAACGGATTTATCATTCCCATTCAAGTTTCGTAACGGTAATCTTGGAAGCGCTACGGCAGTCAATTTTTTCTTCTGGTCGAGCGGGTTGTACGACACCCTTTAGACATCTGTTTTTTTGCATGTGAAGACGTCGATTCATTCGAAAAGTCAGGCCAAGATAACAATCTGCTCAAATCTCCGTGTTGGCACAGAATCAACAGAAGACACGCAGCTGTATTCCTCGTCAATGTTGTCCATGACAATATCTTCCCAAAGGCCGGCAAGGGAGGTGTAGAGGTACCAGTTAATGGTCGTGGAGACTCCCCTTCTTGAACTTCGCGGCCTTCTCTCCTTGACGCGAAAAGCGAAACCTCGCGCGAAGGAGGCGGTGGTCCGATCCCATGTAGAACTCGGGGGCAACGGAGACGTCGGTCAGGCAATATTGCGATTGAACATGATGTGGTCGATCTCGTTGTGGAACTGGCCACCGGGGGATTCCCAGGTCCATCGTAGGGAGGGAGGCTTCTGGAACAGGACATCAACGCCGCCTACTCCCCTGCTGTTGCATGTTCCGAGGAACAGTTTTCTCCGGAGTCGTAGGCGGCGTGTAGGGGGTGGTGTCTTCTCGTCTCGGTCAGTCCGATGACGTCGTACTTGATCTTCCTGGCTTGCATCATCAGGTCCTCTACGGATGCTTCCGATGCGAGCGTGCGGGCGTTGTAAGTACAGATCGTCATCCTAGTCCTTCTCAATTTGCGCAGCCTGGTTAGGCCCTGAGATTTTAGCAGCCTCTCCGTACTCGTCCTTCCCATCTCTGCAGAAATGGGGGCTCTTTCTGGGTCAGGGGAATGAGGCCCTTTAGTGCTGCTATTTTTGACTGGAGTACACACGGGTAGCTAGTCAGGCTCTGTCGTGCGGGCGAAGAACTCCCTGCATCCAGCCAGACTGCTCGAAGGGACGGGGCGAGACTTAAGGCGGCCCGGAATCGCCTTACATGTACTCCCAGTCTACCGAATGCAAGCTTTTGGCCGGGCCGACACAGTTACAATCCATGCAGGCGTGAACACATCCACGCACACTGTTCATGAACATGCCGCTCCCACGGACAAGAAATGCGTCGACACAACACGGCAGGAGAAGGAGTCCATTCCTTGCATCCCACCTGCGTCGCTGGCCGGTATACGATCGCATGTGGTTGGCGATTCATTCTCCTATCCACCACCGGGGACGCTCTGCAACAAGCTGCCCGAGGTCCCTTTAATAAGAAAGGATTTTTCAAAGTTGAGAAGATATCCGTGATTAAGCTGCACACGAACCCAAACGTGGAGCATACGTCTTCAACGATTAAACATGCATATAATAGGTATTCAAAGGAAACAGAATCAACACTGCTGTCGTTGAAGTGTCTTCTCATTCGAACGTACTTTCTTCAAAGGGTTCGCTGCGGTTTTTTAGGGCAATGCACTTTGTGTGCAGGAGAAATCTCGGGGATGTAGAAAAACTCGTAGCGTCGCGTCGTAGTGCCATTTCAATGTGGCCAACGACTAAAAAAACCGGCATTCGAATCGAGCCTTTAATCGCCACGATTTTCGAATTTTGTGAGGGACATCGGGGAACGATTGTCTGGACTCGTCTTCGGTTAGACTGGGCTGGCTGCCTATGGCACAAGATCTATTCCTGGAAATCAGACGATCAGAACGAAGTGGATTCATATGACTTCAAGAATAACTCGATTCTTTTGGAAAGAGAGAGAGAGAGAGAACGCTAGTGAAGTAGTGGGTCCAGAGGTGACCCTGGATTGGCCTAATGGCTGTACAGTGTACACATGTAGATATCGAACCCGTCCAAGGTTGTCCAGAACATTTAGTTCACTGAACTAATTTCTATGCGCTCAGTGGACGTCTTACAGCTCATCAGGAAAATCGCTCGGTGTTGATCCTGAATATGAGTTTCACTTTTTATTAAAACGCACTCAATTTGAAGAGCGCTCGGAATAGCGGGGAAAGGGCGTTTTTTCCGCTTTTCCACCCAAATACCAAAGGGTAAGACCGGTATTGTAGATGTCGAATCTGTCTGAGGTTGTCCACAACAACGCATATAAGACGAAGTGAGTGTTTTACCTTAATCCGAACTTTAGGATATACCTTCCTTAATTCGTGAGCGTTTTGAGAGGAATTTTCAACCGCGAATATCTTCATAGTCTGATCATAAGTTGCCGCTTTGTTAGGGTAACCTAACAACTGCATCTCTTGCACCGGCACTCGTGTGACTTCCATGAGTTTTGCAGTCCTAGTGGACTGCCTGGTTGCCTTTGTCCAGCAACGAGTAGCGCTGCTGGATAAGGCGCCAACTGTCGCTTGTACCCCCACCAAGGATTATGGTTCGGTTAGCGCCCTTTCATCTTTCTTGCACCACTGAATTGATAGTGCTTTTTGGGAAGGATACAATGCTGATGTAAGTATAGGATAGCCACGGAAACTGATGTTTAGCTTAAGATTAATCCTTCTGTGGGATGCGCCACGCAGTTTGCTTTTACCAAAACCGTGGAGGTATGTTTAGTAGAGGCAATTTGACGATGTAGTTAGTTAGCTTAAGTACATATTGCCTCCACTAAACATTTCTCCACGGTTTTGCTAATAGCAGACTGCGCATCCTACAGAAGGATTAATTTACGCCGACCATTTCTTGCATCCTTTGTGCTTTGCTCTATTATTTATTACATGACCAAAAAGTCCATGTGAAGAACAAAGTGGATAGGAAACGAGAACCAGGGTAGAAATGGCTAACGTGCAAGGCTAAAGTTGGATAACTGAACAAAACATACAATGAGAACAATTAGAATAGTTGTGGGACTTAAAGAAGAACAAAACCAAGCGACCTCCGCTCCAAGCTTTCGTTATGTTTTAGAATCATTTATGAATTGACTTGCATCCTTAAGAAATGGTTTGAACTTATGTGGGTTTACTGTGTTTGTAAAGCTTCGTATAATTCGAACCTTTTCTATTAACAGCGAAATTATAACGGTTTGAAGATTTTGCTGTAATAACGCTGATGTGGCCCTCCTTAGGTTCTATGGGGTCTCGCTGTGAAGAATTCTCATTTTTCAAGTCTACGGAAACCATGGAGAATTTATGAGGCATAGCGACGAGGCTTATGGCCTGCCTTCACTCTTTGCTAAATTCCTCCCACGGGTGTATCAGGGTAAAAGCGGGTATGGACAGCGTGGTAAGTAACAGTAGAATACCGCTATGGCACAGCGCACCAACAGGCTGAGCTTAAGCCCGTGAAACGAGGTTGGAGTCAGGAACATCGCCGGAGAAGTACTCACTTATTAGGAGGGAGAGATGGAACTCTTCCTTCTAACAAGTGAGACTTTCAGGTTTTTTCCACCACTTTAGTTTGAGGAATTTGGTCGTTGCATATGAAGTAGCCGGTTTTGCTACCTCAATTTCTGGTCAATTTTTCGTAACTGCGAATATTCGGCCCCATTTCAGGCAGTGCGCATAGTTTCTGAAAGCGTAGAATCTCCACTTTCTTACCATTTATAGCTTTTGTAAGATAATTGCCTCCTGCCGAGTTTTTGCCGTCGTTTGTACAATATGAATCAACGTGATATTGGGGTACTCTACTTGTATGAATGAAAAAGTTGACACAACGCCGCGACCGCAGCTCGTAACATCAACGCTGCATTCGGAGGAGGATTTTGTTAACAAGCGCACAATTCGCCACTGGTTCGAAAGGTTTCGATCTGGAGATGAAAGTCTTGAAGATGAAGGCCGAGGTAGGCCGCCATCACTCCTCAACGACGACCAACTCAAAGCCAAGGTGGAAGCGGATCTGCGTCAGAATGTGGGAGAGCCAGCACAGCATTTCGGCGTCGACGGCAGCACTATCAGCCGTCACTTAAATGCGGTCGGAAAAGTGAAGAAATTGGATAAATTGATCCCGCACGAAGTGACCGCCGGGCAGGTGCTGAAGCGCCACGACACCTTGTTTCGTTAAGGCTGGACATTCTAAGGAGGCCTTCTTTGGACAGGATCGTGACATGCGACGAAAAACGGATCCTTCATGACAATCGCCGTCGCTCTGCACAATGACTGTATAAAAATGAGAGTCCCAAGGAGACGCCGAAGAAGCCAAGTCTCCATTTAAAGAAGACCGTGGTGACCGTATACCATGGTGGCAGGTACAGTCCACTGCAAGCTTTTGAAGACTGAAGAGACAATCACAGCGGAGAAGTACTGTGCCGAAATGGAAGTGATGCACCAGAAGTTGATTGAAAAACAGCCGGCCCTGGTCAATCGATGTGGCCCAATCCTACTGCCTGACAGCGAGTGTCCGCACGTTTCAAAAATTGTCGTTCACAAACTGGATAAATTGGGGTACGACACTGCCACATCCAGCATATTCATCAGATCTGTCCCCTACCGATTATCATTTTTCGGGCGTTTAGATAGTCATTTGAAGGATAAAAAATTCAGCGACCAAGACGATGTCTTATGTTTTATTAATTCTCACAGTACTGCTTTTTACAAAGATGGAATGTCTAAGCTATTGTCCTGTGGGTAAAGTGTATTATTTGTAGTGATGCTGATTTCGATTAATTAAATTGCTTCCAAGCGAAGTTATGATCTATCAAAGTTTTCAGTAAATAACCAGCTATTTCATATGCAACGACCTAATATAAAACTGATACTATATGTGTATGTTTAGATACCACCAAAATGGGCGCATGTAGCACAGTCGGAGGAGGTGCCGGATGTCGCGTGCATCCGATACCAGGTTCTTGGTCCGGATTTCCCGCCCAGGTCAACCAAATCTTCCATCCCTCCGAAGTCGGTGGGGTTTGGTAACAGACTTGTCTGGGGAAGATAAAACGCTAACTTGTTCATCGGCTGGCCACTGCAAGCCATTTTATGGCCAAATACGCATTTAAAACGCTTCCACGCTATCCCGTAGAAGTAGAATGCTTGGCGCATTCCTGAAGGAATTAAGTAACGCCTTCTTTTGTCCTTTATCCTTTGCCACCAGAAATAAATAAACTTGAATGAAAACAAGCACAAGAGATGTGGGAAGAGCACTAGAAAAGTAGAGTAGGTATAAGAAAGCAACCACCTCCAGCTTGGTACCGGTCTAATCAACTGCACCGCTTCTCCGACGCTAACGTATGCCTGCCTAATGATAGAAGATCTGCGCCATACGAAAGCAGCATGAAGATGGTATTGGTGACTAACCACTATTCATACAAACGCGAGAAGGCATTTGAAGAGACGATGTTGCATTCCTTTAAAGAGCTCCGCTGGTGTACATAAGGGTGTAGCTTCCTGGCCGGTAGGCAGTGGGTGCGGTTCCGTGTCAAGCCTGACGCTAGACGTCTGACTACAAGAAGACGTCGTCGTAGTAGACTGCTTTGTTGACCCTCTAGGACCAGTGTGTCACTTGGGTCATAGCGTCGAAGATTACATGTTTATGTTACGTGTTGGTGATGCCAAAGTTCATCCATGATGGAAAGATAGCATCAGCACTCGACAGGTTATTCCACCTCTCCTCTATTAGGGTGGGCCAAAAGTAATGAGACTCTCCATGCCGTGTCCATATGTCTCGTGTCTGGAGTCTGGTTTCGTGCTTATCGTATTTGTATGTTTGTATGCTACTTACTGAAGGCCACGTGATGAGTGACCACTTTCGCCCTTTCCAGAAGCATGCCAAAACCCCAGTCTGTCTCATGCCAAAGCCCCAGTCTGACGAGTCGACCTGTGTCGCGCAAATCTCGCCCGATTCCCAACCCCGAGCAGCCTAGACTCAGTAGTCACGCAAGATGAGAAGTACCTCTCCTACCTTAACCCTGTCAAGCAGCGAGTCTGGGTGAGGCCTGGTGACCCGTTACCGACCTTCGTTCGGCGAGATGTTCATGGCAAGAAGCATCTTCAGAGCTTTTGGGTCTGCGCCCACGGACCGGTATACTGGAAGCTATTTACCAAAAGCAAGGCGATGGATTCCAAGGCTATGGTAAACGAAACAGAAGAGATGGACCTGCGACTCGAACTTATTCAGGCGCAGCGCTTCAAGAAGGTCCTTCTCTCGCACCCCATCGGGAATAAGTAACCACGGAAAAGCTTGCACAGCTGGGCTACGTTCACGTGCCTCACCCACCGTATTCGCCGGACAAGTGCTACTTCTTGAGCCTATAGGACTTCATGGTCGGAAGGGACACAAGGACCCAAGCAGACCTCGACAACCATAACGAGCAGTGGATCAGCATCAGGCCCAAGCAGTTCTGGAAGGATGGGATCAGGAAATTGGTTGATCGATGGCAGCAAGGTCCTTGACCTCAATGGCGAATACATTCCTCAGCACGGTTGAGTTGTAATTGAGTTAAAAAGAGATAAAGAAATTTGTTGAATTTGTCTCATTTCTTTTGGCCCACCCGTGAGCCTCGGAGGGGTTTCCGTTTTTGGAGAATATATGTATATCCTTCCGGATCAATAAATGCTGGTGTGGGAGATTCCAGTCTTCGATGGAGGAGACTATTAACGTTCTTCAGAGTGCAATCGTTTGGCAAACGACTTTTTTTATTTACGGCAGCATCGATTTCTTTGTGAAAATTTGCGGTCTCTGGGAAGGGTTAGAGGAAGAGTAGGGACATCACACGTTCAGTCGTTCACCTTCGACAAGTGCTACGGACAGTGACTTGAATAGATCTCCATTCACTTATTGCTAGAAGCCATGAGTGATAAGGAACTACCTGCTATCAGTATAGGTGTCTAAACTGGACGTGTAAAAGGAGTTTCTAACCTTCATAGATTTTCTTTTATATGCTATCCTTACAACGAGAGCCTCCAAAGAGGCGGTGACCTTTTGCGATGGAATTTTTACAGGATGTAGGGTCCCGTCTCGGAAGTCGAAAACCGTAGCTAATTTTTTAGGAATGCTCTTTTGTGGTCGAAGAAGGTGAGTGGAAACGTGACTGCAAAGTGCATCACGCCCCGCTACCATCCAACCCAACGCGGTAGATTGACGCAGTGGGTGTGATGTCGCCTCATGGCTGCCCCGAGTAGGTTTTACGGTTCTACCCCCGGTGTAGCCAGGGTTTTTGCACACATCGGCTTGCTACTAAATATTATGTGCTTGCGTGATCATAGGAGTCAATTTGTACACGATTGTTGCTTTTAGGAGGTATTAAGTATTTACCGGTATCAAACCAAATTCTTGACCTATCCCCTGAACTGTATGTGTTTGTGTGCATCTACGATATCGTTGTTGAAATGGTACAATGCAAATACGATCCATTAACAAGGAAAGGGTCTGAAGCGTATGTCTGAACGGGGGAGCGAGTCATATAGGGAGAGTCTTCATCCCTCAATTGGTTTGAAAATGTGTTCATTTTTTGCCAAGTTGTTAACCCAAGGAGTAGGGGGTAACAATGGGATACGGCGCAGCACGCGTTTGGGAGTCCTGTACGCCCGCGATGCTCCGCAGCTGGTGGCTCGAAGCGCAGGGTAGAGGGTTGACTCGTGCGAGTGAGGTCAGGGAATTGGCTCCTCTGCGTTGCTGCACTTTTGCATTTCAACTAATTGGTTGAGATTTGGGGGATTCTGACGTCTATACCATTTTCAGACGCTTTCTGCGCATTTTTCCAGCGGTACGTTGTGGTATTGAACATGGTGATGTATAAATGTTCAACATCAGTGATACACAGGTACAAAGTGCATGAAGCACCACTGGGCACCTTACGGGTAGCGTATAAAGGCTACAGGCTCCTCATAGTCTGTTTCCATACATGGACCAAAGAAAACCATCCTGCTCGGATTTTCAAAGGAGACCACGTTGTGACGTCGAAGGTGGTTCAAATAAGAAACGAGGTGTGCGAATCCCGCAAATTAAGCTGAACGGCATCGATACACTCTTTCCCTCATGTCTGCCTGTCACCTGGAAATCAGAGGTCTGCTGAAGGTTTTCTAGAACCTAGCACCAACAATGCCCGAAGTGGTGAAGAAGAAGAGGAAGATTGGGACACCGCGATCCACTACGCAGGCACTTTGTACCTGTGTATCACTGGTGCTGAACATTTATCACCATGTTGAATACCACAGCGTACAGCTGGAAAAATGCCCCAAAAAAGTCTGAAAGTGGTATAGACGTCAGAATCCCCCAAATCTCAACCAATCAGTTGAAATGCAAAAATGCAGCGGCGCAGAGGAACCAAACCCCTGACCTCCCTCGCATGAGTCAACCCTCTACCCACCTGCCCTCCAAGCCACCAGCTGCGGAGCATCGCGCGCGTACAAGACCCCCAAACGCGTGCTGCGCCGTATCCCATTATGATCCCCTACTCCTTGGGTTTAACGACTTGGCAAAAAATAAACACATTATCAAACCAATTGAGGGTTGAGGATTCTCCCTGTGTGACTCGCTCCCCCGTTCAGACATACGCTTCAGACCCTTCCCTTGTAAGAGGTAGCTCAAATGGAAGCAGAGAAGGGTTACATTCCATTTCCATTTCAACGAGAAGAAATAGCAAAACAAGGGCAATGATATAGCCTGAGCACGCTCATACACATCTGTACATAGTGATTGTGGCACGAAGTGCGCCAGCTGGTCGGTGACGATGACGAAGCAAACAAGGTAAACAATAGTTCTCTAACTAAAACGGCACGTAAACGGATGCTCACAATGCCGCCTCTTAGGATGCCAGGAAACAATCACACCGTAACCCCCTCGAGTCGCTGTCAAGACCGATGGACGAGTTGTCGAGCTGGACTCGAAAGCTCTTATTTACAGGGGTTGCATTTACTTACTAAAAGCATCACTCGTGTTTAAATTGACTCCTTTGTCCACGCAAGCACAGAATAGTAATGAGCCGATGTATGCAAAAACTATGGCGACACCGTGGGTCGAACGTAAAACACACTAGGTGCGGCCGAGGAGCGACATCGCTATCCGCTGCGGCAGCCGACCACATTGGGTAGGGTGGCAGCAGTGCGTGTTGAACTTGCGCTCACGCTTCCACACGCCTTTTGTGACCACAGAAGAGCATTCCGAAAAAATAGCTACGGTTTTGGACTCCCCACAGGGTACCCTACATCCCGTAAAAATTGCATAGCAAAAGCTCACCGCCACTTTGGAGGCTCTCCTTGTTAGTTGCGTAAAGTTTTGAAGTCTATTTTCCTGCGGTAGCACAGACGATGTCGTATATCCAGGGTTTTGTTTATATGTAAAGAGCTCTCTGTCTCGGCTCAATTGCTTTGCATTTTAGATTTCATTGTGGCATGTATTGTTCGGCCGCTCGACCCCACTGAATGCCTTATTATTTTTGACTCCACTTCGCCCTGCCAAGGCCAGAAATCTCCTCCAAGGCTTTTTAGGTGTTCTATGGGGACTTCGAAATGTTATTTATTTGCTTTCTGTTCAACCACCAGCATCAATCATAGCAATTATGGCTGAGCAAGGCAAGACCCATTGGCTTTCGCATAGAACATAGAGGGACGTTAGAGATGGAGTAATTCTTTTCGAAACAACAAAAACCTGGCCATTGGGATGGTTGAGAAAAAGAAAGACATCTCTCCATCGGCTGTTGAGGGGGCTATTTTTGAGTTCTTCTGTAATTTTCCGCTGGGAGATGAGACAAAAAAGGCTGCGTCAAAGGAAAAGCAGGGTATAATTGGTTTCTTAATTTGCACTATCGTTTACACCATGCAGCCTATTAGAAAGAGATATTAAACAGGAAAATGGCAGCGTTTTTTGTTTGCCTGTTTATTTTATTTTAACCTGTAAGGATAAAGGATAAAGGCCTGTGTCTGTATTAGTGAATCATCTTGCGAGATGCGCCACGAGATGCGCGAGGAATGGAAGGCATGGCTGAACTGGGCGAAAGCCGAGCGAAGAACCTGGAACCTGGTGAAAGGGACAGCCGTCGCCTCCTCCGACTGCGTTAACCCGCCCTTAGACCAGGATGCTGCTTATAATGACTTTATTAGGGTTTCTCAGGATGGGGCATCTGTTGACGAGTTCCTTCAGATCCATTGGTTAAGCACCATCGAGTATGGACAACGTTGTCGACTTTGACTGGCTCAAGTCATTTTCTTTAAGCCTCAGTGGCTAGCACAGAGATGATAAACTGTATTAATAGCAGAAAGTGCAGGTTCGAGTCCAGCCTGGCGATAGAGTTCTGACCACAACAAAGCATTCTTATAACGATTCGTAACCTCTGTAACAGCCACCTGACGCTTGAAGAAAATATTAGGCTGTAAACAAAGTTCTGTCAAGCGTGCTAAAGTTTAATCCCTATCCAACCGCACAATATTTTGTAATCGTTAAAAAGCAGAGGAACTGCCCTTTCCAACTGTATGTGTTGCTGGAGAATTGCTACATCTTTAGAATAGTACAACACCTTTTTTCCAACCATACAATACCGCTCATAATTAGTGTCGCATTTGGCGTCGCCGACGCTCTAGAGCGTCGCTGACGCTCGCGAGCGTCGCAGCGTCGGAATCGCGGAGAGCAGGAATTCCGGAAAGCTGAGCACAGCGCTGGATTCGGAGTAGAGTTAGAGTTCAAAAATCTATCTAATTTGTACCGTTCGCCGATTTTGACATAGTTGCAGTCATTTCTTTGATGGAGACCAATAAAGAAGTTCTGCTTAATTTATACTGGTTAAAATGGTCCTCACTCAAAATAAGCAACATAGTCAGATTCGTCATTAAATGACCTTTCCAAAAATGTATGAAATAATTACTGTTTTCGGGAAATGACTTTGTTGACCTATATATTGCATACTGCGGCAGACTCCCTCGCCGGTTCGGGATAATTACACCCATAGGATACATTCTGCTAATTACCTGCATGCCCTATCAAAAAGTTTCTGGAGATGTCAACTTGCTCAACTCTTTTTAATAGATTTGGCTTTAGCGCGTCAGTGCGACCAAGTCGATTGTAAACACCGCCAAATTTGCATGGAACGAGCCCTGTCTACGATTGGATCTCAAAATCGATTCCTTCAAGTTTACCCTCTTATTTCACAGGTATCGAGGCCTCCTTATAAAATTGTTTCTGCAACATCATAGAGTAACTGTTCTCAAGTGTAACGAGGGAATAGGTCTTTGAAACCGAAGGATTACGCTAATTCCTGTCCACAAACTCACCTGTTTCGTTTGCTGCATTAGGTTTTCTCAAATTCAAAACAGCTGTAACTACATTGTGAAACAACTTGAAGTGTTGGGCATTTCCAGTGCGCCGCTGCATCTTCTGGGTTCGACGCTTTTGGCAGTGGCTTATACTGACACTATCTGGATCAGTTGTTCTTGAGCGTCTAACTTCACCCAAAAATGATTTTTCGTTTTGCTTTCACTCCTTACTCCTTACCTTTCCTCCAAATTGGAGAATGAACGCGACAGCGTTTCTACCCGCAAAGAGGGCTTTCCACTAGTGAAACATGGAGCGTCTTCGAGATATTCGATATTTTGCACTTTCATCTACCGGAGTGCGGCCCGGGATTTGCTGGTCGACCTGAGCCCAGCGCTCCTCAGTCGGGCCCTAGACCTACCGCGCTCGCGCCTAGGTGTGAAGACCAGCGGTACTACGTCATCGGTGCTCAGCAATCAATAGTATGAGCCAGAATCGACTTCTCGGAAGATTCTGCTGGCTACGGACTTCTTCCTGAAATTAGTTCCCTAGTTTCACTCCTGGAAGTAAGTTGGTGTGGTTTTCTAGTGGCTGAAATGGATGTAGCCGCCGCACTCAGCGCGTATTCGATCAAGGTCTAATTGAAATTCTTTCCAACAGCATTCGATTCATAAGCGCAAGGCAATCAATCACCTATAAATCAACAGTGAACTAAAACATCAGTGCTTACGCATGCTAGACCTTCTTGATTAGGTTTTCCATAAAAAATAACGTAATAAGCTACCATAGAAAATTCTTGAAAGTCCAAGCAAATCAAAGTTTTACACATTACTAAATTCCGTACTGAAGCGACCTGAAAGGATCCCTACTTTAAAGGATGAAGCGGGTCTTTCTGCAATAACGGAGTTATCAAGGGCATCGATGCTAGCTAAGCATTTCCAAAAATCATTTTCTGATTGCACAGTCAGTGATGATCAGTTGGAGTGAGGACCCGCCATACCTTATGGAAAATTCAATCTGGTTTTACAAGAAGGAGATCTTTAAGGACCTATCTACTTTGCCCGCGAACTACACCATTACTCCAGATGACGTACCATCATATTTTATTCGGAGAGTTGCCATTGCCATATCTTACCCGCTTGAGCATATATTTAACGCCAGCTACATGTTAGGTGAAGTTCCTGCTCGTTGGAAACACTCGTTCGTTACTCCGATCCCAAAGAAAGCACCCTACAATCTGGCCGCAAACTACCGTCCTATAAGCATCACCTCGGTTTTCGCAAGGGTATTTGAAAGAAAGCTCAAAACAGCTCTTGTTGCTTACCTTGAATCGAATTCGCTTATTCCCAAAAATCAGCACGGCTTCCGAACTGGTAGGTCTACCGAGACATTAATGCTGTCGGCACTGAATGACTGGACACAGGCTCTTGATCAAAAGATTAATGTAGACGTCATCTATTTTGATTTTATGAAAGCTTTCGACAGAGTTCCATTCAGCAAATTGATCTTTAGCCTTGTAAGAATAGGTGTCCATACTAGAATGGGTTAAAAACTTTTTAACAAACAGGACCTTCCAAGTTAGAGTCAACGAATCGCTTTCTGAATCCTACCCGGTTACTAGTGGTGTCCCACAGGGTGGCGTCCTTTCTCCAATTCTTTTTATTATATATACTTCTGGGATTCCCTCCTTAGTTGATCAACACGGTGTCGCCTGCAAAATGTTTGCTGATGACATCAAAATATACAAAAACATTGTGAATGAGGAAGATCACAATGCCCTTCAATCTGCAATAAATTCAATTGCTGATTGGTCAGCTAAGTGGAATCTTCCATTATCCGGTCAAAAGTCGAAAACGTGAAATCTCTAGATTGGAATCTGTACAAAATAGCTTTACAAGAAAGCTCTGGATAAGAGTACGTGGGTGTAATTATGCTAACATTCCATCGGCTCTTGAGAGAAACAAACTCTTCAATTTACGCACCCTTGCTTTTCGTAGGAAACGATATGATCTAATCACCATATATAAGCTGATCAATGGCATGTTGGATCTTCCTCTTCAGGAATTTTATTCAATATCTTGCTCTAATACTAGAGGTGGTCAGATGAAGATCCAGATTCCAAAAGCTAGAAGTAATATAAGGTCTACGTTTTTCACAGACCGAGCTGGAACCGAATTTCAAAAGTTTTCGAAGAAAAACATTTTACCAAAATCGCTAAGGCAATACAAAAAACTTATTGACAGGTATCTCCAGGATGTTCCTTAATAGTTTGCTTCCAACTGTTGCCGCTGTCTGTCGCTTGTACCTAGCAGTATATTTTCACTCGCTCTGTTCTGGTTCTTAATGTGCATGTTCTGTTTGTTCTATTTTTTTTGCGTGGATATCCACGTATAAATAAATAAATAAATAGAGTTGCATATGAAGGTGTGGTGAACTTGATTTAGACACAACGCCGAATCTATTTGGGAACCCGGTAGTCGCTACCCCGTGATCACCAGTACCATCCACGCCCTCCGACCACTCACGGCACATACCGTTCCGCCCTCGCTGAGGAGGCTATAAAACAGCAGGCCAAGAAAACGCCTGGCGGCCTCCTCCCCATAGGCGAGCTCGAGCGTCCCTTTCCCCTCTCCCTATCCTCTCCACCGTAGATCATCCTCTGTGTATCCTGTCCCGTACTTAGAATTGTAATTGTTTAAGAGGAGCCCTGCCCTACTCCTAATGAATACCCCTCTCGCATGATCCATACTCTATGCCCACCTTTTGTATATTCAGTATCTTACCGCATGTTCCGAATATTTTGTATGTCTGTGCATGAAGATAAACTCATATAAAAGAATTGTGGTGCTTGTTATCTCCGCTACGGGATCGTGCCTTCTGGCACTCCTTGAGCACGCTAATAAACCGAACCGCTGGTTTATTACAAAGGCTTTTATTGAAAATTAGCTTGAGTTCAGTCCAAGCTTGTCTGCTCCTCAGTTATTAATAGTTTACTAATAACCGCAAAGCAAAAACACCTGCTGGAACTATTTCCGCAACGAAGCAGATTTATTTAGCTAAATGAAAAATGTACCTGTATAAGCAACCTTCATCACACAACGGTTGAAAAATTAAAATCTGTACCACCGCTTCCTGCACGCATTCCGTATGAGGCAGTACAATGTTAGACAAATTCATGGTTACGAAATGAATTACGTTAAAACCTTCAACATCATACTGATCTTACAGCGTACATCAGACTGATCTTCTTATCTTATTTGGGCCTGGCTTAGGTTAGTCAACCCCACCATTCCCCCTAAGGCCATTTTACGTACAATATGGCTTGCTGAAATTGAACTGAAAGGGCATATAGACCCCAAAAGTTAGCTTTCGTCAATTGGAATTTTGATCATGATTGCAATGAATAAAGCCTTCTTGGTGAGCCAGTGTAAGCAAACTATGAATCTAAAAAAGATAACGACTAAAAGCCAAGAAGAAAACACTACCATAGGAAGAAGCGAAAGGAAAGAGGCATAATGTGGGATACAGCTACATCAGTTCGCCATTTCCAATTCAATTTTAAGCCCAAATTGAAATTCACTCGAGTTATCACACGAAAAAGAATCAATGCATTTGATTTGTTGTTGGGTCGTCCAATAGATCGCATTATTTACCGCCGTATGGCGAGATATCTGTTCGCTTGTGAAAAAGGTCAGGTTCGATCCCTGGCCAGAAAAGCCTTCTGTTTGGTGATTTGTGGTTTGGATAGAAAATGAAACCTGAGCAAGATCTGTTATGGCTAACTTTCAGTGACTTATGACCTAAGAAACGCACGCTCGCTAGCCATTAGAAAACCACAGCAACTTCCAGGAGTGAAACTAGGGAGCTAATTTCAGGAAGAAGTCCGGAGCCAGCAGAATCTTCCGAGAAGTCGATTCTGGCTCATACTATTGATTGCTGAGCACCGATGACGTAGTACCGCTGGTCTTCACACCTAGGCGCGAGCGCGATAGGTCTGGGGCCCGACTGAGGAGCGCTGGGCTCAGGTCGACCAGCAAATCCCGGGCCGCACTCCGATAGATGAAAGTGCAAAATATCGAATATCTCGAAGACGCTCCATGTTTCACTAGTGGAAAGCCCTCTTTGCGGGTAGAAACGCTGTCGCGTTCATTCTCCAATTTGGAGGAAAGGTAAGGAGTAAGGAGTGAAAGCAAAACGAAAAATCATTTTTGGGTGAAGTTAGACGCTCAAGAACAACTGATCCAGATAGTGTCAGTATAAGCCACTGCCAAAAGCGTCGAACCCAGAAGATGCAGCGGCGCACTGGAAATGCCCAACACTTCAAGTTGTTTCACAATGTAGTTACAGCTGTTTTGAATTTGAGAAAACCTAATGCAGCAAACGAAACAGGTGAGTTTGTGGACAGGAATTAGCGTAATCCTTCGGTTTCAAAGACCTATTCCCTCGTTACACTTGAGAACAGTTACTCTATGATGTTGCAAAAACAATTTTATAAGGAGGCCTCGATACCTGTGAAATAAGAGGGTAAACTTGAAGGAATCGATTTTGAGATCCAATCGTAGACAGGGCTTGTTCCATGCAAATTTGGCGGTGTTTACAATCGACTTGGTCGCACTGACGCGCTAAAGCCAAATCTATTAAAAAGAGTTGAGCAAGTTGACATCTCCAGAAACTTTTTGATAGGGCATGCAGGTAATTAGCAGAATGTATCCTATGGGTGTAATTATCCCGAACCGGCGAGGGAGTCTGCCGCAGTATGCAATATATAGGTCAACAAAGTCATTTCCCGAAAACAGTAATTATTTCATACATTTTTGGAAAGGTCATTTAATGACGAATCTGACTATGTTGCTTATTTTGAGTGAGGACCATTTTAACCAGTATAAATTAAGCAGAACTTCTTTATTGGTCTCCATCAAAGAAATGACTGCAACTATGTCAAAATCGGCGTACGGTACAAATTAGATAGATTTTTGAACTCTAACTCTACTCCGAATCCAGCGCTGTGCTCAGCTTTCCGGAATTCCTGCTCTCCGCGATTCCGACGCTGTGCCGCTAGCGAGCGTCGTCGACGCCAAATGCGACACTAGTTATGAGCGGTATTGTACGTACCACTTCCCTTCGCACATCTAAACTTTAATGGTTGTAACTTGATCGAAAACTGAAGGAGGCAAATGCAAATTTAGCAACTGAAAGAAGAAGGGACGGCACGAGGGAAAAAATTTCTTGCTGTTAGATTTAGGCGGTTATTGGAGAATCAGGGTGGCTAGGAAAGAAATAAGGGCCTGACAACCGCACTATGTGAACGTAGCTGTAGAAAGAAAGCAGATGTGAACGAGGAACAACGGTCATTCAGTTAGAGGGCTAAAGACGTAGAGTTTAAGGCCGGGGGCATACTTCCAGCGCCGCAATGCCATCGCGGCGCTCAGTTCATGGCCATTCCGCCGCACGTGGTGGAATAGTCAAAGGATACTTCGCCGCGGCTGCCGCAGCAGTGGCGGTCGGCATGCGCGATGGCTTCCCGCGCCCATCGCTGTCATGGCATATTTTTTCGCTACGCGCGCGGTGTTTAGCGTTGGTCCTGGACTGATCGCCGTCGCGCTCCCTTGCAGAGCGATGAGCGATGCGACGAGCCCTGAGAAATTCAAGTTCTTTCGCGTCGCTCTGCAAAACTCATCGCCGCGATGGAATCGCGGCGACGGGAAGTATGCATGAGGCCTAAACGTGTCGCTACTGCTAGCCATTTCATTGAACATTAAACTGTATAAAATGCGTACCAGTTGGGTGCTACATGACCCTGCCAACGCGCGGCAGTGGGGCTCCATCTTCGAAAACGAATTGTGCGGATGTATGTATGTTTATTACATAAGTGACACTTATGCGCAGAAACAACACTAGAGTAGGATCCAACACAACACATAACAACAACATCATGAGATAGAATAACAAAAGAAGAAAACTGAGGATAGCTATAGAACTGAAAGAGAATGGGAAAATGCATGACCTCAGGGACTAAGCTCCTTATAAACCAGTTTTTTGAAAGTAGTGTAGCGTAACCCGCCGTGGTCCATTTTTAGTAGTTTCTCAAAAGGCCCGATTGTCCTGTTAACGAAGAAGTACCGCCTACAATTGAGCTTAGCCGTCTTAACCTGGAGCTTGATGGGCCCACTCCTGGTGACTGAGGTAGCCCTCACCGGTAGGAACTCCGCCGGCTTGATGCCACACTTACCAAACATAATTTTGTGAAGTAATAGCAAGTCATTAGCCTTCCTTCGAGAAGACAACTTGTGAAGACCGAAGTTTTGATTCCTTTCGGCACTAGGAGGAATTTGGTCATAAATGAACCCAAGCATTCTAATCATCAACTTCCTAATGAAGCTGTTTTGTACCTTTTCCAATAGGTCAATGCTCTTACGTTTAAACGGTGAGAACACTTGAGTGCCGTATTCCAATATTGGTCTGACATAGGTCTTATAAGCCCAGAGCAAAACCTTAGAATTACGCGTTGAGAGCGCCCTGAACAGCTTGGAAACCAGTGCCATTCCTTTGTTCGCAATCACCTCACAGTGTTTGTCAAAGCTGAGACTCCTGGTAATCACGAAACCTAAGTCCGTGATCTCGTCCACGCTATCAATAGGGGATCCAGCAATGTTATAGGAACGATTAGGGTTCCCATTACCTAGGTGAAGCACCTTCGTTTTCTCCTTGGAGGGAGGCAATTGCCATTCAAGTGACCACGAGTGCAAAGCATCAATTGAATTTTGCAATGCTGCAGAATCATTCGCTGAGTCAATGGTCCGAAAGACTTTAATGTCGTCCGCAAATGCACTAAATTCCACTCCGTTGCCACTTAATAACTGAGCAAGCTCGTGAGTATATATGTTAAACAGGATAGGGGATAGAACCCCGCCTTGCGGAACTCCACTGCAGGCAGTTCTAGGGTTAGAGTACGACCTACCAATTCGTACTGAAAACGTACGATCTTCCAGGAAAGCAGCAATCCAAGCAACAATTCGTGGGTGGAGCCCAACCATAACAAGTTTTCTAATGAGCAAGGAGTGCGGTACTCTATCAAAAGCCTTAGAGAAATCGAAGTAAATGACATCAACATGTTTCCCTTGATCCAAAGCAGAGGTCCACTTATTTAGGTTCTCCAGCACTGCAGTCACTGTTGACTTGTGCTTTTGAAACCCGTGTTGCCTCGCGGATATGATTGTACTTCTCTATTGGTTTGCAGTTTTATACTAAGAAATTACACTATAGATTGGGTGCAACCGTTCGATTAGTGCCTTCCAATCTGTCAGCCTCTAGGGATCTTTTGAACCCTGTTTTGCACAATTGGGAGTCATCCGAAGTGGTTTTTAGTTTCGCAGCTCGACTGGTTTGTTGATTCGTTTCTAAATCGACTGAAACCACGGATCTGTCCTAGTCCGGGGGAGCCACATAACTAAAATGTATGTAACAAAATGAATTGGGACTTACCGAGCGGCTCCTAGAGAAGAAGAAATGACCTGAAAAAAGAAAAAACGAACAAACAAACAAAAGAAAAATAAAATCGCCGCGGTTTTACAACCGTTTCGGCGGGCAAAGGGCGACGCAATGGAGGCATGCCGCGTGCTGACCACCGCTTGACATGTTACAACCAGGATCTAACATGGTGAGGAGAGCGCCTAAGGCCACATGGCGCGTGCTGACCGCAGTCTGACATGTTATAACCAGGATCTAACATGGTGAGGAGGAGGCATAACTTTGCCGGCTTACAAACGCGGCCAAAACAAATGTAATTTTTTCGTTTGTTTGTTTGTGAATTTTTCTACTTCAGGTCGTATCTTCTTCTCTAGGAGCCGCTCGGTAAGTCCCAATTTATTTCGTTACATACATTTTAGTTATGTGCCCCCCCCCCCCGGGCTAGGATAGATCCGAAACCACTACCTGTCAATCCCCTAAGACATATAGAAAGAATGTATGTTCAACCGAAGCTGTTAATTTTGGAGCCTATGAATGAGAGTGGCTTAATTCTTCTTGCATGACGACCCTGCTGTACACCCTTACTGGATCGTCATGTAGAAGTTGAATGAACGTCAGATCCAAAATCATCGTCATGCTATATATTCAACAAACATTTCCCTAACAGAACATTTTCTTGTCCGACATCCAAATGCTTTCCTTGGAGAAATAATGCTTTCGAAATGACACGATGTCAAAGTCGCCACTATCAATCGTCATAAATCATTCAATTTGTAAGAAAATGCGGTCACTTAATATGCATCACATTTTGATGCTAACCAAAGCCTGCGTCTTCTCATAGACACTTCTTTGAGACAGAATCTGCCGCCTAATTCAAATCAGTTTCATTAAGCCTCAAGTGGCTGGTATCGAGGTTGTGAGCTGTCATAATTTGCCGCCTAATGTTTTACAATGCTTTTGTGCTCAAGAGAGGCGACAACGGCTGGATTACCTGGCCTGGAAAGCATACGTAAAAAGTATGACTTCCTTTTAGCATTCAAGATTCTCCACGGGCTCACCTCAGTTCCGTCAAAGAAATTCTTCACCTTGGTCCACTCTAAGATTAGAGGTGGGAGATACAAACTTGCGACACAGGCTTCTCGCACAAGTGCCAGGTTAACGTTTTTCTCAGTTAGAGTTGTCTAAGCTTTCAACTCCTTAATCGCTAAAGGTTGCCCAGGTTTCAAACTCTGTACTTTCAAAAATCTCCTCAAGAACTGGTTGTACTTCAGTAAGACTCTTATATTTCCACGATTTCAGCTTTCTTTTAGTCCAACGACGGCCGTAGTTGCTGGGTCTGGGTCTTGGCTGTGTGTCCTTTTCTTCCATTTTATCGGATTACCGGTTGTTCTTGTATGGTTGTTGATTGCGTTGCGTTTAGTTTGTGTTGTCATATTATTTGCGCCCACTTTGGGTGGACGCCTATAGATAAAGATAAAGATAAAGAGGGCGATCCTTCTGCGTTAAATCAGCAGTCGTTTAATAATCGGCGGCGTGGTCTGCGGCCGATCCGAACAGATGGCCGCCGCGTGTGCTGCCACGAATTTCGATAATAAAGAGACATGTAAAGTGTGTGCGGACGAACCGCTGAGCGAAAATGGCCGACAGATGTTTGAGGATGAGGACGACCACATGACGGCCACCGGTCGTGGAGCCAGGAGGTCGTCGTCTGTCGATTTTATGCTGATGTCGCCGAAGCATTTCGATCCGACGCATCGTTGAAAGGTCTCTTTCGAACGAAGGCATTGAGGGACCAGAAAATCCTACGGTTGAATCCGCTTGCGTCGCTTTTTTGACTGCTTTATGATTATGAGGAAAAATAGCTGGAGCAAATTTTTGAAATTTTGCTTCAGCAGAAAACCGCTGTTATGGAGAGCTCACGTTGTTACAAGGATCTTCTATTGCACTCAAAATTCGTGCGCAAGGCAGAGCTCAAACCCTCATCCTCCGCTTTCCACATATATCCACACATGCCATTTTCACATTAAAGTGGACACTTTTCAAACCAGATTGGACACCCTTTCCTCTTCTAAGTAAGCTTCACATTATTAAACCAAAACGTTAATTGAACGTATTTCTAAGCAAAGCGTCTTCCAGACCGATCTAGAGACTGTCCGAGAAGGTTAGAATAATTTTTTATTCTAGGGAAATTTACTGGAATATTCTTTTAAATTTTCAAGTTCACCTGTCCAATGGATGCGTGTAGCGCACTCGGAGGAGGTGCTCACTGTCGCGTGCACCCGATGCCAAGTTCTTGGTTCAGATTTCCTGCCGAGGCCAACCAAACCTTCCCTCCCTCCGGGAAATTGGTACCAGACTTGTCTGGGAAGGATAAAGCGCTGACTTGTTCATCGGCTGGCCACCGCAAGTCATTGTATGGCCAAACACGCATTCAAGTCGCCTCTAGAAGTAGAGTGCGTTGCGTATCCCAAAAGGGACTGACGAGGAAGATCAAAGAGGTCACCGTGGAGTTTCTCAAAGCGACCTATACAGGGTTGTAGGGCGTTGTCTGGGAAGCACCATAGTGGTTTCCAAATTTCCTGCGGACCTCTGGGTAGGTCAAAAATGGCAAAAAACTGTACCGCTTCAGTGCGGGCCAATAACGCAAAACTGACGCCTGGGATACCCTTGTCGTGCCCACAAATAGACCTGCAAAAGGTTGGGAGCTTCAATCATTGCTAGAACCTAGGAATCGATGAATTCCTAATTGAAGCGAGACGGCGCATTCACGGGAGGCGCGCGCCACTAGTTTGCCTGCGGCTGGATGGCCGGGTGGTTAGCGTGGCAGACTTGCGGGAGAGGGGTTAAGGGTTCGATTCCGGCGGTGTGGTTTTTGCATTGCTGGGCGCACATCTTGTTTTTGCCACGGTAAAGT
Organism: Heligmosomoides polygyrus bakeri; assembly: GCA_947359475.1. Classification (NCBI taxonomy): domain Eukaryota; kingdom Metazoa; phylum Nematoda; class Chromadorea; order Rhabditida; family Heligmosomidae; genus Heligmosomoides; species Heligmosomoides polygyrus. Next base: position 93,982,177 of record OX375867.1, on the reverse strand, counting down.
GCTTTTCTGTCACGACTAGGTGTCATATTCGATTTCCAACCCTGATTTCAACCTTCTGTGGTGCGGTTTTGCTTCAAAACACAAGTCACGCTAATGAATATGCAATAAACTGTTTAACAGTTGTGGTAACGTTCTATGAAACACGCGAAGCAAAGCAGCCTCTGACGCCAGCAGCAGCGGATAAATGCCAAGGAAGAGCAGCCGGAAGCTTCCTGGCAGGGCGTGTCGACAGGCACTTCATCGAAGGCGTAGTCCGCTGGTGTTGAGAAGTGTCCCGGATGCGTCTCCACATATCCAGCTGCCACCCATGCGTACGGAAAGCACCTTCGGAATACCGGAGCGCAGAATTGCCTATACGTCTGACTGACCACCTGCAAGGACGGGCGCCTTAAAAATTGCATTTAAAATTTAAACATCAAGTGAGCTGGTCCGAAGCGATTCATGATTACCTTTAAAGTATTGTCTCTTGAGAAGTAGTTGAAATCCGGAAGGAAGTGGAGCAAATGTTCATGAATTCGCCGGATGAACCGTTTGAAAAGCCTGAAGAAGTATACATCGAGAGGCTGGCAAAGGCTCGTCGCTCCTGGCGGTATTGTCATCAGCTTAAGCTCTGTTCCAGCAGGCACCTCGGAAACGAGGTTCTCGTGATCCCTGAACCCATGCCAGCTGTCAAGGAGGACAATGGTTAGGGGTGCTGCCGAAGAGCCAACCACGCATTCTCGAAAGAAACGCGGGACTTGTTGCTTACATGTAGCGCGCGTGGGTGGGAGCTGGATATGTGGACACGCATCCGAGGCACTTCTCAACACCGGCGGACTACGCCTCCGATGAAGTGCCTGCCGACACGTCCTGCCAGGAAGCTTCCGCTGCTCTTCCTTGGCATTTATCCGCTGCTGCTGGTGTCAGAAGCTGCTTTGATTCGCGTGTTTCATAGAACGCTACCACAACTGTTAAACAGTTTATTGCATATTCATTAGCGTGACTTGTGTTTTGAAGCAAAATCGCATCACAGAAGGTTGAAATCAGGGTTGGAAATCGAATATGACACCTAGTCGTGACAGAAAAGCACTTTACGGTGGCAAAAACGAAAGATGTGCGCCCAGCAACGCAGAAACCACACCGCCGGAATCGAACCCTCAACTCTCTCCCGCAAATCCGCCACGCTAACCACCCGGCCATCCAGTCGCAGACGCCCTAGTGGCGCGCGCCTCCCGTAAATGCGCCGTCTCGCTTCAATTAGGAATTCATCAATTCCTAGGTTCTAGCAATGATTGAAGCTCCAAACCTTTTGCAGGACTATTTGTGGGCACGACAAGGGTAATCCAGGCGTCAGTTTGCGTTATCGACCCGCACTGAAGCGGTACAGTTTTTTGCCATTTTTGACCTACCCAGAGGTCCGCAGGAAATTTGGAAACCACTATGATGCCTCCCAGACAACGCCCTACAACCCTATATAGGTCGCTTTGAGAAACTCCACGGTGACCTCTTTGATCTTCCTCGTGAGTAGTGTCGTCCTCTATCCGTTACCTGCCCAATACAATGTCTGAAATTTCATAACATTTTTATATTTCAAGAAAAAATAGTTGATTAAGACTTGTTTTAATGTGCATGAAGGCAGTAGTTTCTAGTGCTGAAAGACTGCGCATAAACCTCGAAGACGTCACGATTTTCCTTTAATTGGCAGCAAAAATTCTGGAATCTATCCCAGTCGGAGGAGGCATAGTGATTTTCATCTCCAATATGTTGCTTGTGTTTCTATGAGAGCATCAGCTGCTGTCCCTTTATGAGAGGGATTCTATTTCAACTCAGGAGACGTGGCTGTGTGGCACGAAGCGACGCATGCAACTCACACTTTACGGCTGCCACTTCCCGATTAGGATAGATCCAAACTTTGTTTGCGTGGGGTTGCACACTTGTATACGATACTACAAAAACTTTTGTGGAGAACACATATATCCTCACTTTGGTGTGGCAAGTAGGCATTTGCACTATCAATCAAGTAAGCGAGCCCACTGCATGGCGCGATCTCTTCTTTTGATACGCGTACTAGAAAAAGATGAGTTCAGAAGGTATTTTTTGGAAATCTTCCCAATAATCAGCTTATTTTGATAAAGTTTTTCGTTGTCCGCTTTGTCTTTAATATTTATTTTTGTCGATCAAATCAATTATGTTTATGAATTTCAAAACGCAGTAGTCGACGTAGTGTCGATTAACCTAAAATTCGAAGACACATAGGACAATATACAGGACATCAATAAAGTATACAATAGATTCTAATGAGATGGCAGTAACTGTGTGTGGCTACAACAACAAGGCCACTAACGTGGGCAAATAACTGGCTAACGACGACGACAAATAAAAAATCAATATCGATCAATGAAAAATTACCCGGTAGTTGCTGTTAATAGCTACAGTACGCAGAAAGAGGTGAAGTTCGTGAAGAACGAACGCTATGACGGCTGATAACGAGGGAGGAAATAGTGAGAGGATGATGTGTATGTGGAAGGAGCACTGGGTTCAAGAGTAATGCTGAGAAGGCGGAGGTTGAAGCTATCAACGGCGACGAGATGATAGGCTGTCGACTATATCAGCACTCTTCTACTAGTCGGCTACTCATCAGCGCTACCATATCCTGAAGACGAGCGCCATTGCGGCGGAGGCGAGCGAGAGCGACGCGGTTGATGAGAACGACAGCTTCTCGTCTACCCGTCGCATCATCATCCAGCCTTCCTCGCCCTCTTCGGCAGCGAACTCTCGTACGCCACTGGGAGGTGTCGTCGCTGAAAAGGAGGCTGTGAGTTTCAACGTTAAAACTGAATAAGATTGGAGCGAATTGGAGAAGAACGTTGGGTAGGACAGGTCACTTGCCCTGCAGGTTCAGATGAATTCTAAACACGAAAACGTAAACAATTTTTTTTAAGGAATATCAAAATTTCAGAAATCTCACGTGAGACTACTAGAAAATCAAAAATGTACTTATCGGGTTTTTGCCCAACCCCATGCTATGAGTGCGTCAAAGGAGGAGCTGACAAAACAGACCAGCTGTACCTACTCACTTTGCCTACTACTGGATCTCTTCCATTTTCGCCTCCTTAGCACGCTGCTGCAACTAGGTGATGTGGACCAAACGGGGGGGGGGGGGGGCGGGAAAGCTCGATAACTACCAAAAAAATTGAATATTCCATTCTCACATCGAATTGAACACTCTATTATTCTAATATAAGAATTTTGAAATCGAAGCGAACTCTTCCAAATTGAAATGAGCTTCTTCTATTTCAAACTACATAGAGACTTTCAAAGAAGGTTAGAATAATTTTTTGTTCAGAGAAAATTTTAGTATAACCTTCTTTGAAGTTTAATTCATCTACCCAATAAGTGAACACATTGCTTGAAATTTTATAAAATTCTTATTTTTGAGAAAAAATAATGGCTTAAAGCTTGTTTTAAAGAGCAGGAAGCTGGCTATTTTTTAGTGCCAAAAAAGGGATTGCACCATGCCCTCGTCTAAGACGTCGCGATTTTTATTCTATTATATTGTTGATATTGCATAATATTGATAGCAGAATTTCTGTTTGAATGGAGTTTGACACCTGTTGATGATATTTCGAAGGCAACTGTAAAGAAGACACATGTTCTCATTTGATGGCTCACAAAAACGGCATTTACACTACCAATGCCAAAAGTTGCGGCGAACTTTTTGAGTCCATGGCACGATCTGACATTTACACTACATGGTTGCCTCTTTGCTGTGCTTTAAACAAATTTTTGATTCTATTATTTTTCTCCAAAAATAAAAATTTTGTAAAGTTATTAGTTATTGGTACAGGTGGGCTAAAAAAATTTTAAAGAAAGTTACATCAAATCTTCCTTGAGCAAAAATTATTCTAACCAACTTACTGAATCTGTATAGTTTAACCTGCCTGACGGTCATTCCGACTTGGAAGAGTTCGCTTTGATTTGTGAAAAGTATCCAATTCGACGTGAAAATGGTATATAACAGTGCAAACTGTGTGCTGCTGTAGATCAGATGGCTCACAGATCTATCCTCATTTTTAAAGTTCTACAATTAATTTCAGCTGATTTCTTAACTTCAAGTTCAAACGAGTCACCGACTACTGCATAAACCCCGAGTCAAGGTTCTTGTGTCGGCTCCAGCCCAGGCTAAGCAACTTAGGGGTTTGAAGAATAGGCTGCAAATGTTTGCATTCACCTGCCGCTTTGTGACCCAAAGGAATCCGGCGGGAGCAGGTTCAACACCCGACCGTGGCAAGGGAAGCTTCACAAACCTGGTGCGAGATGGCTTTCCTCGTTGGAGTCGGCCACCTTCGGAATCTCATAGTCCTCATCTTCACGCTTGATAGAGTGATCCCAGTAGTCGTCATCTTCGGGACCGTTGGGGCTGAAATATTCGATTATTCAACGTTTCGCTTCAGAACACGCCACGAGGATCGAAAGAGAGAATGAAATTCGTTGAAGAGTATCGCAACCTACTAACCTAGAGTACGGGCTAGCAAAATTCGCCTAAGAGCAAGAAGTACAAGGGTTGGCGTTAATGAGCCTTGTTTTAGGATGTGCTCCGTCATACACTTCTAGCTGATATCATGTATCTCTTTTGAATTTGCACCTGATCTATCATGTGCGTAGTAGCACAGTCGGAGGAGTCACCGACTATTGGGCGAACCACGAATCAAGGTTCTTGGTTCTGGTCTCGCCGTGGCTATCAACTTCCGGAGTCGATTGATTGGTACTAGACTCGTCTAGAAAGTGCAAAACGCGACATTTTCATCAGCTGGCTACCGCATTGCATCCCGTAGAAGAAGAGTACGAGGTTCATGCCAAACATAGACTGATTAACGTCTCACTTATTCTGTTTTACTCCATCAAATAAGTTGAGGCGGATAGTAGACGTTGGATCCGATTTGGTTAATTCGGATCGGCAATTTTTTCCAAAGCTTGGTTAAATGGATTGCGAAAAGAATGGGATTTTCATACTTTTCAAAAATGCCAGTACTCGTACAATCCTTCTAACTGGGTTTGTAAAAAAAGACGGATTCGAATAATCTGATTCGGCATCGGATCCAGTGTCTAGCGGCTAGCAGATGGACAAGGCAGTTTCATGCTGTTGCTTGAAATATTTATTGGACGAGTAACCTTTTGAAACTTGCTTCTGAAAAAGGTGTTACGCCGAAACGTCGGTCTAATAAACCGTGGTTCACCATCCTGGCTCTGCAATTCATTGATAACAGTTACCATCAGTGTCAATGTTTCATTCTTCCAGGAGACTTCTACATCCGGCAACAGCCCACCAGACCTAAAGTGATGAATGGCCTGGTAGGATTGGGGAGAAAACTAACCCGATTTGATTCAGGGTGCTCGCGGGAATCGTCGTTCCTTCGACTGCATTACTCCTTCGACGCTTTTAAACTATTATATTTAGCCAAAAGACGACCGGGATGGAGATAAGCGTGATCGATTACTCAGCTACATTCTGTGAACTAAACTTGTATCTGATATGTTAAAAGGATAGAGGACAAAAAGAGGCGTTAAAAAATAGCTATTGGGATGCTGCATGGATTATATTAGGTTGTTCCATAAGTCTTCGCCGTTTTTTTCAACAATTCACTGTAGATTTCGCCGGCGATCTCTTGCATAGCGCTGCATAGCTTTCGAAAGAGAATGATTTGCTCTATTAGAGCATGTATTGCATTTCATTTTTTATCATGAATTTTGTCAATTTTTAGGTCGTTGAAGTGAAAAGTGAAAAAGTGAAAAAGTAGCCATTTGCGCACTTGTTCTCTCCGCTTAGGTTTGTAATTTTTTGCGCAGTTTTTTCGAGCATTTGGGAGACAACGTTCTGCACTACAAGAATATGTGTTAGTGCTATTTGCTCATTTGTCCTTTATTGATTTCTAGGCCATCAAAGTGGGACGTCCGAAGGAGGATGGTTATTTTTGCCGACAGCTCCTGCTCTGTCGTTGGACTTTTTGGGTTGGTGTTATATGTCATTCGAAAGAGAATGTCTTGCTCTATAAGAACATGTGTCGCGTTTATTGATTTCTATTCAGTATCAATAAAATGCCAAAAAGAGAAAAATCATCTTCACCAACAACTCCTTCTCCTTCTTCAGTTGTCGATATTCGACAGAAATCAGCGTGAGACAATAAACTCGACACAAATTCTTACTGAGCAAGACATCCTCTTCCAAACGACATATGACGCCATGCAAAAAAGTCCAACTACAGAACCGGAGTTTCGGTAAAAATTCGGACGGAAAAGTCGAAATTCCAATTTGATGGACTAAAAATCAATAAAGGGCAAGTGAGAAAATAGGACCAACACATATTCTTGTACTACAGAACATTGTCTTCCAAATGCTATAAAAAACTGCGCAAAAAATTACAAACCTAAGCGGAGAGAACAAGTGCACAAATGGCTACTTTTTCACTTTCTCACTTTTCACTTCAACGACCTAAAAATTGACAAAATTCATGATGAAAAAAGAAATGCAATACAATTTCTGATAGAGCAAGTCATTCTCTTTCGAATGCTATGCAGCGCTATGCAAGAGACCGCCGGCGAAATCTGCAGTGAACCGTTGAAAAAAACGGCGGGGACTTATGGGACAACCTAATATTTAGCCAAAAGACGACCGGGATGGAGATACGCGTGATAGATTACTTTGCTACATGCTGTGAACTAAACTTGTATCTGATATTGAATGTTGAAAGGATACAGGACAAAAAGAGGCGTTAACAAATAGCTATTGGGATGCTGCATGGATTATATGTATTTCTTTGGAATGTCGTGAAGGCAATTTGGATGCATTTTAGACTATACACTACTTACGGTGGCCAGCCGATTGACAACTTAGCGTTTTCTTTTTTTCCAGACTAGTCTGGTACCAATTCACTGGCCCCACTCACCCGTGACACTCAGATAAGCCAGCCGCTGATATCAGCATGAAGCCGGTTAATCTGAAGGTGTTCGTAGATGTGATCTTTACATTTTTGCTTAGGCCTGGAGCGGCTGTTATAGCAGATAGAGGTTATTAGATGGGTGTTTTGCTGCGATCAAAGCTCTTGCGTCAGACGGGACTCGAACCCGCACCTTCTGCTTTCCGGCGATGCTACTCCTTACACCACCGGCACTGTTTGACCACACGTAACATCCGCGATATCCTCGAGGCCATCAGCAACAATGCATAGCATTGCTGCCTGGAAAGCATAAGGTGCTGGTGCAAGTCCGGCCTGGCGGAAGAGTTTTGATCGCAACAAAATATTCTCCTACAAAATATAGCTTCTATACCAGCCGCTCCAGCCTCCAGTAAATGTGTTAAAACAGTAGGAGAGTCCTTAATCAATGGGTCGAATTTCGAGCTAACCGATGGGCATACCACTGTTTAAGTTTGAACAAGTTGCCTATTCAATGGCCCAAGGGAGTGGAATTCTTAGTCAGCATGGGTGTGGCATTGAGCTTGGTGGATTGATATACTTTATTTTGGTGCGTTTAGCTGTAGCACGATGTACTAGCGTCTTCTGGAAAGCTGGTGAGAAGAGGAGTCCTAAAGAAAACTTAGCAACGAGTTCTGGAATTTGTCTCTGAGGGGACGACGACAGAGAAGCCCTGTGCGTAGGCACCACTATAGTGATTTCAGCAACCAAGTTGATACGCGCTTCACTACGAGTTGTTGGTACTCCCCACTCTCAAGCTAAAGCTACGAGAGCTATTTCAGGTTCCAGAAAGCTTCTCTAAAATAGTTCTAGTAAGCTGATCGTAAACTCGTAGTGATGTTTTGTTGCAATCAAACCTCAAATGAAATCATTTCTATCAAAACCATCAGCTTAAATGGTTTTAAATGGCCGTTATCTACAGCCGGCTCATCACGATATACGGGTCAGCGGGTCCCAAAAGGTGTGATGTTATGTTCGCGTTCAAACATCGCCGGTGGTGTAGTGGCGAGGAGCATTGCTGCCCGGTTAGCAAGTGGTGTGGGTTCGAGTCCCGCCTGGCGCTCGCGTTTTGATCGCAACGAGTCATCGTCATGAGAAGTAGAAGTAGAATCCACTGCACCAACCTGTTAGTGTCCAGATGAAGTCCGTGCACCTTCACCGTCTTGTCGGCCGCGTCCTCGATAGCTCTCGCGATTTGGCTGAGCACACTCGTATCCTCGTTCGCCGAAGCGGACTCTGTAATTGCACCAGGAGCGTCTGATGTCGTTGGGATCGCTTCTAAATGGTAATTTGCACTTCTGTTCAACAAAATTTTTATTTTTTATCGCTATTATATATGAGTGGACATTCTACGTTGGACATTCAGCTCGTATTTCTCAAGAACTCGATGGCAGGCACGCTCTTCTCGTCGATCTGGACAGTCTTCTTGTCAAACTTGTTTCTCGCTTCTGTGGTCAAAATGAAGGTCTTCTTGATTGATACGAGCTTTTTACAGGTTAAACAACAGAGTCTTACATTTTTATTCAAGGAGCATTTGGCACAGCTTTCTTTCAAAAAGTTTATTTCAGCTGCCCGAATGGGTGAAATAGTTCAGTAAGATATGTTTTTTAGAAAGAATAATAAATTATAATTCGTCTTAAAACCCAACAAGGCATCAAACACTCAGTGCATCAAAGAAGAGACAGCGCCATGCAGTAGAGATAAACTCGCTGCAATTTTTACTTGATTGATAGCACTGCCTACTGCATGGAGCACGAAAGTGAGGACGTGTGTGTTTTTGACTTGTGTTTTCGCTTCATCGTTTACAGGTGTGAAACTCCATGTAAACATAAATTTTACTAACAGTAGAATGGAAATCGCGACGTCTCTGACGAGGGCATGGCGCAATCTCTTCTATTAGCTGCGAAATGGCCATCTTCCTGCTCACAAAACTCCAGTAGAATACATGGTGTGTTCCTACTAAATACGCAATGGATCAATGGGAGACAATGAGGTCATGCTTCCGAGTAACGATAGAGCAGGTACTGGCTTGCAATGAAGTCTATGTGATAAACACTAACGGTTTCGAATGCTCACAAACATCGAATATTCAATTCGAAGTTCGATAGCGATTTGAACTTGAATGCGTGTTTGGCGTATGCAACGACTACCGATAGAACAGACGGCGTCCAACCCTTCCCATTCAATTCTGGTACGACTTCGGCGACCATGAAACGATGGAGGGCTTGGAGGGCCAAGTCTCCAAGGAAGGATGTCGTTTCGGGATGCCCGCCTGGGTCAGCCCTCTCTCCAACTGCCCCACTAGCCAACGATGCGATGGGCGATAGGAATAATACGGCTTTCTGAAGAAAAAAGGCTGAGAACAAGGGGTTAGTCATGACCTAGCTTTTCAAAGCACAATATGTTGAGCTCTGACGCAGACCTCAAGATGGTTAGGGGACCTCTGTGAATACATTCCATATAAGTAGTCTATAGAAGTAAGTGGAATTCCACGTCGGGGCAAAACTTATGTTATGCTTGTGCTAATTTGTAGATGTTAAGTTCACTTCCAAAATATTGGTTAAATATTACCTTTTGTATATGTAAGTTGTATTTGAGAATATCTTTAAGCTGTTGTAATATGTCTGAAGTTACTTACGGTGGTCACCCATTGAGCTGTTGTCCTCCATCACATTATCGTCCTTTTCGAGATCAGCTTCGTTGGGTAGATAGTCAGGTGGCGGCTCCTGATCGCCTACTGAAAATTCAAGGTTCATAGAGAACAGTGCAACAGTGATATAAGGAGCTTAGTGCTATTAAGTTCTGGGTTCTGTTCTTGAGGTTCTGACTAGCCAAGGCACACGATATTGATCATACCCCCCCCCCCCCCCCAGAACCACCAAATTTGTCGCTCTCGGAGTGTGGAGGCTTCCCTGACCTGAGCACGAACCGAGCCTAAAATCGATGCATGGTGCAGACAGCAATTACGCCTCTGCTGACTGCCTCAGCTGCATTCCGCCTTGCGTCTGTTTTTGTTTAGCACTCATAAGGCTATAAGGATGTACAGTACTGAAATATGGTGGGAGAGAATGCGTACTCTAGGAACTGACCTATGCAGCTTCAGCATCTCAGGGGTTACACACATAATATCAGAGAAAGCCGGCGGTGTGGAGAACGGGTTGAACGATTTGGTCAAGTTTCCAGTGCTCGGAAGTCCGATCGCATGCTCCCTATTCCTTTCTGTCTAGCATCCATTTCGTGCCTTGGAGTATGTATCTTCGCGGCAAGAAATTCAAAGATAGTCGGCACTCGAAACTCGCAGCCGGTGCAGTTCCGGAACAAAGAATCGAAAAGCTGCCGGATCGTTGGGCTCATGCTTTAGACAAGGGTGAAGCCTATGTCGTTGATTGAATTTGCATTTTTATAAAACTAATTTTTTATATGAAACGAAAGGCTTTCACTTAACTTAGCAGCTCAGAAGAGCAGAACGTTCAACAGTAGCGAATCTAGTAAACTATCGGTCGATGCAAATAAGGCGCCACAAAAGGGAAGTGTTCAGATTCTATTGATAGAGGAAATTCCAGTAGTACACCAGCTGATGATAGTAAAGGATCGAATGATCGCAGAAGGAGGGAGAAAATAAAGAGTTGACTTTAACTGAACTCTTCAAACACCATTCGTTACATGGCAATAAAGTAGACGACAGAAACGATTCAGTTCGCTTTATTTAGGCCTCAAGCGGTCATTAGAGGTCTAAAAGTTGGTTGGTAGAAATCAAAACACTAGCTGTACGCGGAACTTTAACTCGAACCCTCTACATCTGCGCAGGATGCTTACAGCAACGTTACCACGAGCCATATTCCGCATGAATAGCGTTCACCAGAAAAATCGACTTTGAGATTGGCTCCACAGGCACAGCAACCTCGCCATGTGTCCCAAGAAGGGTTAGGTACAGGAAGAAAGCTTGCATGACGGTGAGAAAACAGTTACAGTAAGTCGTAGTCGGCTGGGAGACACTATACGTAGTTGCGTTTTTAAGAAATTTTATCAAACGAATGAATAAACGAATAAATTCGATGTCGAACGGGTGCGTGTAGCGCAGTCAGAAGAGGCGCCGGCTATCGCGTGCACCCGATACCAGGTTCCTGGTTCGGATTTCCCGCCCAGGCCAACCAAGCCTTCCATCCCTCCGGGGTCGGTGAATTGGTACCAGACTTGTCTGGGAAGGATAAAGCGCTGACTTCTTCATCGGCTGGCCACCGCAAGTCATTGTATGGCCAAATACGCATTCATATCGCGACATCCCGTAGAAGTAGAATGCGTGGCGCATTCCAAGAGGGATTGAGTAACGCCGTCCTTTATTCTTTTTATGGATGAACGCATATGTTCGATGTCGAAAAAAGCAAACAAATGAACGAATTTATTTGCTCATCTATTTTGTCGAGCGATCGAAAATCGAAAAAGCCCCATTTTTCGTTTATTCGAACATTCGAATAGTCGAGCAGTTTCTTCGGTTCAGGTTGTGTGCTTAAAGTAGTTCATTTGATATTCGAACACAATTATTCGATATTCAAATAAGCTTGAAATATTCGATTTTTGAATAATACTCGCATACAGCTCCCTTTCGATATTCAAATTCGAACGAATATTCGAAAGACCAAAAATGCCGAATATTCGACTATTTCAATAATTATTCAAATATAATCAGACAAGCACAACTACAGAAGACACACTGCATGTAAGTTCAAACTGTTTCACAATTTTAATAAGGTTTCAAATGCGCTATATGTAATACATGGAATATCAATTTAAATTTCCTAAAAAGTGTTTCTGAAATGTTTCAATGAATTGACTTTGATGATTTTTCACACTTCCTAAGAAGTTATAACACCTCCATGTTCACTGATAATCCACTGGGGAAAAAAAATAAGTGGCGAAACGAACCACTCTAGTAGAAGACAACAGTTGTAAATTTGTTTTGACTTTGTTTTACCATGTGGCCCGGCAAGCCATAATGCGTGAAAATCTAGCGCAGAAGTGGACTGCATGGCTCACCCGAAAAGTATGATTTGTCCACGACGATCTATGTATTATCGCAACCTTTTTTAAATGTTCAAATTTGTTTTTGCTCTCATGAAATCTGGCGCCAGCTACTCAATTTCGGGGTGAGATGGTAGTCTTCCCAGGTGGGGGGTCAATTTTTAATGGATAGTCACAGACTGGATACGACGCAAGATCCCCAGAGCTGACAGAATTCCCGAGGCTGAGGCTCAGTGGACAATTTTTTGAGAAAACTCTAATGACCATCAGTCGCAGGCCAGTTTTTGCCGCATTTTTCGCTCCACCTGTTCGTTTTTTCTCTGGCCTAGCGGGAGCACTGCGCCTCTTTTCCGTCGCATTAGCCGTGGTGTAAGAGTAAACAGTTGGGAAGGCCAGTAAGTTCGCCGACTCACCTTCGCTGCTCTTGTACTCCCAGTCGACTCCTTCCGGGGTAGTCGTGTCGAGCTCGTCGCCATCTCTGCCCTGCGATGAGGTCAAGACGTCCATCCCAGCTCTACCGGTCGTCGTCTCCATTCGCTCTTTCTCCCTGAGCCGTTGCTGCTCGTCACGAATGCGCTGCTCCTCCTGTCGAGCGAACTCCAATCGGCGTTGCTCTTCGTGCATTCGCTGCTGATGCTCGTGGTGCTGCTGATGCTGTTGCTGCTGCTGGTGATGAAGTGGTGGGGGCTGCTGATGCTGCATCTCTTGCTCCCGTCGCCGTTCTTCCTCACGTCTTCGGGCGGCGATTCGACGCAGCTCTTCGTCGCGACGTCGGAGCTCCTCGATCCGTTGGTCTTCTGCTGGATTTCTGGCCGCCACCGGGGTCAACCCGACCCGTCGCGCTTCTTCAGCGCGCCGTCGATGTTCGGCCTCCAGTCGCATTTCGTACTCACGACGTCGCTGTTCTTCTCGTTGTCGCTCTATCTCTCGCTGCCTCATGTTGTAGGTGTCAACTGAAACTTCTTCTAAAATAATGCGATTTTTACTTTTCAGAGTAAGGGAAGGCCTTAAGTCTTACCTGGAATAGGAGTTGGAGCAGGTGGTGGAGGTGCAGCATGATGCGGTGGCTGTTGAAGGTTCATCCGAGGTGCACCAACTGGAAGTTCAAGCTCTTGTATAAATGTCGGACTTCAAGTAGAACAAGAAAACAAGGGATAAAAGGTAAAAATAATAAAAAACGGCAGCAAAATTAATGCATATGCGGAGCACAATACGGTAATATTTGGTACTGATTCATGGCACACGTCGTTTAGGTGCCCAGCATGAACGGCCAGAACATCGACCGTAGTCGCGCAAAGCAGGATCAATGCCGTGACTGGTTGCCAAGATTGCGCTAGGAGCCACGACTCCTTTTGCACGCTTCCGGGAGTGGGGGGGGGAAGGGGGGGGGGGGCTCGTTCCCTACACGATCCGCCCGCCACCCATTTCCCGCCCTACCCGCGCCGCCCTATTTGGACAAGTTTGCGGCGCACGAGACCGGCATTAACTGGCGTGACGTCCTCCAAAAACTTATCAGCTGATAGGATTGGGGAGCACATCTAATGGGGAACTCCGAAGTCGTTTTTAGCTAGTTCGGTTGTGGAGACAGTTGAGGGAAGGGGGTGGATTCTTTAAATTCTCGCCACAGCTAGAGACTATGGGTGATTCCGGTCAGGAGTTGGTGGTCTCTATATTGAAGGCTTATCTGCGCAAAACCGGCTCAGCGACCTCTCATTTTATAGGATCAAACAATTCTCCTTATGCGTTCGATCAAACAGCGCCGGTGGTGTAATCGCGTAGAGCATTCCCGTGCGGTCAGAGGGAGGTGCGGGTTCGAGTCCCGCCTGGCGCTAGAAGTTTTGATCGCAACGAAACATCGTGTTAACAGCTTACATCCTCGGTACTAGCCAACTGAGGCTTAAAAAACTGATTTGAATCATTTCTATCAAGACCTACAGCTTAACTGGTTCCATGCTGATATCAGCAGCCGGCTCAGCCCGATATACGTGTGAGTGCTGGTGGGTCCCATGAGGTGTGGATGTTGCGTCCGATCAAACGGTGCCGGTGGTGTAATGGCGTAGAGCATTCCCGCCCGGTCAGAGGGAGGTGCGGGTTCGAGTCCCGCCTGGCGCTAGAAGTTTTGATCGCATCGTGGTAACAGCTTACATCCTCGATACCAGCCAATTGAGGCTTAAGAAACTGATTTGAATTCTCCTTATATTGAGGGCTTTTTAGTGGATGATCTCGTTGTTGTCATGACATATTTCGCTAAGATGTTGCTGTACTTGTCGGAAAATGCGGACGACGCCTTAGCACTGAACAATATGGCGGGACTTGAAGAAAGCCTTGGCGTTGCAGCTGAAAAGCCTTCTCCTCCAAGTGTGCTGTATAACATTCTGGTTGTTGTCTCAAGCGAAATTTGTTCAGGATAGAGCTACTAAGTCAAGGGAAGTGATTAGAAATGCGATGTCTCCATGTGATGACAGGGACCCGGACATCTTGTCGACGGCGCGCCCTTTGTTCCGCCCCTTTCTGAGGGCAGTGTAGGGAACACCTCTCCGTCCACGGTCCCGCACTCCTACTGTGAGCCTACGCGACATGTACCTGATCCTCTATGGCATGCACTTCGCTTTCTACTTCTACGAAATCTCGTGGATGCAATTTGAAAAATTTGACTCGGCCCATACTCAACTAATAAAACTAATGTTGGGGCTAGCCGATGGGCACGTTAGTGTTCTGACCTCCTCGGACTGTTCTGGTATCAATTCTCAGGAAACAAAAAGTTGAATTGGTTGGCAGGCGTAAACAGTCATGACCCGAACCTTGAATCAATTCCTTACGTTACTGGTTCCTCTACACTTCACTCTATAATAGCCATATACCTTAATGAAGAAGGTTTGCACCTGAATCAACTTCCGAAAATGTCTTTAGCGTTTCAGATGCTAAGTGAGTGGTAAGAGAAGCCCGTATTCGAAGACGTCAATTCATCTGTTACGTGTAATGAAGATTTTCTATGACCGAAATTTACATCGAACCAAAAAGGGACGGCGTTGGTCAATCCCTATACGGTAATGCGCCACGCATACCACTTCTATGGGATGTCATGGAGGCACTTTGAAAACGTAGTGGACCTACGCAATGATGTGCGATGGCCAGCCAAGTATGTATTGTACCCTAAAGCAGTAAAAAATGGATAGGAACACTTAGTTGGCCCAGGACCTTGTGCATGATTCTCGGTTCATAGTACGCGCGGCAACAGCTTGTACTATCACGCGCATCCCTGGTTGTTACATATTAGTAGAATAGAAGAACAGTACAAAAAAAACAAATATATATATAAGAACAGTAGTCAAATGAAACAGTGAAATTAACCCACCTTCGTACTGACATCGTTCACCCTCGTAGACTCCCATCAGACAGATACATGAGTGATAGTGTGGATTGTCGAACGAAAACGCGCACATGCCACCGTTCTCACATCTGGAAGACACTCAGTGTTAGAAAAGAGTTCAATAAACTTTCAGGTTCAGTTCCTTGAAGAATAAACCAGGCTTGGGTTGCTGACTTAAGGCTCCCACAGAGTTCTGCGGCAACGCCGCTCGCCGCTATAGTTAAGGATAGGACACGGACGCCGCCGGCGGCGAGCCCTGCGTCTCTGCCCTATGGTTAAACATAGGGCCGCGGCGCTGCCGCAGAACTCTGTCTTTACTCAGGACAATTTGCGTTTGAAACCGTGAACCAACCGGTTTGAAACCCGTTGGTTAGTAACCGACCATGAAACGGTTTGAAATCGTCCATTAAAGGGTTTAGAACTGAACACGAAAGGAGGTCACGCCCCCACAGCACGTGTTGCTATTGCGCAGCGAGGGGCGTGGCCGCCCTTTCGTGCTCGGTTCCAAACCCTTTCATGGACGGTTTCAAACCCTTTCATGGCTGGTTACTAACCAACGGGTTCCAAACCGGGTGGTTCACGGTTTCAAACGCAAATTTGTCTGACCAGGAAACTATCTCAACGGTAGGTCGGAACGGCCCAAGTGTTGTATATGGGCAGAATCGCCTCTCTCTGGGAAACAAGAAAATGCAGATATCTCGACCCCAATACAACTCTGCGCAGAGTTAGGGACGACGGAAGTTGGGCCGTTGGAGGCGTTAGCCCAATGCCTGCAGGCGGAGGGCGGGCTCAAGTTGGCTGGAAAGAGAGATTATGGGGGTTTCGCCGCCCCTCTACGCACTGTACCACCATCGCTCGCTCGTCATCGCTGTTTCCAGGCAACTTGAGCCCGCCCTCCGCCTCCAGGCATAGGGCTAACGCCGCCAACAGCCCAACTTCCGTCGTCCCTAACTCTATGCAGAGTTGTACTGGGGTCGAGATACCTGCAGTTTGTTACTTCCCAGGGAGAGGCGGTTCTGCCCGTATACAACACTTGCGCCGTTACGACCTACCGTTGAGATAGTATCCCGGTAAGCCTCCACCATGGAGATCATAAGGGCTTTTCGCTTGTTTAATTCTTAGAAATAAAGGGGATAGTATCAAATATCCAGTGTCAGTCGGTCTAGCAGCTGATCAGCCTGCTTGCTGTCGCCGCAGAAATCAAAGGTATCGGGCCATGATCACTGGAGAATTTATATAGCTTAATCACTATTAAGAAGAGAAAAGAAGACCAAACTTTTATAGAGAAGTCGACTACCCCGACTGCGCTCCACGCTCCTTATAGAGAAGTGATAACAAATAGAATTCGATGAACTTCTAGTGTGAAGGGGCGCCACTAGAAAAGCGAAACAAACACGAACAGGGTAGCCACCCTCTTATATGAAATTGCGAAGGAAGGATCTCGTAAAACAAATCAGTGTGTCATCTTTGTATGATCGTTCACGCTTTATTTTACCGTCGTTGTGAAAAAGGCTGAGTGAAGTGCACACCTTCCCATTTGGATAGATCCGAATCATGACAGAAGATAGATGAAAAATGGAATTGTGAATGCTGTCTAACATACCCACCTGCTTCGCCCCTTAAATATGTAGTGTATGTACTTCGATTAAAAGTCAGTATTTACGATCAATAGCGGATGACCAATCGATATATACAATTTTCACGTCGAATTGGATACTCTTCAAATCAAATTTGGAACTGTTCTAAGCTAGGCGAAGACTTTTGAAATTAAACCGAACTCTTCCAAGTCGAAATGTGCTTCTTCTACATTAAACTAGAGACTCTCCAAAAAGTTAGAATAATTTTTTCTTCAAGGATAATTTTAGAACAATTTTCTTTGAAGTTTTAATTCGTCTACTCAATAAGTGAACACATTGCTTAAAATTTTATAACATTTTTGTTCCTCGAGGAATAGTAATGGTTTAAAGCTTGTTTCAAAAAGCGGAAAACGGCCATTTTTCAGTGACAAAAAGATATTGTGCAACGCCCTCCTCCAATTTGTACCAATTTTTATTCTATTGATAGCAAAATTCATCTTTGCATAGAGTTTTACAACTGTTAACGAAACAACGGAAAAAACTGTTAAGAACACACATATGCTCACTTTGATGGTTCATATAAATGGCACTTACACTACCAATCAAATAAAAGTTGCGGCCAACTTCTTGAAATCGTGGCGCGATCTGATATGTTTTAGTGCGTGCTTCTCTACTGTGCTTTGAGACAAATTTTAATTTACTACTTTTCCCTTAAAAATTGAAATATCGCAAAATTACTATATTTATTGGGGCAGGTAAACTGAAGAATTTCAAAGAATGTTACACGAAATTTTCCTTGAACAAAAAATTGCTCTAATTATCTTGGAAAGCCTGATGTTTAGCCTACCCAAAGGTTTTTCGATATGGAAGAGTTCGCTTTGATTTCAAAAGTCTTAAACTAGCTTAGAAGGGTGATTTGAAAAGCGTCCAATTTGATTTGAGAAGTGTCCAATTCGACATGAAGATGGTTTGATGTTGTGAAAGATTGTCTGATTAGCATAGCCACTTGATCCCCACTTCAAGCAATCTACTTTCGCTAAATGAAGATAATACCGATCGGTAGTGGCTGACCGATCGATATACAGGGTGTTTAAAAAAATGTATACACTGTTTGAAGGGTTATAACCTTGCTCATATAAAGCTACTGAAGAAACTAAGAGCTCATTTGAAAGCGTAAGAAAATGGAAATCTAAGTGCGCAGCCACCAGATCGGGCGATCGATACCAAGTTCCGCATGCTAGCCACCACCTTACTTCCGGTTCTGCAGAGAGGAATGACAAAACGAGTCATTCCCAACCAATCGCCCGGCCAGCGAAGGGGTTTGAAAGAAATAAAGGACCTTACAGCTTGTGGCTCTTTAAGAGTGGGCGTCAGTGACAAAGGAGGGGAGTTTGTGGTCCTACCACAAGAGCTTGACAGAGCTATTACTAGACTCCACCTCCAGGACCACAGTGTCTACGTCGAATCCACGTGCAAGGAATTTACAGCCCAGTCCGAGCGTCCCAAACAGACGTGGTCTACGATTGCAAGAGAAGCCGGATTCGATGATAAGCTTATTAGAACGCTCAAGTGCGTTAACCCGGTCTGTCCGGTGCTATACGTACTCATCAAGACCCACAAGTTGCCCACGGGAGATGCAATCAATAACCCTGCGGAGTTTAAGGTTAGACCTATTATCAGCGGCGTTGGGGGCCCCACAGATCGCGTATCATGGTTACTAAATCTGGTCCTCAAACAGGTCCTCAAGTTTCTGCCGGCCCCTCTTCCCAATACCGCTGCTTTCCTGGGGAGGCTTAGGGGAGTGTCATTGGGAGAAGGCTGCGTTATGGAGTCGTTCGATGTAGCATCGCTGTACACGAACGTCCCTAAAAGTAGCGCAATACAGGCGGTGTATGAAATTCTAACGGCACATCAGGACCAGCTCATTCTTTATGGACTTTCTATATCACGAATTATGACACTCATAAGTGGGTGCCTGGAATGCAATGTTTTTAGATGGTCCAATAAGTACTATAAGCAGGTTAGAGGGCTGGCTATGGGCCAGCGTCTGGCTCCGGTATTGGCTATCGCTTTCATGTCTAAAATAGAGGAACCCGTCATGGAGTGCAGACCTCTACTGTACTGTCGCTACATTGATGACTGTTTCATTGTATGTGCGACCCAGAACGAATAGGACATGTGTTTCGAATTGCTCAACCAGCAGGCAGAGCATATTAAGCTCACAAGGGAAAAACCCACTGATAACTGGTTGCCGTTCCTCAACGTCCAAGTCAGTTGCACGCGGGGCAAATTCCATACTAAATGGTATCGTAAGCCCAGTAGTAAGAACATCATCGTGCACTTCAGGTCTGCTCATCCATCTCAAACGAAGAGGGCCACGATTAAGAACATGTTCCGAACGGCGGCGGCGGTATCCTCAGACAGCGATCTCAAGTCAGTGTCATTGCAAATGGCATCTCGAATCGCGGTGTCCAACGGGTATCCCGAGCAGAGCCTGGCTAAAGGTCATCGAACACCGGCAATGGCAGCGAGACATCAGAGCGACAATAAAATTCCTTTTAAGGTGCCTTTTGTCTCGGATGATTTCAGTACCGAAGTGCGAAACTGCACGAAACTGGTCTTGATAGCATGGTCCGCATGATTGAGGTTCCGCCAGCCAATCTCAAGGCACGTCTCGTTAGGAATCGACTATACGATTCCTGTTGTAAGACTCGCCAGTGTATTATCTGCCCATTCGGTAAGGAGGGAGACTGCATGGTCTCTGGTGTGGTATACCTTATGAAATGCACGGGTTGCAACGGCGAGTACATGAAATGCACGGGTTGCATGGCGAGACGGGTAGACCCCTTGGGGAGCGCGTTAAAGAACATTTGGGCATGCTTCGTAGGTGCGATATCGCCGGTCCGTTGGGTGAGCACAGGCTACGATGTCACAATGGCGCGGACATTGACGTGGCGGTGACGATATTGGCACGCGAGTTCGAGATCTCGGCGCGCAAAACACTAGAAGCGCTGTGGATTGCCGCTAGGAACCCCACGATCAACAGGAAGGATGAACGCGTAGCGGTGATACAGGAGATGGCTCCGTACGTTGACCTTTGCGGTCTCGAACCGGAGGACAGTCTGCCAGAGGCTCGCTAGGAGGGTGAACCGAAGGTGACCTCATCTCCTCATGTGTCGCCTTAAAAGGGGTACCGTTCGCCCATATGCACTGGACTGTTTGTGTTACCTCCTCGTGTTTCGTCTCCCTCTCCTACCAACCTCTGATTCTCCGCTGTGGTCTGAAATGGCTCTTGGACGGATGGTTTTTCAAACTCAACTTGACTCTTCCAGGCTCTGAAGAAGGCGGTTACGCCGAAACGTTAGCCGGAATAAAGGATCTGTACTAAACTTGGCTCGTCAGCTACATCACTTGGGTGTTCATACTGATCAAAATGGAAATCCTCTGAGGTATGAGCGATATGGAATATGCCATGCACTCGTCTGATTTCTCGCATTTTACAATCGATTGATTGTGTTTCGCTTGGATACCTGGTATAATTTGTTCACAAAGTGGCCGAATCGAATGGTTTGGGTTTCTTGTAAGGTATAAAATTTGAAAACACACTATGGCTTGCGAAAAACGCAAGGTATTCTAAAAAATGCAGGTACTGTTTGAAATATTCTGACATTGCTGCTAGTGAAGCTTTTGAAGATGTTTGGGACTCTTATAAAAGCACTGAGTGAAGAGATTTTTGCGGCGTGCATATAGCCAAGATGGCGCCATGCCCCCGCACGAAACCTCGCATTTCGGACTCGATTGATTGTGCATGGGCTGAATGTTTGTTACAATATTGTCAGCACTTGGCCAGTTTAATCTATGCTGTGCTTCTTTTGACGTTTAAAACTTGACAATCATCATGACAATCTCTCCAGTCAGCTTGAATATTGCCTCATAGGTCCACAGAATCCGTTTTGGAAAATGGGGCTCCTGCTCATTTAAGTTGCGATATAAATAAACTCTCATGTCACGTGTTTTTCACATGATTGTCAAGCTCTAAGCGTTAAAAGAAGCCTGTCACCTGTATCACCTGTCGTCCCGTTGATCATCGACTTGCTCGAGCGGGCGCCAGCAGCGTCTCCATTCGTCCCTGTCGCGTGCCAGAGTGGTCCAATGGATCCTCCTCGCTCGAGGGACACGAAGAGCGTCATATCGGTCGTTCAGGGCTTTCACGAAGAAGTCCGACCAACGCGTTGGTGGGCGTCCTGGTGTTCTTTTGACATCCCGCGGAATCCAGTCTGTGACGGCTCTCGTCCAGCGGGTGTCTGCGAATCGCATTACGTGGCCGGCCCACCTAATTTTCGACGACTTGGCCCATGCGACAGCGTCTCTGATCTTCGAACGTCGACGAAGCTCGGAACTCCGGAGGCCTTCTCTCACTTGCGTGAGTCGTGTCACTCCGAGCATCGTCCTCTTGATTCCACGCTGCGCGACGCTGATCGCGTGTTCATCCTGCTTTCGTATAGCCCAGGTCTCTGAGACGTATGTTAGGGCAGGAAGAACAGTGGAGTCGAATAGGTGGGCACGGAGTCGGACGTTCTTCGTCTTCTTCGCGACTTCTTCGACGCTCTTGAAAGCTCCCCAAGCCGCTCGTTTCCTCCTGCTCAGCTCTGGCGCTAGGTCGTTGGCCACATTGACTTCGCGACCCAGATAGACGTAGCTGGAGCATTCGAAGATGTTCGTTCCGTTGAGCGAAAATGGGGCATCAGAAACTTGTCCGTTCCTCATGAACATCGTCTTCGTAATATTCAGCGGCAGCAAAACCTTCCCACATACACGATCGAAGTCGGCCAGCATTCGCTCCGCCTGGCTGATGCTCGGTGTTATGAGCACGATGTCGTCAGCGAAGCGAAGATGGTGCAGTTGCCGGCCGTCGACCTTCACTCCCATGTCATCCCATTCTAGTTCGCGCATGACGTTTTCGAGGGTTGCGCTGAAGAGCTTCGGGGATATGGTATCCCCTTGTCGAACCCCTCTCTTCACGTCAATGACGACGTCGTTGTAGAATGGTGAGATCTTGGTCGTGAATCCACTGTACAGCTCTCGAAGGACTCTGATGTACTGAGTAGGAACACCCTGGGTGAGCAGGGCTTCCATGACCGCTTCAGTCTCGACGGAGTCGAATGCCTTCTTCAGGTCAATGAACGTAAGGCACAGCGGCAGCTTGTACTCTCGCGACACTTCGATGAGCTTCGTAATGGTGTGTATGTGGTCGATCGTGCTGAATCCTCTCCGAAATCCTGCTTGTTCGCATGGCTGTCCTTCGTCCAGCGTTCTGCTGATCCTATTCAGGATGACTCGAGTGAACAGCTTGTAGACTACGGACAACAGGCAGATCGGGCGATAGTTGCCAATGTCGTGCACGTCTCCCTTCTTGTACAGCAAGACGGTCTTGCTGGTCTTCCACTGAGATGGAACCTTGCATTCGGACAGGTAGCGTGTGAAGAGCCGCGCCAAGGTGTTGATGAGCGCTGGCGGGAGGTTCTTCAGGTGTTCAGCTCTGATCCTGTCAGGACCGGGTGCTGTACGTTTCTTCACCGACGAGATGGCGTGTCGGATCTCGGAAGGGAGAACGGGAATGACGTATCCATCCTGCGGAAGATGGCGTAGGGGCAGGTGGACGTGGCTATCGAAGAGATCGGAGTAGAAGTCGTGGATGACTTTCTCCATGGTCCTTCTGGAAGAGGTGACGGTTCCGTCAGGACGTCGGAGAGCGGTCATCTTGGTCTTGAAGTTGGCGAAGTTCCGGCGGGCATTGCGGATGCTCAGCCCTGCCACTGCTGCTTCAGCCAACACTTCCGCCCTTCTCTCCTTGAGATCTTCCTTTATCGCCGCTCTGCATAGCTTTGCAAGCTCGGACGTCAGCTGGTAGTTGCCTGACGCTCGTGCTGCTCCACGCTGGCGTATCAGCTCGAGAGTTTCCGGAGACAGGCGTCTCTTGGTGGTCTTCAAGCTCTCGGCTCCCTTAGCACTATCGTGGAGATGGTGCACGAAGCGATCGTATTCCTCGTCGACGTTGTCCATGACGGCATCTTCCCAAAGGCCGACAAGAGAGGTGTAGAGATCCCAGTTGATGGTCGTTCTGGGATTCCTCTTCTTGAACTTCGCGGCCTTCTCTCCTTGACGCGAAAAGCGGAACCTCGCGCGAAGGAGGCGGTGGTCCGATCCTGTGTAGAACTTGGGGACAACGGAGACATCGGTCAGGCAATACTTGCGATTGAAGATGATGTGGTCGATCTCGTTGTGGAACTGGCCACCGGGGGATTCCCAGGTCCATCGTAGAGAGGGAGGCTTCTGGAACTGCGAGTTTCCATGGATGGTCTTGGTCGACATGATAAACTCAGACAGCCTTTCACCTTGCTCGTTCCACTCCAAACCGTGGGTTCCGATGTGAAGTTCTTCCGGCGACCTTCGTGGCCCGATCTTGGCGTTGAAGTCGCCGACGATCACCTTGTAGAAGGTGTGATCTTCCTTATAGAACAAAAGAAGCACAGCACAAATTAAATTGGCCAAGTGCTGACAAGATTGTAACAAACATTTAGCCCATGCACAATCAATCGAGTCCGAAATGCGAGGTTTCGTGCGGGGGCATGGCGCAATCTTGGCTATTTGCACTCCGCAAAAGTCTCTTTACTCAGTGCTTTTATGTGAGTCTCAAACATTTTCGAAAGCTTCACTAGCAGTAATGTTAGAACATTTCAAACAGTACCTGCATTTTTTAGAATGCCTTGCATTTTTCACAAGCTATAGTGTGTTTTCAAACTTCAAACCTTACAAAAACCCAAATCACTCGATTCGGCCACTTTGTGAAGAAATTATAATAACTATTCAAGCGAAACACAATCAATCGAGTGTAAAACAGAACATTTCAGACGAGTGCATGGCGCAATCCACACGCTCATATATCAGAGAATTTCAGCTTTCTTAAGCTTTCATATGAACTCTCAACATCCTTAGTATCCTTACTGTGAGCAAAGTTTCAGCTTTCAAACAGTGTATACATTTTTTAGACACCCTGTATAATAACACGATTGCAGTGACGCTTGTCTGTAGACCCCAACAGACTAACAGTCGTAATTCTCACCTTGAATCGTTAGCCAAGAAGATCGATAATACCGATCAATAGGTGAAACTCGTTCAGCGGTAATTTGGCTCCAACGGTCGGACATACAAACGGACGCAGACACCGACATGCGTGGACTGAGCGACTCTTTTTTATGCACTCAAGTAGTTTAGTGTAAAGAGTGAAAATCGTCGTTAATTAGCCTACTGTGAGAATGGGCCATGCATTCTTCTTCCAAGGGATACCATGGAGGCAATTCGAATGCATATTTAGCCTAAACGATGACTTGTGGTGTCCAGCCGATGGACACGAGAGTGCAAAACTCTTCTCAGAGAAGTCTGCTAGCAATTCCAAGGAGATAAAGGTCTTCGCTGTCCCGGGCGGGATCCGAACCAAGAACCTCGGAGAAGTTCTCCATCTGAACAACGCGCTACCTTTCAAGCCAAAGCTCCAGCAACTCTCCCAGACCTCGGCGAGATCCCGGGTCCTGCAGGTCTGTTGAGATGCAGCGCAGCAACATACTGTGGTAGACGCATTCCACACAGCTCACGTGTCAGTGCCTTGCAACGTTCGAGTCACCTGACTGGTAACTGTCGTCATCGCGAGACAGCCCATCTCTTCTCCGGAATGCGGCTCAGACTCTTAGCCGAGCCGAGTCAACAGACGTTTGAGCTGGACGAGACCAATAAGCTTCGGAATTGAGTGCTAACCGTAGGGACCCCACATTAGAAGACGCAGAATTTTCTAAACGTAGAGAAGCTGGATTAACGGTGAGGAAAGGTGACGTGTGCTGCTAATGGGAACCTTCTAGAACCCTCTGCGCCACCATTATTACAGCTTCTTCTTGTAAGTACGTTTAGTAAAACCAATATTTTAAAATTTATTTAAGGCTGGCAGTGCTGTTGGAGCAGTTATAACCTGGTACAAGGATAACACAAAATAAGATCTAAAAAAGACAAAGAATACAGGACGGCGTTACTCAATCCCTCTTGGGATGAGCCACGCATTCTACTTCTACGGGATGTCATGAAAGTGATTTGGATACGTACCTGGACTATACAATAATTTGCGGTGGCCAGCCGATGAACAAGTTTCAGCGCTTTCCCAGACAAGTCTGGTACCAACCCAACGATCCCGGAGGGATGGAAGGCATGGTTGGCCTGGGTGGAGAAACCAAACCAAGAACTTGGAATCGAGTGCACACGACAGCCGACAACTCCTCCAACTGCGCTTCACGCGCCCAAGGTATAGTAAGAAAATAGATAATCGCCACTTATATACAAAAGAGTTAGCGGTCGATGACGTTTTAGTGACCTGACCTGCGTGAGATACGCCTCATCATCTAATTTGCTATTCAATGTGGGATGTTGCTGCAGCGCCTTTTATTTCTTGACACAACGGCTACTGCGCGCATTTCTGAGCGTCCAGCTTCAGAAGTCATGTCGCCGACTTCGTGCCATGAGCATGGGAGGGCCATTAAGGGGGTTAGTACTAGCAAGGGGAATTTCGAGGGTGGGGAGTCGACAGCGAACAGGACGGAGATACCTGGTGGAAGGATCAGGATGGGGGGTTAATAGGGGGAACAATGAAGCAGACCAGGAGTTGGCGCCAATATGGATGGAGGAGGACCAGTAGGGAGTTACCAATAAGGGGAAGCAGTATCGAAGACCAGCAAGGGGATCCATTGCGAGAGGACCAGTAAGGGAGACCAAGTTTGCGGATTTAGAAGATGTGACACATGTCGCGCAGTTGTTGTCCGGTCATCGCCGTATCGTGGGAGGACAACCTAATGGGGTAGAGTAGTAAGGGGGACCACGAGGGAGAGAGAGGGGGGGGGAGACCAGGAGGGCTACCAGGAAGGAGGGACGTGGAGGTGGAACAGGCCGGGGATTCAGCAAGAAGGGAGCCGTAAGGGGAATTAATACTGGAAACAAGGAATCTACCATCTGCGCAGCCTCTTCCTGCTTGACACAGCGGCAACTGTGTGCGCTTCTGATCCTCTGCAATCAGGGAACGTGTCCCCTACGTCGCGCAACAAGCGTCCGGATTCAAAAGGTGCCTCGCCGTTGCTGGATGAGCGTCCGAATACAGAGAGCATGTTACGAGGTCATGCAACGAGCTTCTGAATTCAAAAGAAATCCCGCCGACGTTGTGCAGCGAGTGTCTGATTTTGAAAGACGTGACAACGGTGTCCAGTAACTAGTGCTGTTGAGCATGAGAATGGCTGAGGATCAACATGAGGGACAGAAGTACTGAGCAGCACAAACCAGTGATGTTGCTGGACGGTCCGAAGTGAATCTAGATGTTAGCGGACCTTAAGTTGTACAAGCATTACTTTGTGTAGGTTAGTGACACTGCGAGCTGGCGCGAAGCGCGCAAGTGCAAGACACGTCGTTAGGCGTGTCGGAGCACTTGCACTATATAAGGCACAGAGCAAGCCGAATAGAAGTGCATAGCAGCATTGATCAAGGCTCGAACATGTAACTATGTAGTCCTTAATATGCCGCAGGGGATCCCAAGAGGATTGGTTAAGGCCGTCCTCTGTCCTTTTCGTCCCTATCAAATATAGGGTAGAAGATAAAAGGCGGCGTTAATCAATCCTTTTTGGAATGTGCCATGCCTTCTGCCTCCGCGGAATAGAAGAAAGTTGGAAGAAATTTTAATGGCTATTTGTCCTATACTTCCGGTGGTCATCCGATTATGTCAGTGTATTGTACGCAAAGGGCGCGTGTAGCGCAGTCGGAGGTGTTGGCTGTCCCATGTACCCGATGCCAGCTACCTGATTCGGATTTCCCGCCCAGGCCAACCAAGATCTCCATCTATCCGGGAGTCGGTGAATTGGTATAAGATTTGACGGAATGGATAAAGCGCTGAATTGTTCATCGGCTGACCATCGCAAGTCATTGTTTGGCCAAATACGTCTTCAAATCGCCTCCACAGAAATAGAATGCGTGGCGCAAAAGGCATTGAGTAGCGCTGTCATTTATCCTTTTTATCCATTATTCTACACAGATAAGTCTGGACCAATTCACCGATTCCGGAGGCATAGGATTTGTTGGCTTGGGCGGGAAACCCGAAATCAAGAACCTGGGTTCGGTTGCACACGACAGCAGGGGCGATTCAATATTATGGGTGAAATCCATTGACTTCATCGGATGACTGACTGCGCTACCACGCGTCCTGATTTTATAAGGTTCAGTTGAACCAAAGCTATGGCGAGAATTAAGGAAAGGCCAGACAGCCTAGCTCAGGAGGCCTCCAGTTCATGATAACGTGTGCTTAAGCGGAACATTTTTGTAAAAGAAAAATCGGTCCTATCCTAGTTGGGAGGGGCAGCGCTAAGGTTACAGCTGCATTCAACATCCAGGGGCACTACACCCACTCTCTGAGTTCGGATGTGTACCATACTATCACTTGATAGTAGCTGATGAAGAGGCACGGGATGAAGAGGCCATATACCGCATGCCCCTTCCGACTAGGATAGATTCGAAAAATCTGATGTGCCGTACTGAACTGTTATAGCTGCTCCACTCACCGTATGTTGCAGGAACTCTGCGGGTTAACAAGTCCGTGACCAGTCAGCGCCGCGACGGAAGATGTGACGGCGACGAGAAGCAGCAACGAAGCAACGCTTACAAGCCGCATGATGGATGCAGGGCTGTTCGTCGTGGGTGAAGCGGCGTCGACAGGACGGGCCAGGCGGTCTCCTGTGTGCTGCTGCTGGCGGTGGTGGTGGTGTCCCTGAAAAACGAGATCAGTTCGATCGGACACAGCGGAGAAGAAGGAGAAGAAGAGCAGGTGGACAACGGCGATGAGTCGACGAGAAGACGAGGAGGGTGTGGGTGAGCGAGCGATGAGTGAGCACCCGGAGCAGGCCGAGCCGAGCCGAGCGATCGGATCTGATACGATGAAAATTGCCCCGGGACAGACGGCCGCAAAAACACGGCGCAGTTGTCGCGCGCCCGGATGCTCGCTGTGGTGGCGTAGTGGCCGGCCGAGGTTGTGGTGGCGGTGAAGGAGGAGGATACATGAGTGAGTGGCAGTCACAGCCAGCGAATATAATTGCTTGGAATGTTGCTTGGCTGAGGAGGTGAACGTCTCTCGGCTTCGGGAGCACGACCATTCCTTAACCGGAAATCCAGTACTTGTCACTTACATTAGTTCTCGGCTACCTTGCGTGAGTTAGAGAACGTTAACCAGCGAGGGTGCGAAGTTGCGCAGTCGGAGGAGACACCGCCTGTTGTCGTATGCACCCGAGACCAGGTTCTTCAGTTCGAATTTCCCGTCCAGGCCAACCTAGCCATCCATTCCTTAGGTGTGTAGGGGGGAGGGCGAATTGCTACTCGACTTGTCTGTTAAGGATAAAACACTGACTTGTCCATCGACTGGTTACCGCAAGTTACAGTATACACCAAGTAGAGGAAAAGGATGAGGGGCAGCGTTAATCAATCCTTTTTGGGATGCGCCACGCATTTTACTTCCACGGGATATCGTGGAAGCGATTTGAAAACGTATTTGGCCATGCAATGACTTGCGCTGGCCAGCCCATGAACAAGTCAACGCTTTATCCTTCCCAAACAAGTCTGCTACCAGTTCACCGAAGCTGGCGGGATGGAGGGCGTGGTTGACTTGGGCGGGAAATCAACCAGGAACCTGGTATCAGGTGTACGCAACAGCCGGTACCTCCGACTGTGCTACACGCACCCTATACACTATACATTGGATCCGTTCGAAAATCTTCGGATAATTGGATGATTCGCATAACGCTATTTTGGTGGACCCCGGATTTTTGGATGACTCGGACAACGACGATTTCGGGGACCCTGGATTTTTGGATGATTCGGGTACCGACAATTTCACAAACCTCGGATTTTTGGATGAATCGGATGATTCGGATATCCGAAAATGATTCATTCGGATCCAATTATACTATACACCACACCAAATACGCAGCCGAATTGCACCCACAACATCCCGCAAAAATATAATACATGACGCATCGCTAAAAGATGAATTGACTAACACCATCTCTTATCCTTCATTTACGCAGCTATCAAGCGCTAACTGTTCCTACTTTACTTTATGAACAATAACAGCATTCGCTCCACCTTTATACTCTAAGAAATGTACAACAACTAGATCTGTCACCTAATTCAGGACCAAGTTGTAAGGAGTAGCATGCCTGGACCATTCTTTTCAACCGAATAAGTGGCAATCGGTAATTGGTGGTAGTGTGGCATCCAAGCTCCAAACTTCCATGCAAGGCCAAGATTCTTCAGGTGGATTCCCACTATCCTATGAGATACTTCGAGCTTCTCTGCCAGTTGATGTGTCGGCTGCCTACTATCGGAACGAAAAAGATGAAGTAGTTCAGTGCCCTCTGATTCAGTTGGCCTTCCTGGCCTTGCCTTGTCTTCGAGTGAATAATCTCCCTTTAAATACTTTCCGAATGATTCATAGCAGGTGCGATGAGTAGTAGATCCCAAGCCATATATATAGTTAATCTGGTCGGCTGCCTGATCCTTTAATGAATTCATGAAGAATGCCGTGCCGAAAATGGCCATGAGTTTGATCTGGCATTGAGTCCGGAAGATTGGATAGATAACGAAGTACACGTACAAGAAGGGTCTTGACCAATGTCCGCGTGGGAACGGTAGACAAGATAGGATTGCGAAATCAGCAATCAGTATTGGCTAGTGCGTTTACAAGGAGAACGATAAAAAAAATCGGCGTGGGAAGAGACTTTTTTTCGAACCTAATACATCTAAGAGAGTATCGTGCTGTCAGCGCGTTGGAGGGAAGCATCGCTTAGCTCTCTGTAGATGATTAGCAGCACAATGCTTGCTAAAGATGTTGCAAAATTATTCTGCCGTGAACAAGAGTCGAACCAGCTTCTTCTGCTTTTCAAGCAGGACACCTTTACTCTATCATCGCAGAGATTTCTATATATCGTGATATCTGTTTGATCGCTTAGTATCGCTAGCTGGAGAAGCATACGTGGAGTTGAGCTTAGCCGTCATTTTTATTCGGCTCTTAAAAAGGATAAAGAAAAGCCTTTCTCAAAACCATTTTTGGGATGCGGCACGCATTCTGCTTCTACGGGATTTGAATGCGTATTTGGCCAATAAATGACTTGCGGTGACCAGCCGATGAACAAGTCAACGGTTTGTCCTCCCAGACAAGTTAGGTAACCAAGTGTACCATTCACTGACCATAGAAGAATGAATGGCTTGGTTCACCTGGGCGGGAAATCCGAACCAAGAGCCTGGGATTGAGTGCAGGCGACAGCGGGCACCTCGTATGACTTCGTTCTACTTTTTTTTCTATGAAAAGACATTGGGATCAGGGATGTGCGGAAATTCCGTTTCCGTGTTCCGAATTCCGGTTTCCGGCCATTTTGGGTCTTCCGTTCCGTTCCGTGTTCCGCCTGTTTTTGGACCGGAAGGCGGAAACGGAAATGGGCGACTAGAGACTCGACGCTAGATTTCTATTGAACACAATCTGCTTATCAATTAAAAAGGGTTCTCCTTCACATAATTGTGAGAGAAATACTGTTCGACAACTCTAGTATTTATATTCTTGGAATTGGTTAAACTACCAAAAAAGGTACTCAAAAATGGGATGGGCTGAGTGCAGGGCAAAATTAATGGGCCAGCAATGGCTATGTATGCATTGTATGATAAGAAAGTGCACCCAACATTTGAATGATCATAAAATTCTTGATCCATTAGTTACAAATAGCTACAAAAACTTTGTAAGCATAGAGCGCAGTGTCATGAAACAAAGGGTTCAGTAGAAGTTGTACCACGCGGTTG
The DNA here is from genome assembly GCA_947359475.1 of Heligmosomoides polygyrus bakeri. Classification (NCBI taxonomy): domain Eukaryota; kingdom Metazoa; phylum Nematoda; class Chromadorea; order Rhabditida; family Heligmosomidae; genus Heligmosomoides; species Heligmosomoides polygyrus. Next base: position 93,951,344 of record OX375867.1, on the reverse strand, counting down.
CCTGCCCCAAGATTACATCAGTGTTCCTGATCGTGGGTGTAAACTTCATCTTTTAATTTCGTTAGGTGTTATATTCATCCATATGAAGTTATGCGATTCATTTTTAATGAAGCAGCACGACTATCTACCAGGAGAAGTTATTTTGATTAACCAGGGTGATTTGTTGAATTCTGACATAACTATTGCTTCGAGAACCATCTAGGAGCTGTCCAGCTGTGTCACCTTGGACGTGGGGGTTCCAGGCTGGCCCAGACTGAATATTCCTGTGGAGGTGTGGACCCCACCATGACTAATCAGTCATCGAGTTATCATCTTAGATCCCAGAGTGAATTCTGAGTACTAGCTTTGGTGACTTAATGTAACTGCTAATGTAGAGTATGCAGATATGTGCACAGTCATCACGTCGTCTATGATGCCAAAGGTTGCCAAAAATTTTGAGAGGAGTCTCTTTCCTGATCGGAAAATGATCTAGGTGGCTACTCCAGTTTTAGACTTCACCCGAGTCAGTTTTTTTTAATGCGGGTCTGTAAATAGCCTCAATTGTTAATTCAGTTAAGGTTCAGAAAATTGCAGCATCAAAAAAGTCAGCGAAAAACCCGTCGCAGGAACTAGATATGGAAACAGCAGAAAGACTGTATGCTGAAACAGTAAGATAAGCCCCTAAATATATTTTCGTTTATTGCTCTAGCCATAGCTAGAAGCTTATCATAACAATATTATGAATTCATGCTATGAATTTATGCTATGCTATGATGTGGATGAGCATTAATCTGTGAAAGATTCTGCTGCTCGCAAAGTTGTGAGCAAGAAAGACGCAATGAAAGCCACTTCTGGCGCCATTTCAGATGCACTATTGAAAAAATGGCGAATATGTGTCATTTCCGTTTCCGCGTTTTGTATTCCGCGTTCCGGCCATTTTTGAGCGCTTTCGTTCCGTCTTTCGTCTTCCGCTTTTTCCAGCAAAATTTCCGCTCATCCCTGGTCGGGATAAACTGTGCTTACATTTCCGTTCCCTGGAAACCTTCGAAGTTTGTCTTCGGGACCAACCTCAAGCAATCACGAGAGCTTCTGAGAGAGCTGACATTTCCGTGTCAGTTTCTTTAGAAAGAAAGGGTCTTCTATAGAAGGAGTGTTGCACTTTAGCCCAAAAATCCCTACTTTCTGAAGGAAGTCACCTCAGGAGGGTGCAATATGTAAACTGTTTGCTGTGAGGTTCTGCCGTTCTTAGGGGTTATAGTATAATTCCTTAGAGCGTGGGTTGGCGCAATTGCAGGAGGCGCTGGTCGATGGCGTGCAATCCGGGTTCTTGGTTTGGGTTCGGCCCAGGCCAGCCAAGCATTCTATCCCTCTGTCATAGATGAATTGGTACCACAATTGTATGGGGAGAGTAAAACATGACTGGTTCACCCCACGTCTTTGTCTGGGCCAAATACGCATTCAAATTGCCTTCATGACATTCTGCAGAAGTGGAACGCCTGACGCACACGTCCAGCGATAAGTAACGCCGATCTTTGTTCTTCATATTTATCCAGTACTATATTTTCTTGGGGCGCGTGTAGCGCAGTCGGAGGAGGCGCGACTGTCGCGTGCACCCGATACCAGGTTCCTGGTTCGTATCTCCCGCCCAGGCCAACCAAGCCTTCCATCTCTCCGGGGTCGGTGAATTGGTACCAGACTTGTCTGGGAAGGATAGAGCGCTGACTTGTTCATCGGCTGGCCACCACAAGTCATTGTGTGGCCAAATACGCATTCATGTCGCCTCCACGACATCCCGTAGAAGTAGAATGCGCTGGCGCATCCCAGAAGGGATTGAGTAACGCCGTCCTTTATCCTTATCCTTATTATATTTTCTTGCGAACAGCTTAGATCTAGTGGGTCAGCTACTGTCCGCCTAAGTTCATTTTGTGCAGCCGTTTCTCCAGCACCTTCTGAAGCGGTAGATGTGGAGCAGCCTTACCCCTCAATGAGAACCGATTTCGTCACGTTTTACGGGGCACATCACCTTCTGCGACATTGGACTTCTTCAGAGAGCCTAATCTGTTACGCTCGGTGACACCTATCGTGTGTAATACGACGCTTGAAGCTCGCCGACCGCGGAAGAACCTGATGGTCAAGAACTTCTCGCGCCAGGTGTAGTGTAATCTCCAGATGCCGACACGTGGTCGTCCTGGCTACTCCACGTCCTGGTTGCGCGAGGAGCTAGCCGTGCGTAGATCTTTAGGCAACCAGGAAAGGAAAGAGATAAATCTGGGCAGTCATCGATCTTTAGGTGGGATGCGCCATGCAGCCTACTTCTTCTTCCACATGCTGGATATCGTGGAAGCGCGCTAAGTGGCTACTTGACCCAAGGAGCCGATGGACAGTAGAGTGTCTTATCTTCACCAGAAAGGTCTGATGTCAATTCGCCGACCACATAAGGATGGAACACGGCTGGTATTGCCGGAAGCGATGCTTCAATCAGTTAGGGGAGCGCGCAGCGGCACCTTAGGCAGGCTACTACTGTGCTACTGTCACTCTACCAGCAATAAGAGCCTTGAAAACGATATCTTGAATGATTTATGTCAGTTTCTTTAAGCCTCAAGTGGCATATATCGAGGTTGCAAGCTGGCATAATGCTGTTTTGTTGCGATCAAAACTCTAGTGCCAGACGACAGAAGTACGGAAATATTAGGTTGTCCCAAGTCCCCGCCGTTTTTTCAACGATTCACTGCAGATTTCGCCGGCGGTCTCTTGCGTAGCGCTGCATAGTTTTCGAAAGAGAATGATTTGCTCTATCAGAGCATGTATTGCATTTCTTTTTTTGATCATGAATTTTGTCAAGTTTTAGGTCGTTAAAGTGAAAAGTGACAAAGTGAGAAAGTGGCCATCTGCGCACTTGTTCTCTCCGCTTAGGTTTGTAATTTTTTGCGCAGTTTTTTATAGAGTTTGGAAGACGATGTTCCGTACTACAAAAATATGTGTTGGTCCTATTTCCTCACTTGCCCTTTATTGATTTTTAGGCCATCAAATTGGGAATTCCGACTTTCCCGTCCGAATTTTTACCAAAACTCCGGTTCTGTGGTTGATCTTTTTTGCTTGGTGTTATATGTCGTTTGGAAAAGCATGTCCTGCTCAGTAAGAATTTCTGTCGCGTTTATTGGCTCACACTGATTTCTGTCGAATATCAAGAACTGAACAAGGAGAAGGAGTTGTTGGTGAAGACGATTTTTCTCTTTTTGGCATTTCGTTGAGATTCAATAGAAATCAATAAACGCGACACATATTCCTATAGAGCAATTCTCTTTCGAACGACATATAACACCAACCCAAAAAGTCCAACCACAGAGCAGGAGCTGTCGGCAAAAATAACCATTCTCCTTCGGACGTCCCACTTTGATGGCCTAGAAATCAATAAAGGACAAGTGAGAAAATAGGACCAACACACATTCTTGTAGTACAAAACATTTCTTCCAAATGCTATTAAAAACTGCGCAAAAAATTACAAACCTAAGCGGAGAGAAGAAGTGAGCAGATTGCCACTTTTTCACTTTTTCACTTTTCACTTCAACGACCTAAAAATTGACAAAATTCATGATGAAAAAAGAAGTGCAATACATGCTCTGATAGAGCAAATCATTCTCTTTCGAAAACTATGCAGCGCTAAGCAAGAGACCGCCGGTGAAATCTGCAGTGAATCGTTGAAAAAAACGGCGAAGACTTATGAGATAACCTAATAGATGCAATAAGACCGCGACAAGACCTTTGCCGAGAAAACCGGCAACAGTTCTCGTAAAGCTGTAGCAGATGAATAGAGAGCGATAAAAAAATTGAAAAACTGATCCGAACACAACCCGGTGAATCATAACTTACGCCTTCAAAGAAAACCCGTCAGTTGATTAGCAGTTCATAAAAAACTTCACGAAAAAAAGAAAAGATGCTGCCAGTCGAAGAAGACTGTGCAGTGTTCTCTGTGCCCGTAATCTTTAGGGCACTGCCGACGCATGGCTCCATTTGGATAACCAGAGAAGGCAATAAAATGGCTTCTCAACTTCTTTGCATTACTACTTAATTTTAAATATATACATATTGTTTTCACGTTTAACTGAACACTTTCCAACCAAACTGAACACTCTTCTAAGCAAACGTGACGCTTTTGAAAACAAACTGTCCATATTCCAAATCAATACGAGCGTCTTCCACATTAAAAGAGAGGCTCTCCTAGACGATTAGAACAAATTTTTGTTCCAAGAAAATTTGGTGTAACCTCTGTGAATTTTTTAAAAATGCTTGTCCCAATAAGGGAACGCTGTTTAAAATTTTATAAAATTTTTGTCCTTATGTCTCATAAGGTATGAAAATTGGCGTTGATAATAAGAAGTACAATAATTAGGTTAGACGCTATCAATCAAAAAACTGATCAGGGCAGGGTCTCAGTTGTCTCTTTGAGCAGTAAAGATCAACACCAATGCCAGCATCTCCACCTTCCCCCACCCAATAGCAGAAAAATATGTACCGTTTTGCTGAGTCTTTGAGCTCACCGAGTTACGAGACGTGAAATTTATTTATTATCTATCATTTTCAAATTTTACCATGCAGTGAATTGTTGCAAAGCAATAGCTTCCAAATATCGAATATGTAGAAAAAATGCAAAAATTCGTTTCATGCGTGCTCGATTGCTTGATTGAGTCAAGTTCAATTCCCTGCCACACTGTATATTTTTCCCCTATTAGGAAGCGTTTAAGGGCACGTGGAGCGCAGCCGGAAGAGGTACCAGCTGTCGTGTGCACCCGATACCAGGTTCTTGGTTCGGATTTCTCGCCAAGGCCAACCAAGGCTTCCATTCCTTCGGGGTCGGTGAACTGGTAGCAGACTCGTCTGGGAAGGATAAAGCGCTGACTTGTTTATCGGCTGGTCACCGCAGGCGAGCTGGACACCGTACAGGCCAAATACGCATTCAAACCGCCTCCACGATATCCCATAGAAGTAGAATGCGTGGCCCAACCTGAAATGGATTGAGTAACGCGTACTTTATCTTTTATCAGGGTGCGCCAAGCAATCCGCTTCTATGGAATATCGAAGAGTCCACCGAACTGTCTTTGGTCTGTTCAACGGGTTGTGATGATCAACATTTTGGATGCTACAAAGTCGTCGGATTGAATGGGGTCCACAATGACAAAAAGGATAAAGGGTGCTGTTATTGAATCTTTTTTGGGATACGCCACGCATTCTACTTCTATGGGGTGGTTGAGAAGGCAATATTAACGCATATTTGGCCTATAAAATGACTGGCGGTGATCAGCCGATGATTGAGTGAGGTTTGATGAAGATGAAGAAGTTGAAAAACGCGTTCCACCCTTCAGTGAAATGTGATTGTTATAAAGGAAGGACTAAATATAGCGTAATCAACGCAATTATCGGACCTACCCTAATCGGAAGGGAGACGTAGTGATTTCTCAATAATCTCTAATCTATTGCTTGGACTTCTACGAAACCTTCAGCTGATCTCCCATCATGTAAAGGTTTTTATTTGAAATTCAGGATGTCGTTGTGTAGCTGATAGTTCAGAAGCTGCGCGACGCTCGTCTGAGATGGTACGGCCACGTTCTTCGCGCAAAAGATGACGCTGTTCAAAAGATTGGCTTTAATCTAGAAGTGCTTGGAAAGCGGCCACGAGGGAGACCAAAGCAGCGCTGGCTTGGTGCGCTGCATCAGGACATAAAGATGGCTAGTTTGCACCCTGATCAAGCATTTGATCGGGGAAAGTGGCGCCAGTATTCCAGACTCCGCAACAAAGCGGGACAAACGCTGAAGAAGAAGAAGGATGTGGTTGTGTGTTATAGGATGACGCATGCATGACACTTTGCGGTTGCTCCCTCCCGACTAGGATATATCCCAATTATCTCGTTCAGAATGATCAATGAGTACCTAAGCGCCTGCTGGGCCGAACACGATGTTGTTCAGTCGGGTAAAAACCTGGTATTAAACTGAGTGAGAAAGATGTGATATGGCGGTAATTGTGACTGATTCTGTTACAGCACGACCACGTCCTCGTCGTATGTTACGTCGAACTAAGCCCGGAAAACCCACTCGGCTTTGTCCTTGGTTTCGAGACGAACGCACAAGTGCAGAACTAGAGGGCACAGAGGGCTACGAGTCAGCGGGTCAGACAGCGTAGGCGTTTCGGATTTGAAGCCTATAGAAGCCTTGGGATCAGGACGACCTGGGGCCGGATTCATGAACGCCTTACAGAGATTTGACAGAGAAAAAGCAGCGGAAACTCCCGAGAAAAGGCGAATTAACGCTACTTATCAACAAGCAACATGATGAAACGTTGGCGTTATCAGGATTTTCCGCTGGTAAGTTCTCTGTCAAATCTCTGTAAGTAGTTGATGAATCCGGCCCCTGGGTGCATGGTTCAAGGATTCAAGTTTGAGCCCATGCAGGGCGTTTTCGATAGAAGAGAAGAGGTCGCTGTGCGGTGCAGGAAGCGCAGCCAAAGGGTAATGACCCTAAGGAGCTTCCAGTGTGTCAACTGCAGAAGATAATAATCAATAGGTAGTTAATGACATAGGCACGAAACAATTCAAAGAGCTGAAAAATCGCCTATCGATTGATCAGTTCCTCAGAGGAACCCGATCCTTCCGAGTTACATCGCTGAGCAGGTGTAGGAACAGGTAGCGAGGGAACGCCGGCCGGAGTCAAGGCGGAGCCGCTGCTGCCTCGTCCGCAGCCGCCGCCGCCAGAAGAGGTGCAGTTGCCTGCATTTCGCTCCCGGTGACTTCAAAGGCTTCTTTACAGCCGAACGTCCCAGTACTGGTGCGCGTGACGACCAGAAGTGGGCCATTCGTCAGGGCCAACGTCGTCGACGAACGGCAATATTTATTAACGGCCGACGGTGCGTTGGTGGTTACGCGAAATTGCACTCCATATTTCAGGATTCGCGAACGACTTCATGAGTTCATGAGTGGCAATAGTGGTACTATTCCGATTGCGCCATGCAGTCTACTTTCTCCAGGAATCGTAGAGCTATCGGCAAACAACGAGTCGCTCTGCTTTTTTTCTGAAGAGACCAGCGATGCGGGTTCTTAACGAGGTCGCACTTCCGAGAGGCAGTAGTCAAGTCGGCTGTTTCGAATAAATCGCCGAAGAAAAGCAAGCAGCAAAACGTGACAGAAAACGAGAAAAAGAAGGAGCCTAATTCTTCTTTTTGGAACAACACGAAGTGGCAGAATGAATGGCATTTCCCTGGTGAGACAGACACGACAGGCCTGTCTGCAGCGGAAGGTACGGCAGGACGCCACACTACTGCTCATGTACTGCCTCTGGCAGTCTGGGGTTCCAGATGTGACGGCTGCGGCGTCCAGGCCTACTTAAGATTGCGTCACATATTCAAACCCTCCAAAAACATCGTTGTGTAACAGCTTACATCCTCGATACCTCCCCTTTGATGCTTAAAGAAACTGAATTGAATCATTTCTATCCAAAAGCTCAGCTTTACTGGTTCCATGCTGATATCAGCGGCGGGCTGATCCCGATATACGGGTGAGTGCTCATGTGTCCCATGAGGTGTGGATGTTACGTTCGATCTAATAGCGCCGGTGGTGTAATGGCGTAGAGAATTCCCGCCCGGTCATAAGAAGGTGCAGGTTCGAGTCCCGTCTAGCGCTGGGGTTTTGATCGCAACAAAACATCATTGTAATCCAACTACAAATACAGTAATCTCTAAGTTTGATGGTCTTGAAACCTGAGCATTTTGAGAATAAGTTTTTGCAAGTCCCAAGAGTCAAAACTCTTCCAGCTCCTTTCAGGCTTGAGAAGGACTAGTTCGTTGAAACGTCGGCCGTAAGAAGGAATTTTATATCAAACCTAGTAAGCAAAAAGGATCGCAAAGCTACAAATACAAGTAATTGTTCAGCGAAGGGCTGTAATATTAATATTAATTTTGAAAATGTTAGTTATAGTTATCGCATGATAAAAATTATTTGTATCAAAATTCTTTATTTTATTAGTTGCCTATTTTTTAGGATTGATTCCACTCAATCGCTTAAAGAAGTTGGTTTTTTAAGGGCTTACTCATGAAAAGATAGAAAAAGATTAAAAATGAAGAAGAAACTGAAAAAAATGTTTAATATAAGCAGGGTTTCTAACCTGTAGTTGAACACTGTCGAAAAACGGAGACCAAATTTTATAAGCAGTTGGTTACGGATGAAGAAGAAACAATTGGTTCAAGTTTGAACAAAAAACATAAAATTCGAAATTTAGAGCCAAAGGATTGCCGAAAATGTTGGAACGTTGATTTTGATAAAGACTAATTGTAAGACAACGATTGATTGAAGCTTTTGCAACATTGTTGTCTGGGATTTAGGGGAACACCGATTTGTTTGAGGTACGCTTCCAGTTCAAGCCTGAAGTTAGCCGGAGTTGAAGAAGAGACTGTGGCATTTCGCAAGATATTCAATGTCTTTGCAGCTCTTGATACAAGCGATTCCGAAACCTGTTGAGAGCGAACTCTTTCTAAAAATCCGCTTCTCCAGTTCTGCCACTGAAATCTTAAAAAAATCAATATTTCTTTTTCATCCGTCACTAAACAACCAGAGAGGACGTTGAGTACGAGATTTTGATCAAACAGGATTCTTCTTAAATGAAGTGAGATCTCATCAGGAGGTTCAAGTCCCTAGTCTGCTAACATCATGGAAATCTTTTCTTGAGAAAATTACATTAACCAAAAATCTACGGCCTACTGTACATAGCTTCACTTTGCCAGTGATACCGTACCGGTGACCTACCGCATTTGGGAGGAGGTACACGTTGTTGAACACCATTGCATTTTTCGCTGAATTTGACTGACAACTGAATTTATTGTTGCATGACGTGAAGAAATTCAGGGGGGAGGGACGGCGGAGTGAGGACATATGCGGACACTACGAGGTTGTCCGCTCCCGACCAGGATGGATTCTGAATGCAAACTAAAGCGAATACGAAATAAATGGCGGCTCCGCCGAGTGCGCATTTTAAGATGAGTGCTGCATGTGCACCTATCTGGTGCAAGGCAGCTTCTATCCTCAGGGTGTCCTTGCAGATTTAGCCAACACCAGCCAGGCATCATCGGCTGGGCAGTAATGAATAATGCCACAGAATAGAACCTCTACTGAGATGTGAGGCAGTGTGACGCAGTCTGGAGCTTGCTCTGAGTCCTATGTTTTGATGGAATATGACGGAGCAACAGCTGTTCCTAAAGGACGTTAGCAACGTCGTCCTAGACAAGCCCTGAGCACCAAGACGGATCGCTGTTTCATCAACCAGTGCTGGAGCCGCATTCATCAACGATTAAACCAGCTGGGGACCAACACACCAACAATTAAACTCGCGGGTATTCGGGGTATAGGGGTAGAGATGAGAGAAGGGATAGAGATGAAATGCCTCATCGTTGGTATCTCTACCCATTATATCCGTGGGTTAGTCGTTGGGGAGTTTGGCTTCTGGCATGCGGGGTCTAAGGGGTGGATATACCCACGATATATCATTGGTATCCCCACACTTTATATTGCATATCCGCTGGTTCAATCGCTGATGAATCCGGCCGCTGAATGCTATCTCTTCCCACCAGAATCCCATTCTCCTTGGCTTTCCATGAAGTCCCAGATTTTGCCTTTTAACTCTGTTTTGGTGTGACGTAATTCACGCAAGTGAGAGAATGACGGTCTCCAGAGTTCCGGCTTTCTCGTCGTTCAAAAATCAGAGATGCTGTCGAATGGGCCAAGTCGTTAAAAATTAGGTGGGCCCGCTACATAGTGCGTTTCGCTGTTAGACGAGATCCGTCACCAGCTCCATTCCGCGGCATGTCAAGAGAACACCAGGACACTCACCCTCGCCTTGACCAGACTTCTTTGTCGGAGCACTGTGCGATGGTTATGATTCTCTTCGTCTCCCTTGAGCGAGAGTTGGAACACTATGGCACAGGACAAGGACGAATGGAGATGTTACTGGCGCCTCCTCGCGCAACTCAATGATGATTTGAATCCTACTTTAAAAGGTCTGGTAAACCGGCAGCCGTTCAAGAGTCGATCGGTGGATTTATCCCATACTGCAGACATGACCTATGCCTGGCCTAATAACTTCTAAATCCTTCCTACGAGATAGTCCACAATCCAGCAAACTACTAGACGATGAAACTTCAAACTTTCAATTTTGTATCATGGTTCGTAGAGCGAAGGTGTACACTGTTCAGCCCTACGCATTGACTTTACCCAGGGTTATGTGGGTAGGGGTAGAAATTGAAGCATTACCTGAAATTTGTAAGAGCGTGGAAGTGGGCGAATATGGTTGGCTAGAATTATATCATTCACCGAATTATATCATATTATCATTAATTATATCATAGCATTATTATCCATTACCATTAGCCCATTACCTTACCAATTGTGGATCCGGCTTCAAATGAACTCTTCCATTCTGCAGGGCTGAAGCGCCTGAAGTTACTGCAGCTCTCGACCGTACTAGCTCGTAGGGGTACGCCATTCAGTTTCAGAGGCCAAACGGCTACAATGGGGTGTACTGATGAACAAGGATGATCATTGGATAAGGGGTCAGAGGGTCAGAGTTAACCCATTCAGTCGAGGGATCCGCCACGATTTCAACTTTTTCGGGATATCGTGGAGGCTTAATGTGTACCTGGACTGTACAATGTCTTCTTGTGGACAGCCGATGAACACGTTAAATGCGTCGCCTTCACAGAGGGACCGACGCAGAAGAATGGAGGACTTGGTTATCCTGGCCTGGCTGAACCTTAAGCTCTGAATCGGGGTGCAAACGAAAGCCTAGATCCGCGTTCTGCTCCTGAGTTAGCCACACCTCAGCGAATTCCTAAGTCCTGATCAGATCCGACTGCAGATTCTTCACGGTTGATGTCACACCCATACCCTAGGCCGCGTTCCTGGACGTTGCGTTCATCATGTGTTCGTGACCCCCCCCCCGCCAGCATTCAGATTCCTGTGCTTATGCAGGACAACTGACGTGTGTAGCGCAGTCGTAGGATGTGCGGGCTGTTGCGTGTATCCGATACCAGGTTCTTGGTTCGGTCTTCCCGTCCGGGCCAACCAAGTCTTCCGCCTTCCATCTCTCCGTGGTCGATGAATTGGTACCAGACTCGCTAGGGAAGGATGAAGCGCCGACTTGTACATCGGCTAACCACCGCAAGTGAGCTGGAAAAGAAATTGAGTGCCCTCGTCCTTTATTCTTATCATTTATGTAGGAGAATACAGCACAAGTGTAACGAGGGTAATCCTGGTGCTCCTAGCTGACAATGCGGGAGAATTTCCGGTGAAGTGAAAGAGCAATTAGTCGTCGTATGAAATTCGTTGGTAGGTGGCGGAATTTGCGCAATTTATGACTGTGACATTTCTCCGAAAGTTCAGCAGGTTTTTGAGCAAAAGCGTTTAAGTTTTCTTCGCTCGTAGTGCTTGCAATATGACGCATCAATTTGCAGAAATTACGCGATGTTTACACCTCCGCCTTAAATCGCAATCCTCGTTCACCCGCTGCAGACCGCTAGGAAAATCCGAGCTGTCCTACATAATCAACTTGCTTTCTTGATATACCTATTTTGACGTTACCAAAACCTCGCGTTTATAGTAACATCCTCCTTGAGCCATCATTGGGCTTTGGATCTTCTAATGTTCTAAAGAGAATTTTTCACCTACTTTTTTGAAAACCTGACGTCAGAAACGGCCACTAATTTCGCACAGATAATAGATGACTTAGTAGTGTTCTAGTCGTGCTTAAGAAGTATAAGGCCGTGAGTTAGCACAGTACGCGCCGTCTGACGAGTCCACCCCGATTCAAGGGTGCTGGTTCGGATTTCTCGTCTCAGCGAAGGCGACCTAAGCCACCCATCCCTACACGGTGATTGAGTTGGTAACAGACTGTCCAGGCGGGCCACAACAAGTACCGTACAATCGAAAACGCATTCAAATTGACTTTGCGACATCACCTAGAAGTAGAATGCGTGGCGCATCCCGCAAAGTAGTTAACTAACGCCGACCTTTATCCGTTCGCCTTGTCCTTGGGGGTCAGGTTAATAAGGATAAGGGATAAAAGACGGTGTTAATCAATTCCTTTTTGGACTTCTTTTAGGGTAAGGATAAAGGAAAAAGGACGGCGTTATTCAATCCCTTTTGGGATGCCGCACATTTTACTTCTACGGGAAGTCACCAATTCACCGACCCCGGAGGGGTACAGGATTGGTTGGCCTGGGCTGGAAATCCGAACCAAGAACTTGAGAGCTAGCTGATGGGCAAGTGATTCACGAATCTCGGTGAGATTAAAGGCTTGGTTGGACTGAGCGAGACCCGAAGCGTCGTCCTGAGTGCCCGCAACAGCCGGTGCCTGCTCCGACTATCCCAACAAGTGCTACTTGGCTAGGCTAGAATGTTGAGGGCGAGGCCGTTAAATGTCCAAAGGAATGATGCAGGAAAAGGGCGAAGGTGTAAAGAATCTTTGGGCCTTTCCATCTTTGGATCTCTTTGCTCTTCGGGAAGTAGTATACGTGATGGTGGTGTCTGGAGAACTATGAAGAAAAGCACATCATTCAGTGATTGGAAATTGAGACCTCGGAAGGAGGTTAGGAAGTGAGAAGTGGCGAGCCGTCCCGTAAAGCAATACATTTGATTGGTGGCGTTTCAGGGAGCATAAACCCGGTGAGGCGATTCGTCGTGGAGTCGCTGTTCGTTCGGGCGCCGGCGGCAATTGCCTGCCGGCTCAGGAAGTGGTGGAGGCAGTGCTGGTGGAAGTGAGTCATGCGAACGACGGAAGAAGCCTCTGAGACTGGCAGCAGCTCGGAGCGACAGAATGGCCACGCGGTGACCTCAAGGACCTGACGACCCTAGGCCGGCTGACGACCGCAGCAGTTTAAAGCCGTCTCAGCGCTCCTATACTGTGCTGCTGCTGTTTCGGCTGCAGTTGTTGGCTGTGGCCGCTGTGACCGAACAGCCGCTTACACCTCTCGCTGACCCGCAACATTAAAGCACCACACACACGCACAGCCTCGAGCACCCCCAGAGCTGCGAGATGACAAATCGAGGTGGTGACAGGCGGATTTGGCGCCGCGCCAACGATAACCGCCACACCCGCGGGGTCACAGACAGAGTCGGCCGGCGTCGGGAGTTCTTCAGTGGCCGCCGTGTCGTCGCCGCTCCCTCAGCTGTTCGCCACGCAACGGAATTACTCGCGGCTTTACAGCCGAGTAACTGGGTCGCAACTCCTGCGATCAGCCAGCAGCCTTTTCTCCCAAGTCGGGGCCCTTGTGGATTGTTCAACGCAGTCGTGCCCTACTTGACATCGTTTAACCTATACTGCGGCTTACGGTGACAAGGCCGATGGGCATTTTTCGCTGGCAGGTCCGGTACCGACTCTCTAACCATAGAGGGATGAAAGCCTTGGTTAGGCAAGACTGCGCTCGAGCTACGCGCCAGTTAGCAATCACGCAGGAGCTGGCGCCTTTCCGGAAATAAGGATAAGGATAAAGTGCGGCATTACTCAATCCATTTTGCGATGCGCCACGCATCCTACTTCTACGTGATATCGTAGAGGCGATTTGAATGCATATATGGCCATACAATGACTTGCGGTGGCCAGCCGATGAACAAGTCAGCGCTCTCTATCCTTCCCAGACAAGTCTAGTACCAATTCACCGACCCCGGAGGGATGGAAGGTTTGGTTGCCTGGGCGTTGAAATCCGAACCAAGAAGCTGGTATCGGGTGCACGCGACAGCCGACGCCTCCTCCGGCTGAGCCACACGCGCCCTTCCGGAAATAGCAGCTGGAAATAGCAGTGGGCGCGTTGGCCATAATTGGCAGAAAGAGTCGTTTTGTTCAGGAACAAGTCAATTTTTGGTTAGATTCGACCAAGGCCAACAAAGATGTTTCAAGCCAAAAAGGGGAATCCATAGTTCCTGAATAGCGATTGGACACGTCTTGGGAAGCTGTAAAAATCTACAACCAATAATAGGGATGGGGATAGAGGTCGACGGTGGTCAATCTCTCGGCGAGGTGCGCCACACTACATGAACCTTTTTCACATCGAATTGGACGCTTTTCAAATTAAGTTCGATACTTTTCACGTCAGCTAGGACACTCTTCAAAGCTGGCCCAAGATTTTTGAAATTAAGTCGAACTTCTCCAAATCGAAATGAGTTTCTTCTACTTAAACTAGAGACTACCCAAAAGGATGGAACAATTTTTTGTTCAAGGAAAAGTGAAGTTTATTTGAAAATTAAATAGTTTATTTTTAATAGTTTATTTAAAATTAAAATTTTGTAAAATTTTTTCACTTATTCGGGCAGATGAACGAAAATATTTCTGGAAAAGCTATATTAAATTTTCGTTGAACAAAACTTATTCTATCCATTTTCAAGTTTCTGTAGTTTATCATGTAAGAATCTCGTTTCGACTTGGAAGACGTTCACTCCGCTGACTTCAAAGTTCTTAGGCCAGCTTAAAAGCGTGTCAATTTGACTTGAAAATTGTCCATTTTGATATGAAAAGGGTCTTTTCGCCACATTTATTTCTTTGCGTTTCACTCGTAGTGATGGAGGGCTTCGTAGCCCTAGGAAACTACCGATCCAAGAACCTTGATTCAGGGTGCACGCGACAGCTGGCGCCTCCTCCAACTGCGCCACCACGCATCCGCAAGCAATAGGAATGACGAAGAGTAAATAATGGCATTATCAAATTCCTTGATAGGTGCTCTGCCACGCTTACTACTTCTACGAGATATTGAGGAGGTAATATGAATGCGTATTTAGCTTATGCAATGACCTGTGAAGGCCAGCCGACGGACAAGTCAGTACTGAATCCTTCCCGGGCAAGTCTTGTACCAAATTGGCTGGCCTGACCAGAAACAAGAAGCCCGACGTGGTGAACTATACAACCGGCTGCACCTCCTTCGACTGCGCTACAATTTGATGCCATATGAGTCTGGGAACTGAAGCAGCTGATCGAGAAAACGCCCCTTAAAGCTTAGAAAATGATAAATGGCCGAAGTTGAGGGGATGTAGTGTGGTTGGTGAGTGACGTCTAGGCGAAGCTCCATCGCCTGATGTGGAATGAGGTGGTCGCTTAGTGCTCGAGCTGAGGACGTCGTCGAGGACGACGCTTTCTATCGGATTCACGGAGGATTATCCTGAAAGCGCTGAGAACTCGACCGTTACGAAATTGAAGGCAAGTCGATGAGAAGGACAGTGGAACTGCCTTGATGTGCGCCACGAATGGATCTGACGCTCCTTAAGGCTCAGATTTATGGAGACAGCTAGGAACTACTCAATCGGAAGGCCTGCATAACGAGACGTCTTCCTACGAGCACCTAGGACGTTCGATGATTACGAGGAACGACTTGAAATATGAGCCGGATAGGATGCTAGCAGCTAGCTACGCCTTCGGCTCACTCGGAGAGGAGCAGACCACCCGTTGGATCCGATACTCTGGGGAAACCTAATGGACAGAATGCGCTCTGTTAGTGGTGAACCATTGAAAAGATTCTCAATTTTTAAACGTTAACTGCCCAAACCCTGGCTTTATCTCTCAACTTCTACCTCAATGAATTGTCTCGCATTAATGCTTTTATTAGTATATATTGCATCTCCTTAATGATTTCTGCTGCCGTTTGTCGTGCTTTCTAACGATTTTTTCAAACAAATAATAAATTATTGTTGTCATAAGTGAAATATGTACATAGCGCATCGCAATATGGGATTGGGCTGACTGACGCCGTCCTCATTTCTCTACACTTTATTGTGACTCAAGTGAGAGTCAGAACTTTGTGTCAGGTGCCTTGCGACGAACTCTTACTCACCCAAAAGCTCACCAATACGAGGAGATTCAACTTCGTTGTTCGTGGGATTTTTAGGAAAGGCCTTACGGCAGACTCTGACGTAGACGGACTTTGCGGTCTCTTTTGCTGGGATCCCAGTGACGGAACAACTGTATGCTGCTCAACGTCAAAATTTGGCCGGACGCTGATCGTCTGAAACATCCGAAGCGCGACAAAGTCTGTCTACTTCACCACAACGCCCGTCTCCACTTCATCAGTGCTGACGGCTGGACACGGATACCTACTCCCCGCTTCTTTTTCTCTCGGCTTGGCTCCTTCTAACCGCCATTTATTTCTCACTTTGAAGCCACAACTTCGATACGTGACACTCAGTGATTAGTCGGAACTCGAAGCCGAGCACTTTTTAGATTCGTAGCTGTTTTAGTTCAGGGTCAATGGAATCGTGAGGATGCCCGATTGATAGGAGTTATATATAGTTGTGCTCGAACTCGAAGTATATCCGAATAATTTTTCGAATAGTCGAATACTCGATATTTTTGAATTTCCGAATATTCATTCGAAATTCGAACATCGAAAAGGAGCCATATTCAACTATTATTCGAAAATCGAACACCTCAAACTTAGTGGATAATTGAATATTTATTCCGAATATCGAATGTACTTCAGATCCTTAAGCACAGCACTTGATTTGAACAAATTGCTCGACTGCCTTGTATTGTCTGCAGTTGGGTTACACTCTAGAATAGTACAGTGGATCAAAACTGAATGAATATTCGAATAAGCGGAATCAGAGCTCATTCTATTTGCGATCGTTCGAAAAAATTGATGAGCGGATAAATCCGTTCGTTCGTTAGCTCGATCGATTTTTTTCGACATTGAATAAGTTCGTTTATTTATTCGCTCGAAAATTTGAGACATCGAATTTATTTGCTGATTGATTCGTTCGAAAGAAGCAAAAGCACATCTATAATAGGAACTTGTTGCATCTAACTATCAAGATTGCTATTGATTGAGTTCATATTTTTCATAAAACGTTGATTTTTTAAAGCAGAAAAAATAAATTTTAGCAAAGCCTTTTCTCCGAACCCAATATGTTACCTGAGAGAGAAAGTGAAGCAAAAATAATGCTGTAGCTGGCTCTCATTTGAGAAAGAATGAGTCTTTTATGCATTTGTGTAGGTAATTTCTAGATGGTTTCTTTACCCATTTGTGTAAGTGGTTTTTATCCATTTACAGGGTGAACCAAAATAACGTGGACAAGATTTTTTTATCACAATTATAAAACGACCACAGCAATTCGAGAAAACGACGACTAAATGACAACTATACAAACATTAGGGCATATTATGTTCAAGTGGTTTCGAAGTGGCGTCTCTTGGAGCGGATGCAGAGGGCCAGACGTTTCGCGAATTTTTCGGCGATGGGCCGCAGGTCATCAGGAGACAACCGTTCCCTGGCGCAAGGATTCCTTCAGGGACTTGAGACTGCGGTGGCGTTTGACGCCGGCCCTAGCCTCTGAAATGTCCACACACTGTAGTCCATCGGATTCAAATCCGGAGAATACGGCGGCCATTCCGAGGGCGTGATGAAGTCGGGAAAATTGACCTTGCACCACGCCTGCGCACTCCTCGCACTATGTGCGGGTGCAGAGTCCTGCTGGGACGTCCAATGGGCATCAACGAAGTGCTGCTGGACCCAAGGAAGGACTACGGACTCGAGAATGTCTCGCCGGTACACACCTTTGTCGATTTTCACTCCTTTATCCACGAAAACCAGGGGTCTTGCCGCTGGCGCAGATTCCACCCCAAACCATGACAGATTGTGGGTATTGGACGATAGCAGAGATGCTTGGAGCCTCTGCAGACCACATCCTACCATTTTGGCGATTGTGCGCCTGCTCAACGGTGAACAGCTTCTCATCCGTGAACAGAATCTATTCCCAGGTACGACCTGCGGCCCATCGTCGAAAAATTCGCGAAACGTTTGGCCCTCTGCACCCGCCCCAAGGGAGGCCACTACGAAACCACTTGAACATGACGTACCCTAATGTTTGTATTGCTGTAATTTAGTTGACGTTTTTTCAAATTATTGGTTGTTTTATAATTATGACGAAAAAATCTTGTCCGCGTGTTTTTGGTTCACCCTTATATAGGTGAAACCAAGAAAATTTTCTGTTCTCTTCTAAAAAATGGTCACATGAGTAGTAAATGTCACATCAATGAACACTACTACGAGATGTTGAAGTAGTACATATGTTCCTGCTACTCCGAGTGCAATTTAGAAACCTTTAGGATACTCTATAATTTAATCAGATGATCATTGTGAAGGATTGTCTACTCAGCGTAAACTATTGCTGAGCCGTCTATGATTCAGAGGGAGGTAGAGGCCAAAGCAGTAGTGACGAGAAAGCAAAGACCTCTCCCGATCGCCGGGCATTCATCACTTGGCGGGTGGCGTCGGATCAAAGCCGTTCGGACGCGATGATGAAGCGTGTGCAGGTGGCGAGAAGCGACGGCTGGAACAGCCATGCTTCTGCAGCCGAAGATCGCTGGGAGTTGAACGCTGCTCAGAGAAGGACAGACTTGTGTGGCGCTGAACACTAGCCTCAAACGGAGCTAGTAAAGCCACCCAGTCGATGTAGCACGGGCAGTACCACGGACGGCCACTGCGTCAGTCGTGAGGTGTGTCGTTTATTCAACTTCAGCTACGACGCGCCATACCGAGCAGAACGTAGCGGTTTCGTCCATTTGTCACCACGGAAACTCATCGCCGAAGCGTTCGGTGGTTTCTTTGAGCGCATTCAACAACGACGACAACGGCACTACGATCGGAAGAAACGGCATGTAATTCGTGTCGGAAATAAACGGCGTGCTATAGTGGTGACTACGGCTCGGAATACAGATTGTTCGGATTTATGACCTTGGTAGTGAAGGGGTAAAGTTCACGACCAAAGCATGGAAACCACAACCGTCTACTGAGAGCATTCAAGACTCCAATTCTCGGCAAACAGACAGAGAAACGAAGATACACGCTTAGCCCTCCGAAGTCGACGAAATGGTAGCAAACATGTTTGGGAAGAATTAAGCACTCACGCGTCCATCGGCCGGCCACCACAAGTTATTGTATGGCCAAATCGCATTCAAATCGCCTCCCCGACATCCCTTAGAAGTAGAATGCGTGGCGCACTCCTAGATGGTTTGTTTCCTTTAGCCTTTTATCTTTCACGGTTACAGTAG
This sequence comes from Heligmosomoides polygyrus bakeri, assembly GCA_947359475.1. Lineage (NCBI taxonomy): Eukaryota > Metazoa > Nematoda > Chromadorea > Rhabditida > Heligmosomidae > Heligmosomoides > Heligmosomoides polygyrus. The sequence goes on along the minus strand of OX375867.1, from coordinate 93,932,303 downwards.
ACAAGCTCTCGTTAACTTCCCTCAATTTATGTAATCATTCAGGAGTGACGCATAGGACTGCTCAACAGAAGAGAAAGACTACGTTACGAGGAAAGTCAGCTATCCGTCCAGAGCGGGTACATAGTGTCACCAAGCTGATGTTCATCTAATGAAAACCATTAACATTTATTATTTTTTGTTATTTCCTTCACGCCAGGAAGGTTGTTAGGTCGATGATTTATTTTATTTATCCTATTATTAGTGCACATGTAGAGCAGTCGGAGGGGCGCCGACTGTCGCGTGCACCCGATAACAGGTTCCTGGTTCGGATTTCCCGCCCAGGCCAACCAAATCTGCCATTCCTCCGGGGTCGGTGAATTGGTACCAGACTTGTCTGGGAAGGATAGATCGGTGAGTTGTTCATTGGCTAGTCACCGCAAGTCATTGTATTGCCAAATACGCATTCAAATGGCCTCCACGATATCCCGTAGAAGTAGAATGCGTGGCGCATCCCAAAAGGGATTGAATAACGTCGTCCTTTATCCTTTAATTTATCCTATTGTTACTTTGGGCGTGTGTAGCGCAGTCGTAGGAGGCGCGACTGTCGCGTGCACCCGATACCAGGTTCCTGGTTCGGATTTCCCGCCCAGGCCAACCAAGCCTTCCATCCCTCCGGGGTCGGTGAATTGGTACCAGACTTGTCTGGGAAGGATAGAGCGCTGACTTGTTCATCGGCTGGCCACCGCAAGTCATTGTATGGCCAAATACGCATTCGTGTGGCCTCCACGACATCCCGTAGAAGTAGAATGCGCTGGCGCATCCCAGAAGGGATTGAGTAACGCCGTCCTTTATCCTTATCCTTTATTGTTACTTTCATGACACCGAGCATTATCCAGGAGGAACGAATGCTGGACGACTTCGATAGTGTATGGGGGAACATTGAACTCAGCTGAATCTTACGATGTTCATGAAGAATGGGCGAGTTTCTGATGTCCCATTGTCGCTCAACGAAACGAACATCTCCGAATCCTCCAGCTAAGTGTATCTGGGTCGCGAAGTCAATACGGCCAACAGCCTAGCGCCGCAGCTGAGCACGAGGAAACGAGCGGCTTGGGGAGCTTTCAAGAGCGTCGAAGAAGTCGCGAAGTAGACGAACGTCCGGCTCCGTGCCCTCTTATTCGACTCGACCGTTCTTCCTGCCCTAAAACTCCTTAGAGACCTGGCCAATACGAAATCAGGATGAACAGCGATCAGCCTCGCGCAGCCTGCAATCGAGAGGACGATGCTCGGAGTGACACGACTCACGCAAGTGAGAGAAGGCCTCCGGAGTTCCGAGCTTCGCCGACGTTCGAAGACCAGAGACGCTGTCGCGTGGGCCAAGTTGTCGAAAATTAGGTGGGCCGGCCACGTAATGCGCTTCGCAGACACCCGCTGGACGAGAGCCGTTACCGACTGGATTCCGCGGGATGTCAAGAGAACACCGGGACGCCCACCAACGCGTTGGTCGGACTTCTTCGTGAAAGCCCTGAACGACCGATATGACGCTCTTCGTGTCCCTCGAGCGAGGAGAATAGATTGGAGCACTCTGGCACGCGACAGGGAAGAATGGAGACGCTGCTGGCGCCCGCGCGAACAACTGGATGATCAACGGGACGATAGGTGAAACAGGTGTTCTTATTATTCCACCTACCAACCTCGTTGGCAGAAAATAAGTAACGAAGGTAAACATCGATGCCGAGGTTTCAAGATGAGAAGACATGGAGACTATTTATTATTCTATTTGGATCGTGTAAAGTCCGAAATTTGTAAGCCTTGACCTTGATGGGGTTCTGCAGCCGCCGTGTTAACCATATCCTGAAGCATAATGGCAGGTCGCTGAATAGAATCCAGCTGTTATTTACTGCGCTCATTCAAATGGATCTTTTCGGGATGGAAGCCATCCCCCGGAACTCTGTGGAAACTACATAGAGCAGGAGGCTTCTGTATCCTAAGGTTACAGGAGAGAGAAGCAGTATGATCCAGTCTTCAAGCGTATGAAGCCGATGTACTCGGATCAATGTAGCGGCAGCTCCTCTAAAAGCTGCTTCATGCCTCAGTGTACTAATTGGCTGAATAAGAAGAGCGTGGGCTAATGGATGAAGGGGTTTGCAGTTCGACTGCTGGCCGACCGGTCGAGTTCAGTAAGAACTTGATAACTGGCAGCCTACGTCGATACAATATCACCTGACACTCATCGGGGCTAATTGCTACCGCTACGAAGAAGCGAAGACATGGCATGGAAGATGAATCGAGGAGATGAGAAAGAGGACTTCTCGAAAAAGAGGGGGAGGAGTGGCTAGGCTCTAGCTGATGGAGTCAGCTTATTAGTACACGGAACCAGAGGCACCTACAATAGCCTGTCAGTCTTGCAAACGGATGCAGAAGAGAAGAGATTAGAAGAAGACGCTAATGGACCTCTAGTAGTGAATGTAGCGTTGTTGGGCTATTCTAAAAGTTAAAGAATAAATACGAAGGGCGGCACTAATCAGTCCGCTTTAGGATGAGCCACGCACCTCTACTGGACGTCGTGAAGGCAAATTGATTTGGCCTGTATATCCTTGGTACCGAACTTGTTTGGGATGGATAAAGCACTAACGTGTCCATCGACCGGCCGACGCATCTCATTGTATGAGCCAAATAGGCATTCAAATTGCCTCAGAAGGTTTGCTTCGCCTAGGCAAAAACTGGAACCTGGAATAGGGTTCACGTCACCGCAGGCACCTTCTCCTACTGCGCTATCACGTTCACACATCCTAAGTTTTCGACTAGAAATAGTGAAAAACAATGGTCAGAAAAGCATAACGATTAGACGTCTTCCTCTAAGCCTAAACACCAATTTCGGAGCAAAATGCCTCACACAGAATAGAGAAGGAGAATATCTGATGTTGCCTTTGAAAAAATCGGAATGAAAAAATCCGTAGGAGAGAACGACACGACACGCAGAGTTACTCACACGACCAGAAGACTTTTGTTAAGCCAGAAGTGGATCGTTCTGCTACTTCATCATCGTTATCTCTAATATATGAGAAAATGCTGTTTTGATGAAGTCAAATTTCGCATATGAAATTGGAATAGAAAGGAAAGAAATAAATGGAAAAAATTTAAAATTTGACGTCGAATCAACTCCCAAGCTAGCCTTTTTATACAATAAGCTTTTGTTGCGCATAAGAAAGATCGTTTACTGGGTCTCGCTCGCAGTGACACCATTCATGCAAGTGAAAGAAGGTCTCCGGAGTCCCGAGCTCGTCGACGTTCAAAGATCAGAGACGCTGTCGCATGAGCCAGGTCGTCGAAAAATAGGTGGGCCGGCCACGTAATGCGCTTCGTGGACACCCGCTGGACGAGAGCCGTCACCGACAGGATTCGTGGGATAACGAGATAACACTGTTACGCCCACCAACGCGTTGGTCGGAATTCTTCGTGAAAGCCCTGAAGGACCGATATGACGCTCTTTGTGTCCATCAAGCGAGGAGGATCCATTGGAGCACTTTGGCAGGGAGCAGGAACGAATGGAGACGCTGCTGGCGCCCGCTCGAGCAACTAGATGATCAACGGGAAGACGACGTCAGGGTAACAGGGGAATTGGGTCACCGTTTACTTTATTAGAGGAATTAAGTGTCTACTTCTGTAGTTCTACGAGACTTTAAGTGTCAGAAGGTTCGGAAAGGCTTATCGCCTTGTAAAAATAAGGATTTGCTTGACACTCTCCTGAAGTTTAAACCTTCAGCCACATGTGCTCTCCATGAATACGAACAGAGGATTGCAGACTAGCTTTGAGACATTGACAATGGCGCTAAAAATACGTTTTTGGACGTCTTGAAGGGCCTCGTCAAAAAATCGAAACTGTCTTTGTGGCAGGTAAAATAAGCAGTTCTGGAGGTTACCCTTTCATGTGTTGGAAGAGTTACGCGAGTAGAGTTCCAACAAAAGCAGGTTGGAGATAACGAGAATCGAAAAACATAACGCACACATTGCAGTGGCAAAAGACATGCGCTTCCTGCCCAAAGGCAAATGCGCCAGACAGAAGGTTCGATTCTGATACTAGATCAGAAAGCTGATTGATATAAAAGGAAAACCTTTACTCCTCTTACTCCTCGTACACGGAATGGAGGAATCTAAGACAGTCGCAAATGGACAGAGCCTTCGCAATGCTGCACCAATGTTGATTACTTAGCTAGTACAGGAGAAGTCGATGAATGTTTCCATTTATGTTCATATTTCTAAAGAACTGTTAGAAGGAGAAGTGCACGGCAGGCGCAAATAAAGATAGATAAGGATGATGGTTGGCGCTACTCGAACCAATATGAGGGTTACGCCACGCACTCCACCTCTTCGGAACATCACAAGGACAGTTTGAAAGCGTAGGTGATCCACACAAGAACACAAGAACTTGAACGCCGGGATAAGCTAGTTTAGCAAAAAAATAGAGCAAAAAGTTGTTGTCAATCCGCCGGCCTAGCAGGAATGAAGGTCTTGCAGTGCTAAGAAACCCTAAGAAGTGTCCAAACCTTGAATCGATTAGACTGCTTGCGCCTCCTCTGCCTGCGCCACGCGCACGTTCAGCCACTGTTGCGGATGGTATTCTCGCAGTGAATGAAAGAATGGATGAAGGAAATAACGACAACAATGTTCGTATTTCTTGAAAATGCTCGATAAGGAAATGGTAGGCGGAGAGTATATGTAGCGCCTTCAGAGCATTTCGTTAACTCTTCGTTGATCTCTGGTACACTGTCCTGATAAATGTTGCTTGAGAAGAACTTATTAGAGGCGTCAAAGCAGCCATTGGAGTCAGCTCTAGCCAACTACTTGCTGAAAACAGGCAGTTTTAGTTAAGGTCAGACTTATACAGTGAGGTCTCAGTCTCTCTTACAGTCGCGCAACACCGAGCTGGCCTTCATAGTTTCGACTTACGCGCGATGTCATGGAGGAACACACATCGAAGATGAAGCACTGATGGGCCGGTCATATCATACGAAGCACTGACTACCGCTGGACAAGAAGAACAGCGGAGTGGATTCCAAAGGGGTGCAAGCGTCCACGAGGAAGACCTTCAACGAGACGGTCAGATGTGTTTGTAGGAATCATCGAAAGGCAGCGTTCGTTGCGAAATGTTAATTCAGAATCGGCTGACGGTCGTGGTCGTCGTGCCAACCGAGCTATATGAACATCACAGATGACGATTGCAAGAAAAAGAGACGAATGGCGAATGCGTTGGGGCTCGCACGACCAGTGAAGTCGGAGTATCTAACCAGTGGTAAGTATACGTACAGTTAGGTACACGAACAGTGTGGGTGCTTAACGACGGGTTCTGTAATCCTGGGAGATCTCGATCCGTCTGTTTCTTACGCCTTTGTGTATACAGTGTTAAAAGCGATGCGATTAGACTAGGAAACTGAGAAAAGCGGCTACTCTGTTCACGAGAGCTCTGTTAAATGCAATTCTAAGCAAATCTGAATGCGCAGCGTATACCAAGGTTAGTCATAACTCTCGCTAACTCCACTAACAACGAATAATCACGTTTTCGAAGAATTAGTAAATATAGGTTAATTACGCTGCTCAGGGCAAACATCATATACATACATGAGAAAACAATAACGGAAGACATTTACATACCATGAAAAGAACAAACGCATGCTAACCAACGAAATGAACCATATACCAATACACTAAGGCTTCAAGATGGAGTTCGAGGCTTCACGTTTGAAACATTCAAGGCTGCCAGGGAAAGGTTTGCTCTTAGTAGGTTCAAAAAGATACCGGGCCAACTCTGTTTAGGAGAAAATTGGACCTAATGGTAAGTGAGGTCAGCTCTACTAAAGGCGAACTTGTTCTCGCCACCACGAGTGATGGACGGAACAATCCTAAAAGTCCAATTTAGCTTTCCCTTTTGTGATTTTGTCTACCACGAAAACATCAAAAAGATCCCTTCTAGAAATATGAAAGAAAATATTAAGGTGTTTATTCGTCATTGACGCTAGGAGTATTCTAGAGCAGAAAAAGCCACTGCTATGTATTGCTTGGAAGTGAAGTACCGTAACCACATGGAAGACGTCAAGAAGGTCCTCCAGCCTTCTTCGAGGGTCCTTAAGAGGAACAGCAGGCAACCAGCCGACCCACCAGGTGTTACGTCAACCGAAAACGCTGCTTACGCAAGAGAGCCGTGGAAAGATGACACACCAAAGGTTTTGTGCTGAAGAAAAACCTCTGAACCATATGGACGACACCTTCATGCAGTTCTGGTTAAAAATATGGAAGAGAAACTTTTCAGTGAGTTAAAATTTCGAAGAATTGCGATGTTTCGTAGAGGGAAACAAAAAGAAACCGAAAAGAAAAGTAAGGGAATTCTAGGGTTGAGATTCAGACCACATAGGGTGGGGGGAGGGGGGGGGGGGAAGAGGCAAGGAGGCATGCTTGAGTGCGTGTGCGACCTCAAAGCTCAACATTTATTTATTTATTTATTGTACATGGAGGACAGAACTACTTAAATTTAAAAAGGTACTATGAAATATGCACATTGATAAGAATAAAAATAAAAAATCATCAAAAAATCAATCAAAATATGTTTGCGTGAAAGAAGAATACAAACATCACCATCCTAACGAATCCTATGAGCTACATATCAATGAGAATTCTAAGTTGTGAAATGAAATCATAAAAAGTCCAAGCCATCACTTTCGGTGAAAAATGAAGCTCGAAGTCGGGAACCTGTCATGACCAGTTATGAGCGAAGAAGCTTGAAGGTGCGTTGTTCAACAGGTCGCGAATTAGGACGGACGGACGGCGTTAAAACGACGCTGACTTTGTACAGGTGGGCGGGGCTATGATAAGCAGGGCGTGACCATAGACCTACTAGCCCGAAAACGAGGTAAACCTAGAGGCATGATCGCGGCGACGTTTTCTCGGTAAATAATTATCCACTCCTTGGCCAGAGTAACAACGAAATACCATTTTTTTACAGCTCCGCCCATGTGCAAACCTGATTTTTTGATTTTGAGTTTGGTGGCAAATCTCATCTTTTACTTTGAATTTGCAGTTTTCCCTAATTTTGAGATTATTCGCAATTTCCCCGTTTTGTGTGCTGTATACAATTTGAAAGCGGAAACCATAAAGCGATTTGAATTTCTAAGCAACATCCCGTCCAATTTCGTAGGGTTCTGACCATGCAACAGAGACCACGTTCTAGCATCGTCAGTTTTGTGCGATATCAAAAATTTTTTTTTTAACGCTTCATAGAAAATAGAAAACAAAAAATGGAAGAATCCTTAATTCCTCCTTCATGCGCCATTGCTTTCCCTTTCATCGACATGACTTTCGTAGCTATCTGGCCTGCAGGAGCAAATTGGCTGAAACTTGAATAAACTTCCATAGCTCCGCTCACAACAAAACCGCTAAAATAATTCAGTGCTGCTGATGCGTTCGAAAGATGATCACTTCAAAAACCCTGGCTGTCACTTTTTGACTCGCCACAGCTTCATTGTTGAAGTTCTTCCTATGCAACTAACACTTTATCGCTATCGCTATCGCTTTATCAAGAAGCTTTTCCTCATTGAGAAGCTTCTTTCGTTTGAGTGATAAATGCTGTTGTAGAGCTATTGGGGCACAGTCGTCAATGTGACCTACAACGGGAAGGGGAAAAGAGAGAGAGAGCGGTAGCGTGCTCAGCAACCAATCAAAGCATCGACCGAACGCACGAAAACCAATCAGATAGCCGTCACACCTCCGTTTAAGGCTACTCCTTTTCGATGCGGTCTGGTCTGCTGTATCCTCTGCCACCACACCATCGAATAGTATCGCTATAAGCAGCGCTCCATGTGATTATATGTAGTTGTGTCCACATGTGGGAAGCTCCACCTGCGGCTGGTACTCTCACGGCCCGATTAAGGCCAATTTCTTTCCTTTTTTGCATTTATTCTGTATGTACCTATTTCACTATATATATGACACTGTATACTGTTTCACTATACATACCTTATGCTTCCTTTTTACACGATTATTTATTTATTTATTTATTGTTCTTGATCTTGATTCTTGTTGGTTGTTTTCATTTTTTCTGCTTTTCCTGCTGCATTAGCATAAGTTCCTTTGCTCCGTTTCGCTTTTGCATGGTTATTCATCTAAAGAATAAATAAATAAATAAATAAATAAATAAATAAATAAATAAATAAATATGGTTAACTAAGTGATTATGACGCGTGGAGTGTGGTCGGGGGAGGCGCTGGCTGTCGCCTGCATCCGATACCAGGTTACTGGTTGGATTTCCTGCCCAGGCCAACCAAGCCTTCCATCTCTCGGGGGTCGGTGAATTGGTACCAGACTTTGTCTGGGAAGGATAAAGCACTGACTTGTTCATCGGCTGACCACCGCAAGTCATTGTATGGCCAAGTACGCATTCAACTCGCCTCCACGACATCCCGTAGAAGCAGAATGCGTGGCGCATCCCAAAGAGGTTTGAATAACGGCGTCCATTGTTCTTTGTCCAACTAAGTGATTTGCTGATTGAGAGGCTTATACGTAGGTAACCACGCCCACTGTGGCACAGCCACGCCCATGCGTTCTTCACTTCCATCTGAATAGTAATGTTTCACATTCCCCTTCAGAGTGAATGACCAAAGGAAGGTAGAACAGAGATGAGTTGCCAACTGAGATTTGGTTAACCATAAGCGGGTCTTTTGCAAAGGCTACAAGTCATACTGCAAGCTGCCACAGCTCCGCCCACTCCATGATGACTCCGCCCACACACTCCAGCTTAGTCAAGGAGTTTCTTTTTGCTTGAGAAAAAGCTATTCCGCAGTGTAGTATAAAGCTTGCCAAAACTAACCCTTTCAAGATGGATTATGAACCTACCATAGTCCCGCCCACATGGTCGAAATTCGGTCGCCTAAAAAGGAAGAGCACTCTTTTAAGTACATGTGCTCGTTTCTGCCGATTTGATAGCTCTGTTGGTAGTTACAGTTATAGCATTGCAGACAATGGCTGATAACGCAAACACCACGCCCACATCGACATGGCCACGCCCATTTTTTCAGGCAGCAGACCACTGTATGACTTCGTTGGGAACTGATGCCTTCACAGTGTAGAGCAATTTTTTCTTCTTCATGGGAGCTAGGGCGAGATAAAGAAGTGGTTATAACGAATTGTATATTGTATGTGGTTTAGAACAAGGCTAAATTTAATGTAGTAGTACGGATCAAAACCGCTAGCAGGAAGAAAGGAAGAGGGAAGACAATAAACTATAGACGCCAATAAATCCACCAGACGGTAGCTGATGGCGCCGAAGAGACTCGTGGTTGAGTGTACGGCGAGCGGGTGAGGTAAGGCGCCGAAAAAGCTGTGCGGGGACGCGACCTGGCGACGCGCGCCAGAGGGCGCCAGTTGTAACAGAACACGGACATGTGGTCAGTCATCGTCGGCTGGCCAGCCAGCCGAGACGGCGGCGACGAGACCTTTTCCCGATCGTCGCACTCACTCACACAGATCCACCCTGTCCCTGCTGGCGACCGATGAGTAGTCGATTTATGACACTAACTCACCTACCCAGCAAACAAAGCCAGAAGCCACAGCACATCAGCGGTGATGTACAGGGTGTCTGTCCCGCAATTACTGTAAGATGTGATCGTATGAAAACGGCTCGAATAGAGGACGGAGGATAAAGGACAGTAGTGCTCAATCCCTTTCGGTATACGCCACGTCTTCTGCTTCTACGGCATGTCGTGGAGGCCGTTTGAATGGGTTTTTGGCCTATACACTGTCCGCGGCTCCAGAACAATCAGTGATTGTTGTTCTCAATTTCACATCTCCTGGAAGAATCACATCCCTAATTGTTATCAGGACTAAGTGTCCAGTCGATGAACAAGTCTGGCTTATCTTTCTCGGACAGTCTGTCATTTGGTCAATTCACCCCCCTTCCGGAGGAATGAAAAGCTTGGCCAGCACGGGCAAGAAATTCGAATCAAGAACCTGATATCGGGTGCACGCGACAGCCGGTATCCGCTCCAACTGCGCTCCACGCTCAAACATGAAAGCGGCCTCAATGAACCAAATAAACCACAGAGCAAAGAGCAAAAATACAGCGCTTACCTTAAGCATAGAAAGTTCTGGAACAGGCAGTTTTATTTTCCCCAAGAACAAGCTTGCGGCACTATTATTTCGATCAAACCCTAAACACATGGGTCAGCTCGTTCCATTAGTCTAACTTCACTCTGTGGGCGGTGATGTCCGCTTGATTGATTGTGTCGAGCCTATGTGCATTGCTCACAGAGTGCGCCATGGCGGCAGTTAGATCATGAGAGCCCTCCGGTTCGTTTAGTTGGAGAAAAAGTTTTCGTGGACGAATTAATCGAAGAAATAGACAATAGCTTCAGTTGTGGTGGATTAGGGTTCCTTTATGACAAGAAGCTTCATTTCAAAGTAATTGCAACGCATGGCTAGGTAATGTGTACGGCGTTCCATAGGGCTACAGGTGTCGTGTCCCAATGTATTCTACTATATTTCGCTTAGAATGTTTCGCTTAATATTAAAGCCTCTTCTATAAGGCTGTCTAGGGGACATGCTTCTTCAATGGCCCTCGCCGACATGCGCGCTGCCCGTCAAGGCTGGTTTATCTAGTTTATTTAAACCAGCAGTCTACAAACTTCTAACAGAAGCTTAAATCCACCGTGAGGTCATTAAAAAATCAAAAAATCAGGTGCTTATTCTTACTTTCCTATTCTTCCTTCCGCAATAAGCACCTCCGATTCGACCTTTTTTTCGTTTTTTTTTTGAAGTTTGGTGTTGTCAGTGCTTACTGTACTCATAGGTGGACAACGCTTGATTCCATGGAAAATCCACCTAGATTAACTGAGAATGTTCGTCTACTTTTTGCCTTATGTGGCGCGTCTCATGACGCATTCAATAAATAAATAAATTTCTGAAAGCAACATGTCTAGATACAGTACAGCATGACTTGGAAGTTTTTAGAGCTCAACTTTTACATAGCAGGCACCAATAACCTATTCAAATAGATATTCGAATAATTTTCATCCGACTTTGAATATTCGAGTTCGTGTAATCAAAAAATCGTATTTTTTGAATGTATTCAAAATCGATTATTCAGAAAAACCGCACTATTCAAATATAATTCGATTTCAAATATTTAAAATTTGTGAGCATTTGAAACTATTTGAATATTCGAAGAAAATGTCGAGCGCATAACTAAAAATGTTCATACATGGAGTCAAATCTGCTAGTTGCGAGTTCGTTTTGCATAAAAGTAAGGAGTATCGGATTCAATAGCATTGGATTTAGTCTTCATGACATATAGATTCTTGACAATCATGCTAAGCTATTCAAAGCTGTCGAATTGGAAAATTATGTATAGCTTTGAACAAGTAGGTGTCTGGTCTAAATTACCAAAATTCCAGGCCAGAAAACGTCGTTGTTCCGACAATCACTAATGTGGGCTGCATCGGGAAAAGCGGACGTTTCAGTGAATGAAAAAGATGAGAGCACCATCCACACTCTCATTCACAATTACCTGACCGTTATGAGCAGCTGCTTCTACAGTGTCCAGCCACCACCTCCCCCTGCTGCCCGAATTTGCGACATAAACACACATTAACGACTACCAGCTTTGAGTACTAGGAAGGGCCCAACGTACTCGCCATGTCGAGTAACACTAATGGTCTTTTAGCTGTAATCGAGGAAACCAACTCGTCAGCATAGTCCGGAAGGAGGATGGGTCGACGAGGTCGTACCGGAATGGTATTTAACAATCGCAGGCTAAGTTCTCCATCAACTGGCCGGCGCCGCTCCAAATCCGTATTCGAGGCACCTTCACGATATTGACAGGCAGAAGCAGCGTAAGGCAATACTTTCCTTTATTGCGTCGCTGGGTGTGCTCGTGGCGTAGTGGCACGAGGCGCCGATGTGTAACCAGTGTAAAAAACGCGGAAGTGTTCGTAGATTTCTCACGACCACCAGTACGCAGTAGTTTCATAGGAGTTGCAGACGAATGTTCATACAAACTTGAAATGGACAAACATCCAATGAAATCAGCAATATATGTAGAACATTAGGTACCTTGGGAACGTCAACAAAAATAGTTGATTTTCGAGAATATGGAATTCGTCAAGTGAACGTTTGGAGATGTACCACGGCTTTCTAGATTATCGTGGTTATCTTTTAGAGTGACAAAGTTTTAGAGGCTAAGGTCATGCCCGAAGAACATTTCTCAGCGCTACCTGCCACGCTGTGGCAAGAGTGACTTCGTACACACCAGCAGTCAACTGGAGGTGAACTTGCGGTGATCATGATTCCAGATGAAGCGCATGCGATTCCGTTGCCCGAACCACATAGCTAACTACACCTGCAGGGCTTAAACTTGCAGCGAGCTAGAGGTTTTATAGTACAGATAATGGAAATCTTATTTATTCATTTATTTATTTGTTCGCTCACAAAAACCATGACCCTTCCAACCCAAGTCATTACTATATAAATAATAATTTTACTAAAAGTAAAATTAACGGCATTAATATTTTAAATAATTTTGGAAATGACAACAAATGCATTAATTGTCCCGAAAATTGTAATATTTGCACAATAATTAATAAAACTGAATATATTCATTTTTCAGTCACAAATTTAAGGACCAACACTTATAGAAAAATCGATAATTGCAATATAAGTCACGTTGTGTACTGTGTAACATGCAGCGATTGTCGAAAACAATATGTTGGAATAACAACTAGAAAACGAAAAAGAGAATGAGAGAACATCTGTACCAATTTAAAAACTCTAAAAATACTAAATATTTACATACACATTCTGAAAATAATTGTAATAGTTCGCAAATTATAACAACAATTTTAGATTCTTCAGAAAAAAAATGTAGACAAGGATATTCTTCTACAAAAAGAACTTCAAATTATTTAATACAGCTTACCCTTTTAGTTTTAATAACCATATTAAAGGTTGCGAAAATATATCTGATATAGATAACCCTTTAACATATAAAGAAATTCATCCGTTTTATAAATTAAAAATTACAAAAATTAGGAAAAGAAAAAAGAATAAAAAACAAGAAAATAATGACATAAACAATGCATTTAATCTGAGTGAATTTTTTTTTACCAGATTATGTCGTATTTAAAAAACACGACAAAAACAACAAAGTTCGGACAACGTATCCACAACCGAGAAATAGAAATTAAAAAAAAACAAAGAATAAAGGAAGCTTGGACTACAAAGCAAGCTTTAAATTTTAAGACACCTCTGTTTCAGCGGTTTTACTGGCCCTAATATTGAAAGAGTTGAGTAACAGGTGGAGAAAAAATCTCAATCTTAAAACAAATCTTTAATTAATTAATTAGTTAATCCTAACTTGTTAAAAGTCCTAATTAATAAATCATAAATTACTGAACATTGGGACCAACCCCAAAGAAAAGAATTCAACCCAACCCTGTTTCCTAGATTCCAACTTTAACTCTATTTTCTTCTCTAGTGCCTCGAGAATGAGTTTTAGTTAACAGACTTTTGAGACAAGAATTCAGAGTAGTCTACTGTCTGCTGACGCGAATGTGAAAATTATATTTCACGCTTTTTCACACTTTATATTTTAATTATTTATTCATGATTTATTTATGCTTTTGTTTTCATGACTTGCATGTGCACTTTGCTCATGTCAATAAATAAATAAATAAATGACGTGAACCACATGAAAATACAATGTTAGAATAAAACTTTCACGCCGCATATTTTGTATTTTATTTTATTTTATTTTCACCTATGTTGAAAGAAAGAAATAGACAAGGCATTCATGGAAGCCAGACTGCTCAGTGACTGGACTGCATGCGGAGGTCCCGCCACGAAGGTCTATTTCCTGTACGAACAACTCAAAGGGAACGCTGATTGTGAGCCGGTTGAACTAACAGAGACAGGAGGTCATTACTGAACTGAATCCCTATCGCCTATTAGTGATATTGGAATTACCACGCCTCACCGTAGCAGTATTGCTGTGCCAATTCCTTTCAAAATTTTGAAAAAATCGATAAAAATCTATGCTACCTAGCCCAAGGTGAAAAAGAACTGCCCAGCGAGGGGTAGGTGGGAGGGGACTGCCACTGGCTGTCGCCGTTTCCTCCTCCGTTTCGCTGCCATTCGCATCGTAGCGAATTATGACTGGCCTCATGCCGAGTGACAGAGCAGCGATGGCCGCGCAGGTAGGCGGCGGCAGGGGCGCTTTACGAAGCCTATCGTGCGAGGCTGAAGACGACCTGCTGAATCACGTCTCTGGCCGGGTCGTCCGTCGTCTTCTGGGTGCGCCTAGACTGATTTGAATTTCATGAGGCGGTCACAGCGAGAGAGTGCAGATGTCTGTCGTTCCAGGACGACGGTAGCGACCATAGGCACGTCGTTGTTGTCGTGTTCGCCTAACAACGTCGTCCTAAAGGCAGTTAGACATCGATGTGTCGAAAGGTTGAAGTACGCCCTTCAAGGCATTCGCTGAACCACGGCTGAGGCTATGGAGCATGACTTGTGGAGACGAATAGAACAGACTACATGTGGGTAGCACTGCAGCTACAACTCGTGTCCATGAGGACAACTAGAAAGAATTTTCGGCACAATGTGAGCGGAAGGGGGTGGCGAGAGGGGGTGCAGTGATGTGACGATGGCGACTTTCCTTTCCTTGCTCCTTGTTCTTAAAACAGCTTCATATTCCCGCGGAACCCCACAGTTGGGGTGGGCCACTCCATGAAAATCGCAACATGCTGTACTACCGTGTGCTATATATTGGAAAAGTCCACGTTAAAGAGTAGGTGCCTCCTCCCTCAAATTGCCTAACGCCGAATTTTCAAGTTGTAAACAATTGTAAACAATTTTGAGTAGTTTCATAATGTCGCTGGTGCAATGTACTAGGGGTACCTGTAATGTTTCTATTCCTTGGATCCGTAGTTTCATTGTCCTCTTCCTCGTTGGCTATGGTTTTCGTCTGAGCGCATTCTTTGTTGACTGTACGAAAAAAAAGTAGGAAGTTAGGACTCATCAACTATCGGAACACATTCCTGATATGCCCTTGCTATCTTCTCTAGAATTTTTCTTAGAATTCGAAAAAACAACGGTGTAATATGAGAGACTCATGTGAAGATTGCCCAACATCAGGGTGGGATCTCAACTCCAAAATTTTCAGATTTATCTGAAGATGAGTCACATTTTATTTGGGCTTTTCGCTCGGATATCAAACCCTCTATCTATCCGAGTAGGAAAAATGTGCGTCTGGGTCGTCACATTTTGTCCACAGATTCTCACCAGTATTTTTAGTTCTAATAAATACACCAGCTTGTCTGCCGGATTCCATCACAATCTGTATCGGAAATAAATGAGCAAACTCCAAAAAACAACCTTCAGGGACATACAATACCGCTCCTAATTTGTGAACAATCGACGCTTTGCGGCAGATTTTTCCGTCTCGAACCGTCGCAGTAACATAACTTCGTTCAAATTCAATTATATGAAAATTAAATTACAATATTAGATTCACCTCCCTCCTACCAATCCAACTATCTGCATGAACTGTAAAATTAGATATTCTTGAACTAGTTGTCACCGTTCGTTAGAGCTTTTCGTGGTGAGTAGAATGGTATCATTGGAAATGTCGAAAACTCAAACATGGGCGAGCAAGGGCGGAAGAAACTTCTGCCGCTAAGTCCGTCGCCCTAAAACAGCACCTCGCGTTAAGGCAGTATTGACAGCTGGGAAGTTATGAGCACATCAGTGTGAAGAACTTTTACTACTCTGCTCGCCTACGCATTTTTAGGCCGTTAGCTCCCGCGTCTTACCGTAGTGGTCGATGAAATCGGAAAAAAACCTGTCACACAAGCCTAACCTGCATTTTCGCACCACTGCAACTTCGTCCATTTTTAAGCCACATCGCTGTCCTTTAGAGCTCTATTAAACCTTCTTATTGACTACAAAATCCACAAGCTTTAGTCGGAACGATTCAAAATTGACAGTGTTATTGCGCTCCAAACACACCCGCGCGTGCAATTTGGCACATCAGCGGTCGATGTTCTCAGCGCCCTTGCTCGCTCAGATTACAGTACTCGCTACTCCAAGTAACACCGTTCGATTCATCACCAAAACCTCTATCGAATAGTGCCCAACTTGACCAAATTCGAAAACATTTTGGTGACGGCATCGTCAGCGCGGCTCGGCCCAGGGCGCCCTCATCCTTGATGCGAAGTTGTCAAAAAGTCGATTTTTCCCAAATTGGTCGAGACTGACACCGTTCGATAGAGCTTTTCGTGGTGAATAGAATGGTACTATTGGCAATGTCGAATGTGGGCGTGGGCGATCAAGGGTGGAAGATTTTTTTGGGGCTTGAGCACATGAAATTGGCCAACAACTGATGCACCTGTATAAGCCTTGAAAGAAAGTGCATTTAACTTCTCATGATAAATGAGCTAGTTCCTTCGTCATGTTCGCTGCTACTAGGAATTGAAGGCTGAACTTCGAAGAATCCATGTCATAGAACAGGCCGACGCTTCAGACTCGGTAAATTTCGCAGTGTCTATATCAAAATGATGGCCACGCTCTACAAAACACAGATCTGATAAAGAAAGTTTGCGATTGGATACTTTTTTGAACTCTTTAGCTCTATAAAGATGGACCAGTGGCGCTCGCGGAGGGATCGTAAATCAATTAGCGGACTTTTGAGAGGACGAGCTCCACAGCTAGGTCAAGAGTATCCAATTTTACAGTTCATGCAGGTAGTTGGATTGTTAGGAGGGAGGTGAATCTAGTGCTGCAATATAATTTTCATATAATTGAACTTGAATGAAGTTATGACACTGCGACGGTTTGTGACGGAAAAATGTGTCGCAAAGCATCGATTGTTCACGAACTAGGAATGGTATTGTACTAAAAGTTTTGCCATAGTTCTTGTTTCGAGGATGCTAGTTCTTGTTCATAGTTCTCACAAAGCCTTTTAGATTGTTGCACATGATCCGCACCTTATAATTAATGGGTGAAGCATAAAAATGGATGTCAACATTTAATACAAGCGCGAGCATACGCGTAGAGAATAAAAATATATAAAGTACGGCATTAATCTATCTTTTTGGCATGTACCAAGTCTACTCGCTTCTACGGAATGTCGACACCCTGAATGCATATTGGGCGTATACCTTGCGATGAGCAACCGATGTACAAGCCAGTGTGTTATCCTCCTAAGACAAGTCTGTCACCAACTCAGCGATCCAGGAGGGATGGGTCTTTGTTGGCTTGGACAGGAAATCCGAACCAGATACCTGGACCCGGGCGCATATGCATCCACCGACTGTGCTATCATGTGCCCCAATGGAAACTCTATAGACGATGTCTGTGACACCTCTTCTAAATCGCTCTATAATACTTTCGGATTTGGAAAATATGTGCCGTTTTTCCTTCAGGAAAACAGGGAAAGAAGGATTGCTGCTCGCTGCCCCATCTTTCGAGGGGCCGGTTCATCGAGTACAGACTATGCGAACATCCTTCTTCTCCCTATGTAGGGAGGAATGTGATACAGCAGTATTCCGATACCTTATGTATTAAGCTAATTTAAAGCAGCATCACTTGAACGTTTCAATTAACTGTTCCTCTGAACGATTGTCTGTTCTGAAGAAGGCTTTCCAGCATTCTGAGTATTTGTCTCTCTCGTTCAAATTGTCTCTTTTGCGAGTTCTTTGTTAGGGTTTTAGGTTACACCTTCCCAAAGTAATTTATTATTTTTTATTCAATTTAGTCTCACCGTATTCAAAATTAAAGCATTATAAATATAGAATAATACCACGGATCTCCCTCGATAGAGAGCCTTCGGGCTCTCTTGTTAAGAGGGATCTCGGGCCGCTTGTCGCAGGGCCACGTGGCGCGTCCCCGGGTGGTGGATAGGGGAATTAAACGCGAACCAAATGCGACCGTGTACTGCCCAGAGACGCAGGTGGGATGCAGGGGATGGACTCCTTGCTCCTGCTGTGTCGGGTCGATGCGTTCCTTGTGCGTGGGAGCGGCATGTTCATGCACAGTGTGCGTGGATGTGTCCGTGACTGTGCGGATTGTAACTATGTCGGCTCGGCCAAAAGCTTGCACTCGGTAGACTGGGAGTACATGTAAGGCGATTCGAGGCCGCCTTAAGTCTCGCCCCGTCCCTTCGGGCAGTCTGGCTGGCTGCCCGGAGTACCCCGCCCGCACGACAGAGCCTGACTAGCTACCCGTGTTGTATTCCAGTCAAACACAGCAGCACTAAAGGGCCTCATTCCCCTGACCCCGAAAGAGCCCCCATTTCTGCAGCGATGGGAAGGACGAGTACGGAGAGGCTGCTAAAATCTCAGGGCCTAACCAGGCTGCGCAAACTGAGAAGGACTAGGATGACGATCTGTACTTACAACGCCCGCACGCTTGCGTCGGAAGCATCCGTCGAGGACCTGATGATGCAAGCCAGGAAGATCAAGTACGACGTCATCGGACTGACCGAGACGAGAAGACACCACCCCCTACACGCCGCCTACGACTCCGGAGAAGAACTGTTCCTCGGAACATGCGACAGCAGGGGAGTAGGCGGCGTTGGTGTCCTCGTCAACACGCACTTGGCCATGAGCATCGATTCGTACGAGTCTCTGACAAGCCGAATCGGACGTCTGCGACTGAAGCGATGTGGCTCCGTGCCAGCCTTGACTGTGTTCGTCGCGTATGCCCCAACATCCGACTACGACGACGAAGACGTCGAGGCCTTCTACGTGGAGCTGGAGAAGTTCTATAAGGAAAATCACACCTTCTACAAGGTGATCGTCGGCGACTTCAACGCCAAGATCGGGCCACGAAGGTCGCCGGAAGAACTTCACATCGGAACCCACGGTTTGGAGTGGAACGAGCAAGGTGAAAGGCTGTCTGAGTTTATCATGTCGACCAAGACCATCCATGGAAACTCGCAGTTCCAGAAGCCTCCCTCCCTACGATGGACCTGGGAATCCCCCGGTGGCCAGTTCCACAACGAGATCGACCACATCATCTTCAATCCCAAGTATTGCCTGACCGATGTCTCCGTTGTCCCCAAGTTCTACACGGGATCGGACCACCGCCTCCTTCGCGCGAGGTTCCGCTTTTCGCGTCAAGGAGAGAAGGTCGCGAAGTTCAAGAAGAGGAATCCCAGAACGACCATCAACTGGGATCTCTACACCTCTCTTGTCGGCCTTTGGGAAGATGCCGTCATGGACAACGTCGACGAGGAATACGATCGCTTCGTGCGCCATCTCCACGATAGTGCTAAGGGAGCCGAGAGCTTGAAGACCACCAAGAGACGCCTGTCTCCGGAAACTCTCGAGCTGATACGCCAGCGTGGAGCAGCACGAGCGTCAGGCAACTATCAACTGACGTCCGAACTTGCAAAGCTATGCAGAGCGGCGATAAAGGAAGATCTGAAGGAGAGAAGGGCGGAAGTGTTGGCTGAAGCAGCAGAGGCAGGGTTGAGCATCCGCAATGCCCGCCGAAACTTCGCCAACTTCAAGACCAAGATGACCGCTCTCCGACGTCCTGACGGAACCGTCACCTCTTCCAGAAGGACCATGGAGAAGATCATCCACGACTTCTACTCCGATCTCTTCGATAGCCACGTCCACCTGCCCCTACGCCATCTTCCGCAGGATGGACACGTCATCCCCTCTGTTCTCCCTTCCGAGATCCGACACGCCATCTCGTCGGTGAAGATACGTACAGCACCCGGTCCTGACAGGATCAGAGCTGAACACCTGAAGAACCTCCCGCCAGCGCTCATCAACACCTTGGCGCGGCTCTTCACACGCTACCAGTCCGAATGCAAGGTTCCATCTCAATGGAAGACCAGCAAGACCGTCTTGCTGTACAAGAAGGGAGACGTGCACGACATTGGCAACTATCGCCCGATCTGCCTGTTGTTCGTAGTCTACAAGCTGTTCACTCGAGTCATCCTGAATAGGATTAGTAGAACGCTGGACGAAGGACAGCCATGCGAACAAGCAGGATTTCGGAGAGGATTCAGCACGATCGACCACATACACACCATTACGAAGCTCATCGAAGTGTTGCGAGAGTACAAGCTGCCGCTGTGCCTTACGTTCATCGACCTGAAGAAGGCATTCGACTCCGTCGAGACTGAAGCGGTCATGGAAGCCCTGCTCACCCAGGGCGTTCCTACTCAGTACATCAAAGTCCTTCGAGAGCTGTACAGTGGATTCACGACCAAGATCTCACCATTCTACAACGACGTCGTCATTGACGTGAAGAGAGGGGTTCGACAAGGGGATACCATATCCCCGAAGTTCTTCAGCGCCACCCTCGAAAACGTCATGCGCGAACTAGAATGGGATGACATGGGAGTGAAGGTCGACGGCCGGCAACTGCACCATCTTCGCTTCGCTGACGACATCGTGCTCATAACACCGAGCATCAGTCAGGCGGAGCGAATGCTGGCCGACTTCGATCGTGTATGTGGAAGCGTTGGACTGCAGCTGAATCTTACGAAGACGATGTTCATGAAGAACGGATGGGTTTCTGATGCCCCATTCTCGCTCAACGGAACGATCATCTCCGAATGCTCCAGCTATGTGTATCTGGGTCGCGAAGTCAACATGGCCAACGACCTAGCACCAGAGCTGAGCAGGAGGAAACGAGCGGCTTGGGGAGCTTTCAAGAGCGTCGAAGAAGTCGTGAAGAAAACGAAGAACGTCCGACTCCGTGACCACCTATTCGACTCCACTGTTCTTCCTGCCCTAACATACGCCTCAGAGACCTGGGCTATACGAAAGCAGGATGAACACGCGATCAGCGTCGCGCAGCGTGGAATCGAGAGGACGATGCTCGGAGTGACACGACTCACGCAAGTGAGAGAAGGCCTCCGGAGTTCCGAGCTTCGCCGACGTTCGAAGGTCAGAGACGCTGTCGCATGGGCCAAGTCGTCGAAAATTAGGTGGGCCGGCCACGTAATGCGATTCGCAGACACCCGCTGGACGAGAGCCGTCACAGACTGGATTCCGCGGGATGTCAAAAGAACACCAGGACGCCCACCAACGCGTTGGTCGGACTTCTTCGTGAAAGCCCTGAACGACCGATATGACGCTCTTCGTGTCCCTCGAGCGAGGAGGATCCATTGGACCACTCTGGCACGCGACAGGGACGAATGGAGACGCTGCTGGCGCCGCTCGAGCAAGTCGATGATCAACGGGACGACAGGTGATACAGGTGATACAGGTGATAAATATAGGACTTCATGACAGAAAAATTGTGATTTCTTGCTACTACGAAAAGTGGGTTAAACTCCTTAAATTTTATTTATAAAGGATCCTATGCGTATGTTTTACGTTTATTTTAAACTACGTGCTTTCTTATTTCTCCTACATAAAGTACCAAAATCGTCTAGTCCGTTGAGAACTAATTAGGTTACACATAGGAGGCAGCAGTGAAAGCACTAAAACAGCAGAAGCTTTTGATATAACCTTAACATAGATGTAAGATCGGCAAGGGCTCTCGATAATTATAATTATACAAATTCCTATAGTATTATTTTGACTTCATGACATTCTCTAGATTTCTCTTTTTGATGGAGTCATTCTTCGGTTTACTTCCAAGGCTGCAGAAATGTTCATTAAAGGATAAAAAAGGGATAAAATACGGCGTTACTCAATCCCTTTCGGGATGCTCCACGCATTCTACTTCTACGGGATGTCGTGGAGGCGATTTGAATGCGTATTTGGCCATACAGTGACCTCCGGTGGCCAGGCGATGAACAAGTAAACGCTTTATCCCAGACACGTCTGGTGCCAATTCACCGACCCCGGAGGATGGAAGGCTTGGTTGCTCTAGGCGGGAAATCCGAACCAGGAACCTGGTATCGGGTGCAAGCGACAGCCGGCGCCTCCTCCGACTGCGCTACACGCGCCCAAGTGTTCACTACATTTGGAATATACGTCCTGCAGCCACATAACAGAGGAAATGTATCAGGAGTTGAAGGCATGGAGGCTTAAGTAGGAGCCACTTCTGGAAGATCAGTGCGTCGACAGTGCCTCATAGCGAGTGTGTGTAAAAGATAAGGATGAAGGACGGCGTGAATTAGTGGGTGTGGTCCGCCATGCGTTCCTTTTCTACGGGAAATACATACATAGAGACGATTTGAATGAGTAGTTGGCCTATGAACGACGGTGATAAATAGCGATGGCGATGCACAACTCAGTGTTTCATGTCTTCCCAGGCACGTATGGTACCAATTCACTGGTCCTCTAACAGGAAACTGTGATAGGCAGAGTCAACCGTAGTAAACCTGCCCAACAGCTCTCCATTAACATAGAATCCGTCTCATGCGGTTGACCCAGGACGATGTGCAGTCTCGATGAAGAAGCAGGGCCGCTCGAGATTGCCCGTGTTGTATCGATAATTGATGGCCGGTTTTTTAACATCGAGTGTGACACGGAGCAGTGCACTTCCTGAAGACATGGGTTAGTGGTTTCATATTATTCACCACGCGTTCAGCGGCCTAGCGGTAGGCAAACGTCTGGGCGGAAGCTTCACTCCAAACCCCGGTAATAGAACACCTTGATAGCAGCGATTATTTACTTATTTGGGACGAAGATAGACAACGTAGAACGTTAAAAACATATGGAATAACACAAAAGAAAACTACTAATTGGGAACAAGAAAACTGTTGAAGACCGCAATTGGGTAATAGAGGCATATTTAAGAAAAACAAAGACTATAAATAGAAAGAAAATGGTGCAGCACTGAGCAAACAACCTGTAAACAGAAGTCAAAAGAAGGCGAAGGAAAATTATAAACTGAGACTAAAAATTGAGACTTCTGAAGGTTGTAATCGGCGGTGAAGAAGCCTTTTGAAAGAACTTATGTACGTCTGTTGTGCTCCATCCCTCATAAAGTGGGGAAAGGTCCGCAAAGTTTTTTGGAGGAAAGCTTGCTCGGATACGACTTTTCGCTATCAAGTCTTAGCCTAGAAATGGTATTGCTGGGTGCGAAAAGGAAGAAGCTGGCGACGTCAAGTCTAGATATGCGTTTGAGAATTTTGAATAACATAGTGGTTCCGTTTTTAGTTCTCCTCATCCCAAGAGATGACGGAACCATTTGTCGATCTTTGTCAGCGCCGTGAGGAACTAAGGACTAAGCTGGATTAAAGCATCTAATAGTCATTTTTCGCGTGAAGTTTTTTTCGTCGCTCTTCACAACATTCTCCGCTTCTTCTTTAGGCGATTCTGGCTGTATTACAGTGAAAAATAGCCCCACATGTAACGTAGAATGAGACATAAGGATATGGCAGGATTGTGACTTCAGAACGGTTACTTTGAAGGGCGCTCCGTCGAGTTCATGTAATTTGTTCTCTGAAGTGGACTTCCTCATCTACGTAGTGACAAATAAACCGACCAACAGGCATAATCATAGAAGAGTCTTCGTTTTTTACAATTTAGGAATGTATGGTCTCCAATCCGAATTTTCTAATCTGCAGAAAGATAAAAATCGATCGATATCTGTAATCATGCGATAGTACGGATATCCGATTCGATAGAATGAAAAAATCAATCGTATACGAAACACGGACACTGGGAAAAAATAAATAAATTTGGATGAGAGGTTTTGCCTCTCCCACCGTATTCACCTAATCCCACACCTTCGGATCATCATTTATCCGATCCCTACAATATTTTCTTCACCTGTATCACCTGTATTAATCATCGAGTTGCTCGAGCAGGCGCCAGCAGCGTCTCCATTCTTCCCTGTCGCGTGCCAGAGTGCTCCAATCTATTCTCCTCGCTCGAGGGACACGAAGAGCGTCATATTGGTCGTTCAGGGCTTTCACGAATAAATCCGACCAACGCGTTTATGGGCGTCCTGGCGTTCTCTTGACATCTCGCGGAATCCAGTCGGTGACAGCCTCATCCAGTGGGGGAAGCGCATTACGTGGCCGGCCCACCTAATTTTCGAAGACATGGTCCATGCGACAGCGCCTCTGGTCTTTAAAATGACAACATTTCCTGATACATGTCGCGTAGGTGAGCAGCATTGGTAGGTGGGAGCGCGCCAGCCAATAGTAACCAAACAGAGCGCAGGCCGAACACATTCCAGCTCATCAGGGTACAACTGTGCCCCCTCTGAATGGCATGCCTATTCAGTGCGGTCTTATTGGTTTAGGCTTCCCACCTGCCAATGCTGCTCACCTACGCGACATATAGTCATTTCCGTAGTTGCAAAAAACTGAAAATTTGGAGAATATCCAAAATGCTACGCCCAATTATTTTACTGAAAAAGCACAACTTTTGTATCGTCTCGGCGTTGAAAATCGTATAGGTGTTGTTTACTCACTAGATAGGGAAAGGGTGTTGGTAATGAACGCAATACTATTAGCTGAAAGTAATTTTTTTTAATCAAAATTTGTTCAGCAGAAGTCAACGTCGAAAAAACGACATCACTGGTTGGATGACCTAATACATATATACGGAAAGATATGTATGTACAAGGCCTCTGCCTTTTTAGGCCAAAAGCGGCTCCACCCAACCTGTACTGCTCGTCGGAACGACAAAGCTCTTCCTTTTAGCCTCTTAGCTTCCTAGAGGACTTCATTGTGGTCCTTCATGTCTGAAGCGGTCGGATTATCCTCTCCGAACCGGGTTCAGCGGAAATGATGAGCGTGCCAGGAATAGATCTACTATAGCCGAAGCGCATTGTGTTGGCACGCAGATGTTCGTCGGCACGAGCGTCATTAATCCAGCGGCTACAAGTGTTTCGTTGTTGTCGACGACTCGAGGCGGGGGACATGCTCCGTGAGAAATGCCGTCCGCCGGACAGTCGGCGGCCACCAGCGTTTACAGCGTGCAACGACGAGAGCGATTTCCTCAATGGCGAAGCGCATTACAATCGGATGAAATCGCGGCGCGTACAGCTCCGTCTCGCCGAAACACCAGCGGCTCATCAACAGCTTCGAAAGAAGCGTGGGATCGCGACGGCGCCAAATGGCGCCACGATCAGCCAAGTGGCCGCCGGCCAGCGTCTCACACTCGCACGTACTTAGCCTGGGAAACGGTTCCGGTCGAAATTCCGACACTTACCGCTGAAGTGTCAACACCACCACCACCACCGCAGCTGCTGCAGCTTCTGCTGCTCGGCTGCATAGTTGCGAATATTGGGATGGGTCTGAAGGGTTCCGCGGAATCTGGGGAAACGAGAAAATCCCCCGAAAGCCGCTTTAGACCTAGAAGCTGTGTCATAGCAGCTAGTAGTGCTCAAGGGCAGGAATGGATTTTCAAATGATTGGGAGGGAAAGCTGCGCTCTTTAGTGTCATCTGTGTTCCCGCCGTATTTGAGGAAGTTCTTCCCTTCTATGACTAGTCTGGCCGAATGAGTACCATCATATGGAAAAACCGTGGGGTTTCAAACACTAATCAAAGTATTGTACGAGGCGCCTTATGAAACGTGAAGATTTTAGGTTCGATTTCATGTCCTAGGAAAAGTGAAACCATTTCCTCCTCATCGCTTACGGCTTGAATCTCAGTGTGCGAGAATTTGAAAAAAGAAGAATTTGAATTTTTTTCAACGATTCACTGCAGATTTCGCCGGCGGCCTCTTGCATAGCGCTGCAAAGCTTTCGAAAGAGAATGATTCGCTCTATCAGAACATGTATTGCACTTGTTTTTTCATCATGAGTTTTGTCAATTTTTAGGTCGTTGAAGTGAAAAGTGAAAAAGTGAAAAAGTAGCCATTTGCGCACTTGTTCTCTCCGCTTAGGTTTGTAATTTTTTGCGCAGTTTTTTATAACATTTGGAAGACAGTGTACTGTACTACAAGAATATGTGTAAGTGCTATTTGCTCATTTGTCCTTTACTGATTTTTAGGTCATCAAATTGGGACGTCCGGAGGAGGATGGTTATTTTTGCCGACAGTTCCTGCTCTGTGGTTGGACTTTATAGGTTGGTTTCGAAAGGGAATGTCTTGCTCTATAAGAATATGTGTTGCTTTTGTTGATTTCTATTGAATATCAACAAAATACCAAAAAGAGAAGATCGTCTTCACCACCAACAATTCATTCTCCTTATTCAGTCTGTCTTGCTCAGTTTTATATGACACTTGAAAGTGGGTGTCTTGCTCTACCACAACATATGATTTGTTCTTCGCTTATTTAAATTTTTGCTAATTTTCAGGTCACCAAAATGGAGTGCCAGGTCGACAAGGATGAGCACTTCTGGCACCTTCTTCTCTTTGCTTTCAACCAGGATCCTAGTGCGGCTAAGGCACTGAAACCGTGCAAACACTATTTTTACAGTTACAACTCTGTGCGAAAATCGTTGAATGGAATGAATGAACATCAGGAGCCAGCGAGTGACGATTGCTGCCGGCCTGCTTGTCTGTCATCATTCATCAAACGGACATATTCAACGATTTTTGCACAGAATTGTAACTGGCGGTGAAGAATAGTGTTTGTACGGTTAACCGTTGTTCCAGTGCCTTAGCCGCACTAGAACCCTGGTTGAAAGCAAAGAGAAGAAGGTGCCAAAAGTGCTCATCCTTGTCGGCCTGGCACTCCATTTTGATGTCCTGAAAATTAGCAGAAATTTAAATGACCGAAGAACAAATCGTATGCTGTGGTAGAGCAAGACAGACTGAATAAGGAGAAGGAATTGTTGGTGGTGAAGACGATCTCTCTTTTTGGCATTTTGTTGATATTCAAGAGAAATCAACAAAAGCGACAAATATTCTTATAGAGCAGGACATTCTCTTTCGAATGACATATAAGACCAACCCAAAAAGTCCAACCACAGAGCAGAAGCTGTCGGCAAAAATAATCCTCCTCCTTCGGACGTCCCAATTTGATGGCCTAAAAATCAATAAGGAATAGGTGGGAAAATAGCGATAACACATATTCTTATAGTACGAACATTGTCTTCCAAACGCTATAAAGAACTGCGCAAAAATTACAAACCTAAGCGGAGAGAGCAAGTGCGCAAATGGCTACTTTTTCACTTTTTCACTTTTCACTTCAACGACCTAAAAATTGACAAAATTCAGAATGGAAAAAGAAATGCAATACATGCTCTGATAGAGCGAATCATTCTCTTTCGAAAGCTTTGCAGCGCTATGCAAGAGGCCGCCGGCGAAATCTGCAGTGAATCTTTGAAAAAAAAGCAGCAAAGACTTATGGGACAACCTAATAAGAGCCACTTACATGTTCTATCAAAGTGATCACATACGTGCTCTTTATACTTGTTTTTGATGTATCGTTTGCAACGCAAAACTCCATGTAAACTGCAATTTTGCAATTTATTTATTTATTTATGGCGTGAATTACAATCAATCACACGCGTGTAAGACACAAGCTCAAACAACAAATATAAAAATATGTAACTAAAACCATCTACAAAAAACCCTTTCTGGTTAAAACGTTCTTAAACTGACAGACAGACATGTTATGAAAACCTTCAGATTCGCCTATAAGCAGGTTGAGGTCCTTAAGGTTCCGATAAGTGAGGAAGTTAGACCTAACCTGTGACCTTGGCACTTGGGGATACAATCTAAGTCTTCCGCCTCTACTCCTTCAGCAATTGAATCGCGACGTCTTGGACGAGGGCATCACGCAATCTTTTCTTTTGGCACCAAAATGTTTTTCGCCTTTCTGCTTTTTAAAACAAGCTAAAAAGCATTATTTTCCAGAAAAGCGAAAGATTAATAAAATTTCAAACAATGTGTTCACTTATTGGGTAAGTGAATCAAAACTTCATAGAAAAGTTTTCCTTCAACAAAAAATTATTCAAACCTTTTTGGAATGTATTTAGTCATTATTAATGTAGAAAGAGCTCATTTTCATTTGGAAGAGTTTGCTTTGATTTCAAAAGTCTTAAGCTAGCTTAGAAGAGTGCTCAGTTTGACGTGAAAAGTGTCCAATTCAACGTGAGAATGGTACATATAAATTGAAATTTGGAAGGAGCATTCGAATTAAGTGGTTTAAGAACCAACGATGAAAGAAACGACATGCACCAGGGCTCGAAAGTGGCGAAATCATCGCAGACAATGACAGAAACTACTGGAACCATCAAGGACTGCCAAAGAGAGGTGATAGGGAGATCCTGATACCCCGAAAGTGGCCTGTCCAATGGAAGAAGTCTGGAGCATGGGGACAGAGAAATAATAGACGCAGCCTGCTCAAGTGAGGAAGGTTCACGAGAGATAGGGAGATACTCTCAAAATCGGCAGCAGTAAGCACTTTTGTGGAATGCGCGATTCCTTTCTTTGATCACAACATCACTTGGTTCAAAATCAGACTAAGCGAGATAAGGAATATACTGAGCAAGTCTGTCAGATCGATGACAGAGGTCGACGTTCATCAATTCCGTCGCGGGAGACGCCACGCACTCTACTTCTTTGGGATATCATGGAGATAATTCGAGTGCATAGTTTGCTTATACATTTAACTGCATGGCCATCCAGTTGACAAGCAAGCCCTTTATTTCTTTCAGTCAGCCATAGTATCAATGCACCAACCCAAGAGCCATGGAGGGCTCCATTGGCCTGGACGGGACGTGAACTTTGAATCGATTCGAGGATCAGCACTTCTTACGCGGCACCTTCTCCCGCACACTACCGTGTCTGTCTTACAAGTAAAAGGATAGAGGGTAAAGACGGCGATTACTTTGGGATGCGCCACGCATTCTTTTCACGGGATGTCGTGAAAGCCTATTTGAATGCATATTTGGCCATAGAATGACTTGCGGTGACCAGCTGGCGATAAATGTCTGCGCTTTATTCTTCCTAGAGAAGTACCCAATCACCGACACCAGAGGGATGGGAAGGCTCGGTTGCCATAGGTGGAGCCCGAACCGCGAAACCGCGAACGTCAATTCAGGGTACACACGACGACCAACATCTCTTCTCACTGCGTCCTCGTCCGTACCCACCCCCCCCCCCCTCCCCACCCCCTCCCCCAGTCCTAAAGAGAGAGGGGAACAATGCATGGATAAAGGACCTCATTGTGTAACGGCTGGCCCTGTACCAAGCTCAAAAAAAGTTGGTGCGAAAGGTAGGTACGGATACTAGTAGTCCCTATTTTTATGGCAACGAATCTAACATGTTCAGAAAAAGTCCAGTTCAAGTCTTCTGAATCGTCGAATCCAGCTAGCATAGGAAAATGAACAGAGAAGGAACTTGAAGAGGAAGCAGATCAGTCCTGTGAAAAGGCGAATTCTTTGGGGCTGGATGAAATAAAGGGGCCATCAGAAAGACACGTGGCTGAATTGACGTACATCAATTAATCGACGGATTGACAACCGTCAATAAATTGAGGTACGTCGGCGATCGGCTTAAGTTTGAGTGTGAACTCGACCGATGTGAACAGTTGCGTAGTTGACCGTGGTGGATTCCAGGGCGCTGATTATTCATCTACTGTGAAGCGCCTCCAAGTGGGCTTATGTCTATAAGCCTGGGTCACATCACTGCATGAACATCCTCAACCATCAATGTAGGCAGATTCCACCACGTACTGGGTTGATCAGAATCAGAAAGTCTTGGCAGGGTTTTCATTTTTCTTCTTTATGTCTTCATTCAGCATACAATGCAAACCAATCAACAGTATGTATAATTACCTTTGTTAGTCGTCGCAGTGAACGTATTTTTCCAGAAATGGGAGACCGTATAATTGTCGAAGTATAATATGAAGTCTTAAGTTTGCGACCGCCTAACTCAGAAGAATATAGCGGATGTAGTATTGTCTCCCAGCATAGCTCCTCGATTTTTCGGTGGGTTGCTTTAGTTACATGGAGTCTGACGTTATCACGAAGGAGGTTGTCTCGGCCGCTTTTTCATCTTCTGCGAGTTTCTGAATCAAAAGGTGATATCAGAGAGCTCTCATTGAAACGCCGAAAAAAAAAACTTCCGAAAACAGAGCGGCTCTTCTTGGCTCAACCTTTTACTGGATCCCATTTGTGATTGTAGTCAATTCATCCCCACGAATCTCCCTCGATAGAGAGCCTTCGGCCCTCTTGTTAAGAGGGATCTCGGGCAGCTTGTTGCAGGGCCACGTTTCGCGTCCCGGGGTGGTGGAAAGGGGAACGAAACGCGAACCAAATGCGACCGTGTACTGCCCAGAGACGCAGGTTGGATGCAGGGGATGGACTCCTTGCTCCTGCTGTGTCGGGTCGACGCGTTCGTTGTGCGTGGGAGCGGCATGTTCGTGCACAGTGTGCGTGGATGTGTTCGCGCTTGTACCTTCCTATCGCAGAGCACGCCAGTCAATGAGCGCCACTCGGACCAAGCTGCACTCACGCGCGAATTCACTTCAACCATCAGTGTGCCGTCAGACGCTATTGCTGACCCCAGGTACTTAAAAATCGAAGTGCGTGGGAGCTCGATGCCGTTAACCTTGATGGAGCTAGACTCGGTAACGTCCGTCGTTAGATATTCGGTCTTTTTCACGTTCAATTTGAGTCCAAACCGCTCTAAGCGATCACACAAGGCTTGCACCTCCTCAGTTCACCTTCACCTTCGCTAGCAAGCATGAAGTCATCAGCTTAAAGCAACGTTCAAGGTATAGGCTTCGAAAGATCTCGTGTGATGGCATCCATGACAACAATAAACAGGAGTGGCGAAAGCGCAGAACCCTGGTGTACCCCGACAGAGATGGGAAACTCCATCGAGTTTCCAGCTGCAGCTTGAACTCGACTCTTCGGGCAAGAGTAGAGGATTCGCACCATCTATGAGCTCTTCAGGAACTCCATGATGTCGCTAGGCGAACCATATCACTTCACGCGATACGCGGTCAAAAGCCTTCTCTAAGTCGAGGAAGGCGATGTGCACTGGCTTCTGTTTTTCGGTGCTTCTTTAACAGGAGGCAGGCAGCGTGTATGGCATCAATGGTGCCACAGCCAGCTGCGAAGTCACACTGATTGCTGGTAAGCTGCACGACGTCACGAATTCATTCATCGACAATTGGCTCAAAGATCTGCTTATTATTATAAACTGGCATACACAGAAGGGAAATGTAGTTCGCACAACAGCTGTTATGACACTCTTTAAGAGAAAACTGGACACACACTCAAGAACACAAATAACGGGAACATGACGCGTGTTTTAAAGCACTCATCTGCTACGACAGAGGCTCCTTGCTAGAAATACATCTATGACATTAGTGTAAAGACATCTGGCAAAACCCGAGTCTGAGAAACGCCGGCGTCGAAGTGACGGTCTGTACCCGTCGTGAGGTTGATCGTGTGTATGTCTGCACATTTATGGAAGCGCCTGTAGGAGTTCTGGTAAGTATCGTCGCTGGATCGAATCTAGACTACATTCGGCTTCACTTCTTGCTGAATTGCATGAAGTTGTAGGTAGCTAGACGAAGCACGTCTCCATCAGTGGCAACATTTGTTCGACGAGGTTCCTCTGTATGAACTGCAATGTCAGCATTCCTGCGGCGGACACGAAGAAGAACAGGTAGTGAAATCCTGAAAATGGAAATTTTTCGGTAGATAAGGGTGACGGATAAAACTCGGGGCTAATCCTCTGTGAGATGCGCCGTGCACTCTACTTCTATGAGATATCGCTGATGCGAATTGTTTGTATATTTGGCCTATACAATGACTTGCGATGGCTATCCGTTTGTTTTATCCTTCCTACACAACAATAGGCTCAAATCGTCGACCGCTGAAAGATGAAAGACTTCATTGGACATGGCAATAAATCCGAACCAAGAAGCTAGAATCGGGTGAAGACGACAGGCGGCTCCTCCTCGAAAGTGCCACCACGCGTTTCCCTGGCCGTTGAAAACCTATGGAACAGCTACGTATGTGGTGAATTTTAGTCTAAAATTATTCATAAAAAGAAGGATAAAGGGCAGTTTTACTCAATCCCTTTCTGGATGCTCGACGTATTCTGCTTCTACGGGATGTCGCGGAGTTGATTTGAATGCTCAAGAAAGATTTCACCTCTGCAAACTATGATGCTATATTGCAATATCTTTGGGATGTCGACGGGTTCGGTTCTCTTAATAGTGTTAGGTCGGTAAATGATAAATGTGATCTCTAAATTACTATCTTGAGTCATTGTATTGAACTAATTGTACCTCTTAAGAAGGTAGCTAAGGATAAGTCGCGACTTCTTCCTAATCTTGAGAGACTTCTCAGGAGGAGGGACATGGCCTGGTTTGCAGCAAAAAGTACCTCCCGCTTCCAGAATTGGGACCAATATCGTAAAATTTCTCGGTTATTTGAGGTTAGGCTGAAAAGATTTAATTGTTCTGTGGAGAAGCGTGTTGTTAATTCTGGTAAGGTTTGTGAATTCTATAAGTTGCTTAACACCCGTCTCAGAAAGAAGCGATCCATCGGTGCCTACGTTCTCCTTGTTGCAGGACTTTGTATGGAGATGAAGAAAAAGCGGAGTGGAGCCAGCACTTTCCAAATTTTTTTAAAATGTCGCACGCTGGCGCATTACCCACTAATTCGTAGCGAGGCATCCAATAATGAATGACTCTGCCTGGTTCCATAAAGATGAAGTTATTGAAACGCTTTTGAAATGGCCACGCTCTGAAAGTATTACTCCGGATGGCATCCCGTTGTCCTTCATTGAAAGAGTAGCGCGTTTGTTAGCTGCCCCTTTGGAATTTATTTTCAACCTTTCCTTTATGAATGAAGAAGTACCAACACGTTGGACCCAGTCCATAATCACACCTGAGCCAAAAACCTCTCTTCAGCAATCCCTCTAACTTTAGGCCTATAAGCATTACGTCCTTATTTGCCAAGTTGTTCGAAAAGATTGCCAAGAAAAGCATTGTTAAGCACCTTGATTTGCATCATATTATTTCACCCAAGCAGCACAGGTTTCAGTGTGGGAAGTCAACGGTGACGGCGATGATTCAGTCACTTGACTGCTGGACTAGGGCCGCTAACCGAGTAGGCAGCGTCGACGTTGTATACTTTGACGTTAGTAAAGCTTTTGACAGGGTATCGCACGACAAACTGTTTCATAAGATAGCACTGCTGACGGGGATCCATCCGCGTATAATTTCTTGGACTAAAGCCCTTCTATCTAATCGCCAGTATAGAGTCGTTTAACAATTCCCTTTCGAAGCCTGGACTTACTAGTTGGGGAGTACCTCAGGGTTGTGTACTATCGCTCGTCCTTTTTAACATCTACACGTTTGATCTGCTAAGTCTGCTCTCTGACGATCGTGTTGAATTTTGTGCGTTCTTAAAATCTACGGATACTACTGCGCAGGCTAGCGCCCTTCAAAAAGCCATTGATAAGGTTTATGAGTGGTCTCAGGAATGGGGTTTACCGCTCTCTGAAGATAAGTGTAGGGTGCTACATTTGGGAAGGAGGAATAACAGCTGTCAGAACTCTGTTGGCGGTACAGCACGGAGGGCTGTGGGCGAAGTTGTGGACTTGGGATTTTTGGTAACTAAGGACCTTTCTTCTGACAAGCACTGAGAAGTGGTGACTAGAAAGGCCTCACAGGTGATGTATAACATGTTCCAAGCCCTATCAACGAGCAAAGCTAGAGTGTTGCTTCGTGCCTACAAGGTTTATGTAAGACCAATTCTATGAAGAGTATTAAAATACCAGAAACGGTGCAAAACAGCTTTACGGGGAAACTGGTAATACGGGAGCTGGGACACCGCTACGACCAAATACCCAGTAGTATCGAAAGGAATCACAATTTCGGATTGGGGCATTAGAATACAGAAGGAAGAGGAATGACACAGTTTTTCACAGAATCATCCGTCATACCATTGGCATTAAAATGTCAGATATAATGACATTGAGGACAGCGAACACTCGCAGTGGGTGTGTCAAGTATGATCCTGGAAGGGCCAAGCTCAGCTGTAGGCTCAACTTCGTTCACACTCCGGTCAAACACATTATACAACCAGCTTCAACAAAAAGACCCACGCATCTCTGTTCCTCTAGAACATTTCTGAGCCATCACTTGCATTCTTGGCTTTTCACCTAAATGTGTTCGGTTATGCACCTTACTATTCTTATTGTTGCTGTTTGTGTTCATTTTTGTTCTGTCTTAAGCATTTTCCAATATTAATAATTTCGCTCACCGCAATTCAATAATTCCAATTAGTTTTCAGCAGCTGTTGTTGTAAACCGCATGAGCATGCCTGTGTAATAAATAAGTAAATAAATAAATAAATATATATATATACAATGAGTATTTGGCCATACAATGAATTACGGTGTCCAGCCGATGATCATTCCAGCGCCATATCCTTCCCAGTCAAGTCTTGTACCAATTCACCGACGCCGAAAGGATGGTTGGCCTGGGCGGGAAATCCAAACCAGGATCCTGGTATTGGATGCACGCGCACCGATATCTCCCCACGTGTGCTACACGCGCCCAAATTATTTATAACTGCATATTATCAAGTACCAGGCACGGTCAAGCTCGAGGTTCGGGAATCGAAGGGGGGGGGGTCGTACTGTGGCCTCGTGTGGAGGGGGGGGGGGTGCTCTTCCGGTTTTGGCAGAGGATTCTCTCTTATTCTTCAGGTTTTTTGGTGATCTTTTAAATTCTTAATAAGTTGTTTTTTCCAGGAATGCTTACGAAGGTGTGGAGTCTCTCCTTCGTCCCGCGAAGTTGTAAAAATTAATATAACAAGTTTCAAATAATGATTGTATTACTCGTTAGAAACAAAGATTTTTCGCCGGCAGATTTGGAGTCAATGAGAACTTTCCATTTTTCTGTTTTTTTCAGGAAGTCATGGATGCGACAGTTTTTTGCCTGAACGAGCGACATCTACGTCCTAAATTGCAGTCTATAAAATTTGAAGTGTCAATTGCTAAGGAAAATTAGGTGCTTTTCCTAAAAGATTTTTGGAAGCACTCTTCGAAGCGATGACCGAATGGCAACCGAGGATGGACTTGTCACGGAGCTAATTTTCTCTCTTCTGTTGGAAACAGCATCAGAAAATGAAGTTATACCCAATAAAGTTTTAATCCATCGGTTGACACAAGGGAATAAAACGTGTTTTTGTGAGACAATCTTCTGTATAAACAGGCGCTCCGATTTGTATCATTTGCCGAAAAAATTCGACACCGTTAATCACATGGAAGCCGCTATTTTTACAAGTTGCTTTTTAAAACGTAGAACCCACACCTCTTACAGTTTTAAAAGCTCTGTGAATTTTTCAGAGATGTCGCACAAACTCCGAAATATGGTAGATTACGTGGAGCCATTGCGTTCTCCGATATCACCGATCGCCACTGAAGGACGGACTTCTTGCGGTAAAAAAATTTCTACCTTCTGGAGGAAGAGCATCAGAGACTGAAAACTGTGCCAACTTAGAGCTCAAGATGTGATTAATATACAATCATAAACTAGCTTCTTCGCAGCCATCTCCGATATGTTCAGGGAGGATCGCATTTAAATTTTTCGCTTTTCAAGAAAAATTAATTAATTTTTACCTGATGCTGTAGGCCGGATGATGACAGTGTAATTAAAATTTTCGCTGAGCTAAATACCGTGGAGTGCTCGATTCCTCTTGTGGTCGAAAGTCGAGATTCAACAAATATTTATTCAAAAGGCAACGCAATCGACACAGTCAAAAACAAAAAAAAAAAACTGGGAGTCCTGGCGTAGGGTTCTCCGGCAGCGGGCCAATGGACGGGGTGCCTCCAACGCGGGGGCCTGGTATAGTAGAGCGGCTTCGAGACGGCGAGGGGTCCTTGGAGGGGCGGCTTAGTCCGCCTGGCAGAGATAGTAAGGAGACTGTCCCTACAATAACCTCTCGCTATTTATATGCAAACTTTGGCGCCAAGATCGTGCTCTAGGTCGTGGGGGGCAAGGCGCAGATCGGCGGGGGGTCCTTTGACTTACCTAGACCCTCCTGCGCTTGAGGGACACCCTTTCCCTTGGCCCGCCTTCCTTATGTTCCGACATGCCCCCCCCCCCCCCTCTTCAAGGTTGGCGTCCTCGCCAACCCTTGTTCCTGCTTCATTTCCGGAAGGCACAGTTGAGGTACTCGTTTTCTTATAACCTCGTATAGATACTTCGCTGCAGCCACTCCCTGATATGTGAAGTAGTATTGGCAGGCCGACTCCGGACTTCCTGGTTCTATGAATAGCTTTCCATCAATTTCTCGCGCACTCGCCGTCACAAACACTTGATCGCCTTCTCCACTTGCTTCGGTTGCCGAATCCAAGGTGGACCAGAGCCTCATCATTTTACGCCATTGAGGTTCCTTCTCCTCAGTGATCGGCGTCCAGGCCGTCACTAATTGTCCACCTAACTCGATATGTCTTTTCATGAGCTTCACGACATCTTCGACGATAGTTCTGTTCTGTGAATCATCAATGGGATACACCACGATCCAAACTCCAAACGGTGCCCAGTTTTGGAGCGCCTCCTTCAGCTCCTTGAAGCTTGTCACTACTCTTGTTACCAAGCTTCCTCTTGGTCCGTCCTTGTCAAGCAAAAACGCTGACTGTGGTGCCGCAAAACCAGTTGGACCTGGTTTCTTGGGGCGAACGGTTCTCTTCTCGGCGACGATTTCCTTCTTTAATTGAGCAAATGCCTTCTGATAAAAAGGCAGCACGCAGTTTTCTTCAATCGCGCTGTGTTTCGAAATCGCCTCCGTCGTGCAGACGAATTCCGTCCACTCCGTACACACGTTGTACGCAAGCCTCAAGGTCGCCTGTAGCGCTCGTACATCCAAGCAAATTGCTCTATCCTTGTACAAACGAATTTTTTCTTTCATTGTGAGGTCCTCCCTCACAAAAATACTGGCTGTTGTCCAGGCTGTCCAAACGTCCGAAACCTTTTGTCGTGCATAGGCTCCAGGAAACTCGATTCCTTTAATGTCCCCTAGGGCCGTGTTTGCGAAACAGTCGTCTAGGCATTGGAATTGTAGATGCCCTTTATCAGCAGCACTCGTTAGCGTGGCGTCTCTGAAATACGGATATTCAATTCTGCATACTTTTACTTGAGGTTTCCTACCTCTACGCCCTCTTACACACACAGTATCTATCCTTTCATCCGAAATCTCTTTGGGCACTATTCTCAGCATATCAAACTGTACTCGAATGGGTTCACTATTTTCTCCAATTCTGGTTATCAGTGCCGAATTTTCGCTCACCTCTATTACTCTAAACGGTCCTGCCCATTCGCAGGCAAACTTAGGGTGTGAATTTCGGGCTTTTTCATTTGGTGAGAATACATACACCCGGTCTGCAACCTTGGGAAAAATTTTTCTCTCTACCTTCTTATCTCTATCGTACTCCTTCTTCATTCTCTCTCTTACTCGATTGTTATACTCCCTGACTCTTTCGTGGGTTTCCGCCACTGCTTGTAATATCTCAGCCTTATACTCATCTAGAGCTTTATCCATGGAGTACCAGCTTATACCACCGTTCGGAATGATTTCCGAAGGGAACACTGGATCTATTCCGTGCAATAAAAAATATGGACTTTCACCTGTGGAATTGTGCGGTACCATATTATACGCCATTACACAATATGGAAGCCTTGTATCCCACTCCGTTGGTATCACAGTGCTCCTTCTTAACATGGCTAGAATGGTCCCATTGAATCTCTCCGTTAATCCGTTTTCTCTTGGGTTATAACCTTTTGTTGTGAGATGTGTTATTTTTGTAATTCTTACTAATTCTTCCATCACATTATTGACAAACTCTCGTCCCTTATCTGACAGTATAGATTTAGGCCATCTACAACCTTCCGCAATCCATCTTATAAAAACCGTCCTAGCGATGGTCTCCGCGCACTTATCCGCCACAGGATAGGCTGCACCATACTTTGAAAAATGGTCGATCACTGTGACCGCATATTTGTTTCCATTCTTCGTTGGCCCTAACTCTAGAACGTCCACACCGATAATTTCATACGGTTTCGTCGTTACTATCGGTTTTAACGGGGGCGTCATCCTTTCTCGAGGGTTGTGCACGAAGCACTTCTGACACTCTTTTGTCCAACGACAAATGTCCTGTGCCATGCCTGGCCAATATACCTCTTTTCTCAACCTATTCAACAGCTTGTGTGCACTAAAATGGCCAGCAAACAATCCGCTATGAACTTCGAAAAACAAGTCATACCTATATGCCTTTGGCACTACCAGGACTGCTGTACCGCTTTCCAAGCATAATTTTAGCTCCCCTTCTTCCAGCAGAAAATCAGCAACTCTCAGAGGGTTCTTCTCTCCAGGGATTCTCACTACCTCATCCAGGTTTCCTTCTTCCAGTAAAGTCACTACTTCACCAAGATATGGATCTTTTCTAAGCTCCGTTAGCCACTTAGAGTCCATCGAGTCCATCTTGGCTGTCACGGTGCTGACCACTGCTTCATCCAAGCCTTCTAGTGACTCAGGGGACATAGATATACTCACACCTCTACTCAAAGCGTCGGCAACAACATTCGCTCTTCCTTTCACGTACTGTATCTCGAGGTTATACCTTTGGAGCTCAAGGGACCATCTCAAGACTCTAGCCGAGACGTTACACCTCTTAAAAAGGGCTGTCAGCGGTTGGTGATCGGTCATCACCACAGTTGGTAACCCGTATATGAAGAGATGAAATCGCCTGACAGCGAACACTACTGCCAACGCTTCAAGGTCTGTTACATGATACCTTCGTTCGGCTTTACTTAAACTTTTGGATGCAAAGAAAATCGGATGCATTTGCTTGTCCTCCCCTTCTTGTGACAGCACTGCTCCTAATCCAAAAGTTGACGCGTCCGTACAGATTACGAAGGGTCGCTCCCCACTTCTTGCGGCTTCCAAATCGGGTTGTTTCAGCACCGGCGCAGAGGTGATCATGCGCATTAATTCATCAAAAGCATCTTCGTGTTCTTTCTGCCATGACCACTTTACCTTTGATGACGTTAGGTTGAACAGACAACCCGCTCTTTTTGAGAATCCCAAACAGAACTTCCTATAGAAAGATGCTAACCCAAGAAATGTTCTTAATTCCTTAGCGTTTTGTGGCGTCGGATATTTCTCAATCGCCTCAATCTTTTCCGGATCCATGTGTACTCCACTGGCGTCTAACACATGCCCGAGAAAAGACACTTTTTCTCGTAGCAGGTAGCACTTCTTTGCTTTTAGCCTCAATCCTGCATTTTCCAACCGTGTGAACACCTCATCTAGCAGAGCGAGGTGACGTTCTTTAGAAGCCGTGCATACCATTATGTCGTCGATGTAACAGAAAACCTCCTTGCCTAACAAGTCACCCAGAACCTTATCCATTAACCTTTGAAATACCGGTGGACTCGTGCTTAACCCGAATGGCGTTACACGGAATTGGTACAGCCCTTCCGGTGTTGTAAAAGCAGATTTTTCTTTCGCATCATCGGCTCATGGTATCTGCCAATACCCACTGCAAAGATCTAGGGTCGAAAAAAACTTCTTCCCAGATAAGCTTTGGAGCACTGCCTCTATACTTGGTAATGGGTACGCATCTAACTTTATTCTTTTGTTGAGTTCCCTATAGTCCACACATAACCTTATGGAACCGTCCTTCTTCTCCACAAGAACGATGGGAAACGCCCAATCCGAATTACTGTGTTCAATTATCTTCCTCTCCACCAGGTCAGATAGAAGCTCCTTTAACTTTGCTCGCATCCCTAATGGTACTGGCCTAGCCTTCAGTTTAATTGGCCTGCTATCGCCCGTATCAATACTCATTTGCACTAAGTCTGTTTGGCTCAACTCATGATCCGCAATTGCAAAGGCATAAGGATGCTTGTGAAGGAGTCTTTCAATCATCCCTTCTCGATCCTCACATAACATGTTACCCGCAATTGTCTCATTCAAAATTCTCATTCGTTCTTCGTCACTCCACTCACTGCCTTCCCTTGATATCAACGGGTTCATTTCTTCCCATCGTTCGTGCCACTTCTCTGTTCCCCAACGTCCTATGCATTCACCTTCCTTAAGCAGCATCGGCTGGTCACTATTGTTCAATACAGGAATTTCTGTGCACCTATCCTGAATCTTATAGACACCTGCTGATACCCCTTCCTTACTTGGCCAAATCACTCGTTCACTACTGTCAGCCGTCTCCCCGATACATCGGGCGTGTACTACGGATCCTTCTCTCGGTGGGATATACGTCCTATTTACAACAATCACATTGCTTCCTGTCTAAAGGTCATCTTCCTTTTCCCTAGACCGTCCCGTGATACATACGTCAACTCCTAATTTCGTTAGTGCATTTGTTCCTAGAATCACTTCTTCGCTTTTCGCTGGACTAATGTGGAAGGCTATTCTGCTTGACTTTCCTTCTTCTAGTTCTGTTTCTACATACACGGCTCCTAGGAACTTCATTCGATTGTTGGAAGCGTCGTACACTGGTCTTAGTGTAGACTCTTAAATGAGTTCCAATGTGTCCAAATCGAGCCCTCGATCTTGTGCTTTTCCAAGCACCTCTACGGGCATTATACTTATCATGGACCCCGTATCTAGCAGAGCCGGTGCGCTGCTACCCAATGCCCTCATAGTTACCACAATACGGTCCCCTACTAGATCCTTATTCCTGTCTAGGTTTCCGTTCCTCACCGCCATACCTAGACTTCTAGCCTGCTTAATAATACTGGACAGTAGGGCGAGGGGGGTTCGATTTTTGGCACGTATTTCTGCAACAATGGACCAGAAATCGAACCCCTACCGCCCCCTATGAAGACCTCCCTGATGAAAAGAAATTTCTATATCTTTTGAAAGCGCTTTTTCTCTAGTTTCCAAATAGCTATTGGCTTTTGTAAAACTCGAAAAACTTACCGAGTTACGATTACTTATTCAATATCACTTCAATTTTTTTCGCGCAAAAATCGAAGTCCTCCGCCCCTATGAAGATCTAGTTTTTGAAAACCGATTTTCACACCATATGAAATATCTTTTTTTGTAGTTTTTAAAAAGCCATTGGCTTTTTAAAATTGTGGAAAACTTACCGAGTTATAGTCAATTTTGCGAATGTCGAATTTCTCCTATGACGACGGTGCCATATCGATCAGAGGTCGATACAATCTATTCGTTTCAGAAAACCATGATTTTTACACTGTGCATTGAACAAGACCTGATACTTTTTGTGGCAAGATTTCAACTGTGTGGGTGATCTGCATCAGGTAAAAATTAATTAATTTTTCTTGAAAAGCGAAAAATTTAAATGCGATCAGCCCTAATCATATCGGAGATCGCTGCGAAGAAGCTCAGATTTTTACTGTGTAATACTCATGACTTGAAAATCCATGAAGCACAATTTCACTCTCGCGTGTTCCTTCCTTGAGAAGATTGAAAAATTTTCCGCGAGAAGACCACCCTCAGTCTCCATCGATGACATCGGCGAACGCAATGGCTCCACGTAACCTACCATATTTCGGAGTTTGTTCAACGTCTCTGAAAAATTTACAGAGTTTTTAAAACAATAAGAAGTGTCGAATCTACGCTTTAAAAAGCAGGATCCATGCTTCCATGTGATTAACGGTGTCGAAAATTTTCGGCAAATGACACAAATCGGGGCGTCTGTTCATACAAAGGATCGTTTCAGAAAAACAGGTTTTATTGCCTTGTGTTAAACGGGGGCTTAAAATTTTATCGGGTACAACTTCACTTTCTGATGCTGTTTCCAGCAGAAGAGAGAAAATTAGTTCCGTGACAAGTCCACCCTCCGGTTGCCATTCCGTCATCGCTTCCGAAAGTGTCTAAAAAATGTTGTGGATAAAGCACTTAAGTCAGCTTTAGCAATTAACACTCTGCATTGTATAGAGTACAATTTCGAATGCAGATGTTGCTCCTTCACGTACAAAAATGTTCCGTGTTCACGAGATGCTCAGAAAGCCTGAAAAGTTGAACTCATTGTGATTAATTCGACAACTGCTCTCAAAAGTGCTTTATTTTCAACTGTAAACAAACAAAATATTATTATTAGAAGATTACATACACAAAACCTTTATCAGCCTTTTTCTAACAAATTACTAAATCAAACAGTTGCCCTCTTTCTTCAGCTAATCTGATACAGTCGACGCTGCATCTGGAAAGAAGGACCTATTAAAGGGTACAAAAATTGCATAGAAAATTTAAAAAATTCAATGCGGATAGGAAATAAAACGGTGGTCTACACAAGGGGGGAGGGTCGTACCAGATCCGCTCTGGGAGGGGGGGGGTCGTAAATTTTCGGCAAAAATCGAACCCCACGCTTGACCCTGCCCTGGTAACAGGCTGTCCAATAATTCTTGTCCGAAAATTTCACCATTTTTAATTTTTTCAACTTTATTGAAAAACAAGTCTAATCAACAATATAATCACCACAGTTATCCACAACAGTGGCCCATCGATTGGACAGGTCGCCAATGCCCTTCGCCCAGAACTTCGGGGGCTGCGACTCGAAGAAGTCCGCGATGTCGGATTTGAGGTTGCCGTAGTTGGTGAATTTTCTTCCAGCCAAATGGTGCTTCAGCAGGCGGAACAAGTGGTAGTCGGAGGGGGCAAGGTCCGAGGAATACGGCGGATGGGCAACCGTCTCCCAGCCGAGCGTTGCCAACTTCTGCTGGGTCTCCTTCGCCACGTGGGGGCGCGCGTTGTCGTGCAGCAGGTGGACCGGGGCCCGTCGGGGACGCTTTTCTCGGACGGCGGTGGCTAGTTTCTCGAGCTGATCGGTGTAGATGGAGGCGGTGACCGTCCTGCCTTGCGGGAGCAGCTCGAAGTACAGCATGCCCTTGGCGTCCCACCAGCAGCAGAGCATGATCTTCAGCGGGTGTTCCCTGTCCTCGAGGCTCGTGTCGTCGCTCTCGAAACGATTGAACCAGCGCCTGACTGTGCGTTGGGACACTGCATCCTCCTTGCACGCTCTGCAGATGTTGGCGACGTCGCATGTCGTTGCCCAGCAGCCACTCGTAGTACACGAACGTACGAATTCGACCCTTTTCCATTTTGCTTGTACTGGTAGCTAGACGCGGCGACTGCGTCTTATATATCCCTAGCGCGGAACTCTGGAGAACCTTCTAGAAGGTTTTACACTTGCCTGATATTATAACACTTCTAAGGAAAATTATAGAATTTTGAAAAATTTCGGACAGAAATTATTGGACAGCCTGGTAGTTTGGACAAGGGATTAGAGGAACTCATGCTTTTGTTTTTGGAGCTTAAAAATATCAAGGAATATAAGATAAATAATCGAAAATAAAATAAAATAAAGTGATAATCAATAGAAAATGAAAAAGTTGGTGCATTCAATTAGGAGCAAATGATCGAACACTCCTTTACTAAGGTGATCGTATACATACTACGGAAAGTCACTTGGAGCTCACTCACCTTCTCCAATCGAATGTGTCTGCTGTAGGAAAGCCAATGGTAGAAACATCACGGCAAATAACGACGTCAGTGCCATCAGCAGCTATAAACCAATGCATAATTTCCAATCAATAAATCGATTTCAGGCAATGAAGAGGACTCACTATGCTCAGTAGGTAGGCGTGCAGCAGGACCTCATAGGTGGATACGAACTTTCGTTTCATAAAGCAAAACACGAGGAACACAACTGAGAGCACGGCGCAGACTAGATGGATGCCGAACATGATCGACACGATAACAGGCGGTTCGAGTAGAGCGCGAAAGAGAATCCTAACATTAACATGTTTTAATTTAAATATTAATAAAATGAAGTTAACCTAAAATTGGAATTTGAAAAGTGAAAACGATAAATTCTGCAATCAAAATCTGGCTGATAAAAAATTATAGAAAAAGAAAATTATAGAAATTATAAAAATAAAAATATAGGAAATTAGTCTCAGGAGCTCGCCCCTTTTGATGATCTTTGCGGTCTAACGCCAGACAGCGACAGAGGGATGGTCGCTGAAGATATGACTGGAAGGGGAGAGTCTCACTCATCCAATCTGCCTCCATCCGAAGGTGACGTGACAGCTCTGGGCTACAATCTTAAGGTTAGTTGGGACTGTGCCACTTCTGCTCTGTCTCGTTCCATCTCTATCTTCTTAGACCTCTGTGACTTGAAGGTAGTCATTGGACGAACAACCTCTCTAAGTTCCCTTGTTTTTCCAGGCTCTGACGAAGGCGGTTGCGCCGAAACGTTAGCCGGATAAATATTATATCAATCTTGGTCTCGAGGTCAAGGCAATTCTACGATTCTTGTTTAGGAAATTAGTATTTTAGAGAAATTAAAAATTCAGTAAAAGGTCAAGAATTTTTAAGTCAAAAATTTTTGAAATTTTAAAAAAATTGTGACGCAACTCAAATTATGATCGAAACCGGGAA
The DNA here is from genome assembly GCA_947359475.1 of Heligmosomoides polygyrus bakeri. Lineage (NCBI taxonomy): Eukaryota > Metazoa > Nematoda > Chromadorea > Rhabditida > Heligmosomidae > Heligmosomoides > Heligmosomoides polygyrus. The sequence goes on along the minus strand of OX375867.1, from coordinate 93,888,051 downwards.
CTTAAGCTTCTTATAACACCCACTTGTTTGGACAGGTCAGCGTCCTTCTACGGCAAATTTGTTAAACATTCTCTGACCTCGAAGAGAGGCAGGGCGGGTTTTGCTTAGGCGAGATCCGAACCTAGAACCCTCATAATTGACGCAGACGGCAGCGGGTACCTCCAACTCGATCGACCCTGGCTCAGTTCCTCAACCGGGATCAACCTAATTCCCATCCCAGTGAGATCGAGGAGAACATGGATTGCTTGAAAAGGAGAAGAGACAGACTTCCCTCCAATATAACGCATCCACCCGAAAGTGTACAGTGTAAGAGTGATAAAATTGCTAATTCGGGACAGAGCATGGAAAGGTCGTTTGATCGAGCAGAGGCGTGAAGCTCTGAGATTAAAAGGGCTGATTACAGGCTGTGGGGGGATGGCGGCTGGGAGACGAGGCATTCTACAAGGGACGGCTCCGGGAGCGCTCGCCGACAGACCTCGGGTCCGGCAGCACGACGGTTCGTCCTTCTGGCTGCTGCCCTGCATACCGACACTTCTGCTTCTGTCACCTACGGCCATCGTTCCCATGTGCACATGTACAATTATGCGTCTACCCAATAAATGGTGCTACCGTGTGTGTATTGGCTGGGCGACCTCACACTACAGGTAGAATTAGGATACATGGCGCAATCTGCAAAAGTTTCAGCAAAGCCAATCTTAACACTTTATTCGCTCTAACAGAACACCTTGTCATTCTTGCCAAGATGCAAAACTTCTCCCCGGCCGGGAATTGAACCCGGGTCTCGCATGTGACAGACGCGGATACTCACCACTATACTACCGAGGACACGAGAGACGTCCCAGTCCGCGACCACGTCTATCAGCGGCGTGGCGGATGGGCGCAGAAGATAGGACGACCGCCTTTCTGACCGAGCTTTTTATGTAGTTCTTTCTTGTCACATTGTCACGATCATCTGGCACGTTGTCGCGAAATAAATGGATGGCTGCTTTTTAGCATCTATCAACGACGCTGTCGAATGATCTGAGAGCGTTCCTATTTCTAGTACATAATAACCCCGCAGCTTGAAAAAAGCATGAAGCTTCGCCATCTCTTTTGACGAGTACTAGAGCCTGGCATTCCCTTGTTCTTCCTTATCAGTAGTTTTTTCGAACCCCTGAAGAGCGAACAGAAGCTGCAGGGAGTTCAGCGACTGTCTAAGCGCGGCGGCATTTCGCTGGCGATTTCATTCAGCTCCTGACGGTTTGTTCCAAAACAAGAACGGGGTATTTTCGATGACAAATGAGGAAAGGAAACCCCTGTCGCGGAAAATAAATTAAAGGCATGAAAAATAGTTCTGATTAAAGTGCGCACAGTCAACGGCTAGCCGGAAGAGTCACCCAGGGGACGTAGATACAGCACTCTTCTGACAAACTTTCTTCTTTGATCAGACCTCTAGGGCCTAAGTGTAGGGGTTTACACTGGATAAAAAGGACAGCGGTAATCAATTCTATTTGGGACACGTCTCGCATTCTGCAATACCGGACGTAACTTGGGTTCGGGCGGAATAGCGCAAAAAACACCTTCGCCGCCGCTTTTCAGTAACACTCTTCAAATCGAATATTTTGAAGAATGAATAGGATATTCGAAATCAGCTCAGACACATATTCCTATTGAGTTAGAAAACGGATAGTCGTTGCTTCAAAAGTTAGTCCGATGTATCTATTCATAGGATTTGAGAAAATGGCGCTCCTTTACAGCAACTGGTAAATTTTTCCTACGATTCAAGTGACGGCAGGCTAATTTCCAAAACGTATTTTGATCAGTTGAGCAAAATCCACGTTAAGCAACTCCCGCTTGCAATACGCCGCGCATTCTATTCCTGCGAGACGTCGTTGGATCAATTTGAATGCGTGTTTGCCCTATAACAATGGATTACGGTCGTTCTTCCGCAATTCACTTAGAGATGTTGTGCTAAATACTACACAAGCGTTCAGAGAACTCTTTGTTACGTGGAAAGTTCTTGTGCTCCTAAGGCGAAATATTTGTTTTCTTTAATCAAAGAACGACGCGAATACTCATCCTTGGGCGCGTAGAGCGCAGTCGGAGGACGCGCCGGCTGTCGCCTGCACCCGATACCAGGTTCCTGGTTCGGATTTTCCGCCCAGGCCAGCCAAGCCTTGCATCCCTTCGGGGTCGTTGAATTGGTACCAGACTTGTCTGAGAAGGATAGAGCGCTGAGTTGAGTTGTTCATCGGCTGGCCACCGCAAGTCATTGTATGGCCAAATACGCATTCAACACGTCTCCACGACATCCTGTAGAAGTAGAATGCGTGGCGCATCCCAAAGAGGATTGAATAACGCCGTCCTTCATCCTTTAATCAAAGAAAACTCCTCTAGAACATTTTCAAACAACAAGTGGTTGGGATCAGGGCTAATTGAAGCAATTTGCTAGAGAAAACGGGCCGACAATTATCGCGTGAAAAGTTAATGGCGAGTCGACCTCCGTGCGCGTTTTTTTCACACAATTCGACTACAGACCCTGACATAATAGCGCTTAGTTATAGTCTGAAGGAGATCGTTCCTGAACACTGTTTCTTCTGTACATTCAAGGCTCTGCAACATTGATATGAAAAAATTCTTACAATCTTCTCAGGCCCGTACTTTTGATTCACTTTGCCATAGTTCACGTTCTGATCAGGCACTTGGAATTGATCGTAGATGGCACAATCGACGGGAAACGCTTCTTATTCGCTCGCTATCGGATCATTAAGACATTGCATGGAAATATCAGAAATCGAATGAAACCAATACATTTTTCACTGTCGAACCCCGGCCAACAGAAGCAGGTTCACGCTTATATTGAACAAAGCTCAGTCCCGTACTAATTGTGCTACCGATCACGGTTTCACGCACAAAATGTAGAACTGTAGGAGCATCTCATCATAGGGAAATTGGGCGTTAAATTTTATTAGGTTCTAATTTTTTGCTACTTCTTTAAATAAAAAATTTGTCAGTAAATTCTAGAAATCTGTTAAATCGCTAGCAGAGATAAGCTATTCAATATAGTGTTTGCTCTAGACGGTTCCGTCTCTTACCCAATGACATCTTCCAAGCCCAATCGGGCTCAGTGTTCAGACGCAGGTTTTTGACTCTTGCCCTTCGGGGAGATCTCAATTTCAATGAGAATTGCTTTTAACATACTGTTTTCTAGTGAACCGATGGATTGACTGAACGCTGCCACCGTTTTGTTCAGCCTACAATGCCTAATGAAGCAATGGGTTCTTTCTGTAGCGCTCTTCTTAAATCATTCTTTCACCGTTACGCTAGACGGATTAGTAGGTTAGTCTCATAGGCAGCTCTGAATTGTTTTTTTCATACACGGTCTGTTCTTTTCTTTTTCACTAATGTTAAGACCATTATGTCTGCTGCTTTCATCTATTAGCTTTAGCGGTATTCAGAACCTTTGAGCAACGGATTTATCGCTTTATTTTTATACCGAATAGGTCCCTACGCACCTACCTCGTTGAGCGTTTTTATAGAATGTTTTTGTTCATTAATGTATGTACTTCGTCTCTTTTTTGTTCATTAATGTATGTACTTCGCCCCTGTCTTCTTTTCTTGATATATTACTTCAAGTGCGGTCGATCCTCCTCACTTCCTATGGAAGCATCGCTGTGAGGTACACTGTGTAACTTAATGCAGCAATTGCTCGCCTTGGTGCGACCGGATATATGGCTGGACTCCTGGGTTTTTATCAAGGATGCTCGAAAGTGACTTCTCCACTCACTGGAAGTCACACCGTAGTTATACTGATTGCCAACGCCTGCACTTTAATGCCGATATAAATTTTCATTAATTTTAATCAACCTCCTTTAAAACAACTCGACATAGTATTACGCTCTGCTATGTTTTCGTATTTTTGGGAAATATTTTTAAGTCCTTTGCACTGAGTGGCTGAATAACCTGCAAAGAAATTAGTCCCATTCTTTTGCAGCTCATAGTGTTATCTAAGGTGGCTCACGATTTCGTTGGTGTTGTTTCTGTATTGTGTTTGATCATCGCTATGTTTTTCCTTTGTATGTCTGATTTCTATGGCGCACTTTAAGTGCAGTAATAAATAAATAAATAAATAAATAAATAAATAAAGTCACCTGTCGTAGCCAATTTGGCGGCGTTAATTTACAAAAACTCAGATCCACCTGTTTGTGAACACATCTCCTTTATAATTAGTACATATGTATACATATATACAGAAAGACATCGTCTTTAGTGATGAAAAGATTTTCACATTGAATCCAGTCTTCAACTCCCAAAATGAGAGGATTACTGGGGACTCGCCTGCTGATGCTGCCGCCAAAAGAAGACTTCAGGAAAGCGCTAAACAGCCCCACTTGTGGTTTGGGGAGGAGTCACATCTTCAGGAAATACTCCAATAGTTTTCACCGAAGTTGGCGTGAAAATCAACGCAGCGGTTTGCAAGAATATCCTGGAAGAAGTTCTCAAGCCGTGAGCCGATTCCCACTTCAGAGAATCCTGCTGGCGCTTTCAACAGAACTCTGCTCCAGCACACAAAGCGAAGCTGGTCCAGGAGTGGTGGCCGAGCAACTGCCTGAATTCATCACACACGACGAATGGCCCTCCAGTTCTCCGGACCCTAACCCGATGAATTATTCTGTAAAGGCCATCTTGGAGAAAAAAAGGTTGCTCTATCAGATACCCAAATTTGGACTCTCTTAAAGAAGCTCTTTTGAAATCCTGGAACGAAATTGATAAACCGTACCTGCATGCCACGTGCGAAGCGTTTGTCTAATGTCTGAAGGACTGTGTGGAGGCTGAAGGCGATCACTTTGAAAATTGTTAGCATGCTTTGAATCGCCATGATCATAGTAGATAAATTTGATAGTTGGAATTGATCTACGAAGTTTGACTTCAAAACGCCATTGCATTTTTTAGTGCATGGGTAGTTTTGCCGCATCGTGCACAGGGTGTCTCAAAAAATCGTACACTGTTTAAGGACTATAACTTTGCTACAAGCAAAGGTACTAATGAAATCATGGGCTCATATTAAAGCGCAAGAAAATGAAAATCTGACATTTGAGCGGCAAGAGTCCAATTAGATTTGAAGAGGGCCCAAATCGACGTGAAAATAGTACATACTTCTGGCATGAAACGAAATTACAGCTAGAAGCACCAAAAATTGAACCATTGGTCAGAACCGTGTAACGCTGACTGGATTACAAATAAACTGGTCAAGAAACGGGAAAAATTAGAGCAGTTGACGAAAGCGGAGAAGGGCAAGCCAAAACCGACTTAAATAGGGGATTCTCACGGATCCACAACGACACTGCTACCCCATCGAAAGGTCATCGAAAAAAGCTCGACCGTTATACAATTGACATGAGGAAACAACTAAACAGTCAGTTTAGTTTTTCCAGGTAAGTTTTAAAAACTGTGCAAAAATACAGTTCAAGAAATTTTACGGAAAATGCCGGGTAACCGAAAATGTCACCAAATCGTTAGTGAATAAATACTCTTGATCAGCCCTGATCTATGTGCCTCTTCCTAGCCACTACTCTTCGCCACGCGAAAATATTGGCCGACTGAGTTCGACATATTGCACTAGTTGCATGAGAAGTAGTGCAGGCTGACAGCCATGAGTCAGCCTGAGGTGCCTCGTTCATCGTTGCCTCGTTCACTTCTGAATGAGACGTGCGGGTGTCCAATGTCCGCGTAATCTGGCTAGTCCCGCGCAGGTAATATCAAGCTTCCCATCTCTGCGGGTCGATAATTGGTAACAGAGATGTCTAGGAAAGATGAATCCCTGGTTGGCTGGCCGCCACCGTTGCATAGGTCAAACACTGGTTCATTTCTCTTCATTTCTTCATTTCATCCACGTGATCCTGTACTAAAGTAACTTTATTTTGCAAGCTTTGAAGGGTTAAGAAACCCAGTTGGCTTGGGAGTGGAATCTGTCCGACGCCTCCCCCATGCCTCTACGGCGGTTCCTAAATTGTCCAGCTGTCTAGCTAGCTGAAATTTGTTACAGTATACTACAAAATAAGAATAATTAGCTTTCTTAGAAACTATCGGAAATGCCCAATAAACTCCATGTCCTCTCGTCTTGAAACCTCGGCATTGGTGTTATTAATGTTGACGACGAGACTGTCGAAATGTCAGACCAATAAATAGTTCCACCTAACAACCTCGAGGCACAGAAACGTCATAAATATTAGAAATGCATTCAGAAGATGGCTCATAAGCACAAATGGTTGTGTTATTCGGTCTCTTCAAGATGCGCTGTGCCTACAATACCGGCCGTAACTTTCGGTGTTTGTGCGGAAGCTCTTTTTTTTTGCACGAAAATGTCAGCCTTTTTGATTTTTAAAACAAGTTTCATATCATTATGGTCACCTGCCTGATCTTTAAACATTTGTTATACTATTATTTTTCCTCAAAAATAAAATTTTTATAAAATTTCAAGCAATATGTTCACTTATTGAGTAGGTGAATTAAAGCTTCAAAGAAAGTTGTACTAATTTTTTTTTTGAAAAAACATTATCCTATCCTTTTAGGAGAGTCACTAGCTTCAAGTAGAAAAAGTTCAATTCAATTAGGAAGAGTTGGCTTTGATTTCAAAAGTCTTAGGCCAGCTTAGAAGACTGATCAATATGACTTGAAAAAGTCAAATTCGACTTGAAAACCCTACTATATATAATCGGCTAAAGCCAGGTTTCCGTCACGGGGAGGAGGGACCGAAGCCAAAATATGCCTACTTCAGTGCGGCGTATGCCAGCCGGGCTTTTTTTGAGCTTAATCGTGGGCGATTTCTGGCGAACTATATCCTTGGCGGCTGATCCTCCAAGTTTACGAGATATTCAAGGGACAACGCGTCAGGTTATGAATGGGGATCGAGTGCAGAGCGTAGGAATTCAAGAGGCGTGCCCTAGACGTCATTCAGGTGCGTTTGGATTTAGAAGACGTGCTGAGAACGTCGTCCAACTTGCGTAGGGATTCAAAAGAGGTGCGCTAGACAGATCGTGATCGTCGTGAGTCAAGATTTAGAAGACCTGCGCTAGATGTCGTCCAACGTGCATAGGTATTCAGAAGACGTGCTGAAGACGTCGTCTAACGTGCGTAGGGATTCAGAAGACGTACTGAAGACGTCGTTCAACGTACGCATGGATTCTGAAGACGCGCTGTAGACGTCGTTCAACTTACGCATGGATTCTGAAGACGCGCTGAAGGCGTCGTCCAACTTGCGTTGGGATTCCGAGTAAGGGCGACCAGTAGGAGAGGACCAACAAAGGGGACCATTAGAGGGGGGGGGAGCGTGAGCAAGAGGGGGAGAACAGCATTTTCCCTCAACATCGTCCGTGTGTCGGATTTCTGAAGACGGCTTACAGAAGTCGTGTGTCAGAGTGCAGAAAGAGTGTCATAGACGTCGTGGCAACGTAGTGACACGTGAATCGGTACTGAGTGTTACATGTGCGTGCTTGACTCTCACTACATTTCTTTGCCAGTACATAGGAAAGGAGAGGGGGAGGGGTAGAGAGAGTGACCACGGGATTCGGAAGAGTAATATTCGTATAGTAAGCGGTGTCGACCAATACTGATTAATTTTAATTGTGAATTTGCTGATCAAGCACCGGATTGGCACTCTCATTACCTGTTTCTCGACACGTAGAGAACGATCGCTTCGGAGAATAAATCGCGTGCATGTTATGGAGGGTGGATGGGCTTCATATGCGCAGTGAAAATTCTGCCCTACCATATCCCACTGCACTAATCTATTTAGTAAAACCAGTTTTTTTCTACTGTAAGACGCCCTAAAGAAGAAAGGAGGAGGACTACTTGTTCTACTTGCTCTATTCTCGGGGTTTGGCGGCGACGCCCACAACCAGATGGGATGGGGTTGTTCTATTCTCGGGGTTTGGGGGCGAAGCCCGCTTTGGCGGCCGTTAGGCCGCTGAACGTCTGGTAGAGAATATAAAATGGCATATACAGAAGGATAATGTGGTGCGTAGAACCGCAGTTATGACACACTTTATAAGAAAGCTGAACACACAATTAAGAACACAAAAACGAGAACGTGACGCGTGTCTTAAAGGACTCAACTGCTACGACGGAGGCTTCTAGTTAGAAATGTATCTATGGCATCAGTGTAAAGCTAAACAACTATCAAAACCCGAGTCTGAAAAATGCCGGCGTTGAAGTGACGGCCTGTACCCGTCATGAGGTTAATGTGTATGTCTACGCCATTCGTGGAAGCGCTTGTAGTAGTCCACGAAAGGACCGTCGCGGGACGGAGTCTAGACTAAATTCGGCCTGACTTCTTGGTGAACTTCATGAGGTTGTAGGTAGCTAGACGAAGCACGTCTCCATCAGTGGTAACATTTGTTCGACGAGGTTCCTCTGTATGAACTGCAGCGTCAGCATTCCTGCGGCGGACACGAAGAGGAACAGGTAGTGAAATCCTGAAAATGAAAAGTTTTCGGAGAATTTTTGGAGAATAAGGGCAAATGATGAAGTTCGGAGTTATCACTCTGTGAGAAGCGCCATGCACTCTACCTCTATGGGATATCGTGGAGCTGAATCCGTTTGGCCATACAATGACTAGCGGTGGCCATACGATTGATAAAATAGTGTTTCGTTGGTACCAATTCGTAGCCCTCCTCCCCCCCCCCCCCCCAAGGGGAGGATGGCTAGGTTGAGCAGGACAGAAAATCCGAACCAAGGATCTTGAAATCGGTTGGGTATAGCTGGCGGTCGGCGTCTCCTCCGACTGCGCCGCCACGAGCTCCTCTGGTAGCTATCCCCGTGGAACGTCTCCTAGTCAATAGCTGCCTAAAATTAATCACAACCACATATTATTAAGTAGTTCGGTCAAGGGATTAGAGTAATGCTTTGCTTTTATGAGCTTATACATATCAAGGAAATGAATATTGAATAATAACAAAATGGGGGCATGTGGCGCAGTCGGAAGAGATGCCGGGTGTCGAGTGCACCCTATACTAGGTTCCCGGTTCGGGTAATCCGCCTATGCCAATCAAATCTTCCATACATTCGGGGTCGATTAATTGGTACCGGACTTGTCTGGGAAGATATGTTCCAAGTCGACGTTCTTGAAACCTGGGCATTTTCCCATAATTTGTTTTTCTTCTGTGCCAACCAGGTTTGTTATAAAGTTATTTATTACGGCCGACGTTTCGACTAGCTCGTCTTTCTCAAGGCCTGAAAGAAGCTCGAAACTTCTTCATCCGCGAAGCCAGTTAGGTCAGAAACATCGTGTTCCCCCCTTGCTCAGTATCAACTAGTCCTAGCAAATCCAGGCAGAGAACCCAATTCTAATGAGCTAACTCACCGATATTCCGCCAGCGCAGGCAGACCGGCTCAGCTGGCCACCATGGAGCAAGTGAGCACTGGGGCGGTCAATCATACTGCACTGTACGCCGGAGGTCAAAAATGCACATAGCAGTATACGCGGAGATCTCACAGCTCGCACAATGGAATAAAAGGCAAGAACTCACTTGTAATTGAGATGCACTCGTTTCTGTTGTTCATTGATGGATTTCTTTCGTGAATCCAGAAAGCCTCGAGAGCCTTTCTGGGCCAATTTCGTCCTCATGATACAGTACTGTGCACCTAACGTCAAAGTCAGCACCGAAGTGGGCTTCCCTTCGGTGCTTCCCAAGCGGGGTTACTAAGCTTTGCCTTCTCTTACCAGCAAAACAACTTATTGGAAAATGCCCAGGTTTCAAGAACGTCGAACTTGGAATATATTAAATGACGTACCGCCTCACCTGTTCGACCTTGTCAGGGAAGCTCTATCGCTCCGACAGAAGATTGTCATCACGCGACAATCACTGATCCTCCTCCAGCGCTGTAGAGCGACCGGCTTAGTGCCACGATTCATCAAAAATGAGAAGCTAGGAGCAGAATGCTGCTAGCCAGAAGATAATCCCAGAATCGCGGCTATCTACAAGTCGCTTCTGGGAGCCGCTATCAAACAGAAGCAGTATATATTAACACTCCACACTATTAAAGTGTACGACGAAATAAGAATCCTGCCGCCGGTTGCTTCGAGGACAGATCTGGAGAAGGATTGAAAGCGGATCGAAAAACATCTGTGATGCTATTCGGTCAAGAACAAAGTCCACCCTTTGTGAGAAGTTCAACTTTCTTAGGAGTGAAAGAATGGTAACGAGCTGGTAACGAGCTTTCCACTTCTATTCCTCAGGCGTCTGAAGACCGATTAGTTCAGCTCGAAACCACCACAACAGCCGTAGATCAGGCAAGGGTCACTGTAGTTGGTGATGCACACGTTTCTACAAAAGCGTTGGATTTTCTTAGCTTAGGCCTGTCGTTTTCAATGACGCAGAACATCTGTGCAGCGACGTTTCGTAAAGTTGTGTGTGGGTTGCATAGGCTTAGAGACCAACTTAGAGCAAGAGCAAGGGGAGTCTTCGAACGCATTGCAAATGAAGGATCATTACGCAGATTGCTAGCACCTATCCCGTTTCGTAGATCATTTTATAAGGAATCTGAGTCTTTTCAGGAGGTCGATGTGAGGTTCAGAATTTTCTCTTCAGAGGTTCTACGTGTTTTCAGTACGTTTCGGCGAGAGAAAACAACAAACCTCACGAAGGATCAATGGGAAGGTTTCAGACAAGTCCGTGACCAAATTCGGCGTAACGAAATATGACTTTCTATTAGCGATAAAGGAGGTGAATTCGTGGTTTGTCCTCAGACTTTGCACAAAGCAATCACGGAGCTCCACCTTTCCGACACCTGTATCTATCGTGAAACATCAGAGAAAGCATTTCGTTCGCAATGCCGCAAGTTAAATGCGCTCTGGGTATCGGTAGCAAAATCCAGCTGGCTTAGGTAGACGTTTTATTGTAAGGCTGAAGCTAACAACGCCAACATGTCCTGTATTCTACAACTTGATTAAAACTCATAAGCTATCTGAAGAAAGCAAGCGCTCGTTGAATGCAGCCACATACAAGATTCGGCCCATAATAAGTTGTGTGGACGGGCCAACCGACCGGATCTCTTGGTTTCTTAATAAGATCGTTGGTCAACTACTCAACTTCGTACCTTCACACTTGGAGAACACGGAAAAACTGCTAGACCGTTTGCGCTCTTGCAGATTTCCACAGGATTGTGTAATCGAATCGTTTGATGTGACTGCCTTGTATACCAATGTAGACAATGTTGCTGCTCTTCAAGCACTATCCGAAATGCTTGACGAACACGAGAGTAGTGTTGATACATTTGGTTTGAGAAAGTCACATATAATGATTCTTGTGAAAGAATGTCTCTGCTGCAACATCTTTAAATGGTCCGGTAAATTTTTCTCACAACTTAGAGGACTTGCCATGGGACAACGTTTAGCACCGGGTCTAGCAATTTGCTTCATGAGTAAGATTGAACGACCGGTAATAGAACGGCTTCCCATAATGTACTGTCGATATATCGACGACTGCTGTGTCGTAACAGCAACGCAGTCCGAAATGGACGAGCTGTTCACCATTCTTAACAGTCAGTCACAGTACATAAAGTTCACGCGAGAAGTTCCGTGTGAAGGCTGGTTACCCTTTTTGAATACACAAATCAGGGTTTCAAACAGCCAGTACAGTGTGAAGTGGTGCCGCAAGGGTAGCTCCAAGAACATCATCATACATGCTAAGTCGGCTCACCCTTTAGCTGTGAAACGTGTTGTAGTTCGCAACATGTTCAAACAGCAACAAGGATGTGCACAGGACACGAGGAGCGAGAGGAATCACGTATGTTGGCTTGTCAGATAGCTGCCCTCAATGGGTACGAAGTATGTCGAAATCGAGCGCCATACGGACACCGAGAGCGCGCGTACAGTAACAAAGTCTGTCTTCCACTTCCGTTCGTTTCGGACCGAGTCACTGCGGCTATACGTCAGTGCCTATTGCGAGCAGGGTTGGATGAGGATGTTATACTGGTCAACATCCCGAGAGATAACATCAAACGACAGCTAGTTCGCAATCGGCTCTATGACCGCGCTTCTGGTATGTAGACTGCGTGATTTGTCCGTACGGAAGGAGAGGAGTCTGTGCGCAAAAGGGCGTTGCCTACCACCTCGAATGTTTAACTAGCGGCGATCTCTATGTCGGGGAAACCGGGAGAGTGTTAGCATTCGCGTTAAGGAACACCTCGCTGGTAAGAGAAGGCAAAGCTTAGTAACCCCGCTTGGGAAGCACCGAAGGGAAGCCCACTTCGGTGCTGACTTTGACGTTAGGTGCACAGTACTGTATCATGAGGACGAAATTGGCATTAGAAAGGCTCTCGAGGTATTCTGGATTCACGAAAGAAATCCATCCATGAACAACAGAAACGAGTGCATCTCAATTACAAGTGAGTTCTTGCCTTTTATTCCATTGTGCGAGCTGTGAGAGCTCCGCGCATACTGCTATGTGCATTTTTGACCTCCGGCGTACTGTGCAGTATAATTGACCGCCCCAGTGCTTCTCACTTGCTCCATGGTGGCCAGCTGAGCCGGTCTGCCTGTGCTGGCGGAATATAGGTGAGTTAGCTCATTAGAATTGGGTTCTCTGCCTGGATTTCTTAGGACTAGTTGATACTGAGCAAGGGGGGAACACGATGTTTCTGACCTAAGCGGCTTCGCGGATGAAGAAGTTTCGAGCTTCTTTCAGGCCTTGAGAAAGACGAGCTAGTCGAAACGTCGGCCGTAATAAATAACTTTATAACAAACCTGGTTGGCACAGAAGAAAAACAAATGTCTGGGAAGAATTATGTCAGCGCTGAATTGCCCATGGACTGGCTACCGCAAGTTATTGTATAGCCAAGTACCCATTCAAGTCGCCTCCAGGACGTTCCGTGGGAGTAGAATGGTTGGCGCATCCCAAAACGGATTGTGCAATGCCGCCTGTTGTGCTTTATCCTTTTAGTAATAAAATGATGAAACACCAATTAATAAATATTAAAAAAGTTAAAAGAGTATTCAGTTGGGAGCAAGTGCGTGAGCTCTCCTTTCCTGAGGTGTTCGTATACTTGTGGAGCGGAGTTAGCGTATCACCCACCTTCACCAATCGAATGCGTCTGCTGTAGGAAAGCCAATGGAAGGAACATCACGGCAAATAACGACGTCAGTGCCATCAGCAGCTGTAAATCAATGCATGATTTTAAATCAATAAATCGATTTCAGCCAAAGAAAAGGACTCACTATGCTCAGTAGGTAGGCGTGCAGCAGGACTTCATAGGTGGATCCGAACTTCCGTTTCATAAAGCAGAACACCAGAAACACAACTGAGAGCACGGCGCAGACTAGATGGATGCCGAACATGATCGACACGATAACAGACGGTTCGAGCAGAGCGCGATAGAGAATCCTAACATTAACATGCTTTAATCTGAATATTTATAAAATGAAATTGACTTAAAATGAAATTTGAAAAATGAAAACGATGATAGATTCTGTAAAGAAAATCTGGCTGAACAAAATCATAGAAATTTTATATTTTATAGAAATTACAATCCCAAAAAATATTACAAAAAATAAAATATAATGTTAATAAATAAGTTTTGTAAAAAGGTCAAAGAATTTTTTAGATGAAAATTAGTTGAAATTTAAAAAAAATATCGCAATTCAGATAAGGGGCAAAACCGGGAAGGGAATTTTTTGTGCCACCTACTCGCATTGTGGTGGAAACAGGAAAAAAGGAATGAAGGATGGTCGGCGTTGACGAATCTTAATGTGGGAAACACCACGCTTTCTACTTTCACGGGATACGATGTAAGCAGTTTTAGTATTCATCTAACAGCCAGTCGATGAACGAGTCTCTGAGTTTTGATATTCTATCAGACTTCTGCTATCAAATCATCGACCACGAGAAATAAGCCCGCTTACCTGGGTAATAATTGAACTTTGAATCGATACGAGGTACTCATCTAACCACCAACGCCTCGTCCGACTGTGCTACGCGCCGTTTTTTGTAGCGGTTTTCTTTAGAAATTTTTGAACAGAATTTGCTGTTTTATGATCGAGAAAATATAGAAGCTAGAAAGGACACAGGAACAGAGGACATCGTTAATCCACTCCTCTGTGGGATGAGCCACGCTTTCCTTCTTTATCGTAAATTGTGGAGACGATTCGATGGGATTTTAGGCTTCTTAAATGAATTGTGGTAGCCAGTCGACGACAAATCAGTGTCCTTCCATGATAAATTTGTTACCAATTCTCTGACCCCGGATGAAAGCAAGGCTGGGTTGGCCTGGTCTGGACCCGCATCTAAAATTGCCATAGGTGACGCACACGGCAGCCGACATCTCTGACTGCACCAACTCGTGTCTCCGGTGCTCCACATGCGCTAGAAGCTGTATAAGCCGCTGATTAAGTGTGGGGGAAGGAAGGGCGCATGATGTATTAGCAAGTGTGCCATGTCGCAATCCAGACGCTGGAATCGACTTTGGGTCAGCTCCCCAACCGGAATCAGCCTAATTCGCACTGCCATGAGATGGTGGAGAGCACGGATTGCTTGAGAAGGAGGAAGATAAACACTTCCTTTCAATATAACGCAACCCACCAGACAATGTACAAGTAGAATTAGAATACGTGGCCATCTGCAGAGATTTCAGCAAAACCGATCCTAGCATTCTATTCGTTCTAACAGGACATCCTGCCATTCTTCACTGACATCATACGCAGCAACAATAATGATAACCAAAATGCAAAACTTCTCCCCGGCCGGGAATTGAACCCGGGTCTCGCATGTGACAGACGCGGATACTCACCACTACATATACTACCGAGGACACGGGAGGCTGAATAGGTTGCGACCATGACTATCAGCAGCGTGGCGGGTGGGCGCCGAATAATAGACACTCGTCTTTCTGAACAGGCCCAAGGTAGTTCTTTCTTGACACACTGTCAAGACCACCTGTTGTCGCGAAATAGATGGCTGCTTTTTAGCATCTATCAACGACGCTGTCAAATAACTTGATAGCGTTCCTATTGTTAGTACATAATAAGCCCGCATCCTGTTAGAGAAAAGAATGAAACTTCGCCATTTCTTTTAAAGAGTACTGGAGGATAGCATTCTCTTGTTCTTCCTTATCAGTAGCTTTTGCGAACCCCTGAAGAGCGAACAGAAGCTGCGGGGAGTTCACCGACCGTCAAGCGCGACGGCGTTTCGCTGGCGATTTCATTCGGCTCCTGCAAAGTTTTATGACGGTTTGTTTCAAGACAAGAACGGAGTATTTTCGATGACAAATGAGGAAAGGAAACCCCTGCCGCGGAAAATAAATTAAAGTCATGAAAAATAGTTCTGATTAAAGTGCGCACAGTCAACGGCTCGCCGGAAGAGTCACCCAGGGGACGTAGATACAGCACTCTTCTGACGAACTTTCTTCTTTGATCAGACCTCTATGGCCTAAGTGTGGGGGTTTACACTGGATAAAAAGGACAGCGGTAATCACTTCTTTTTGGGCCACGCCTCGCATTCTGCAATACCGGACGTACATAACAGGGATGAGCGGTTTAACCGTTGTCCGTTATCCGTTATCCGGTTTCCGGGGGGTTTTGGCCTATCCGTTTTGTTGTTCGTTATCCGGCGATTTTGGGCCGGATAACGAACAACAAATTACACGACTCCTAGGTTTGAACGTGGTGATGGGTGGACTATGTAAAGGATCGTTCACGATCGTTAGAGTGGTTGTCAAAAACAGCGGAAGTCGTTCAAATCCAGAAGGGTTAGTTGAGGTATTTCCTCACTTGAGAACTGGTTACATAGCTTTAAAGATACCTCAATTCTATCCTTTCAGAGTCGCTAAGCATCTGCCATACAATCATGAGGCCTACTAAGCATAGCATTGCTCCTTCATCTCAAGTCATGCATACCAAGAAGGTATACAAACTGCTATTAGCGACCGTTAACAGTGCAGGGCCTGGCTCAACCTTGAATGAATTTTTACCGCCGACCTTTGCGCCGTGTCACATGTGGCTCCACTATTGCAGTGTGTTCGTTTTGCTTGCATGCGGTAGAGGTGTGCTTTTAGTCATAAGGTGTTGTGAACTACCAAACAAATACCGCAATACAGCAGTGAATACGAGCGAAAGGGAAATAGGTTCAATTCGGAGACATTGAGGGAGCGACTTCCCCAATAAACATTTCAGCGGTGCAACAAACTGCATTAAATAAACTTAGAATCGCGGGTGCTGCAAGACATGCAGGTTCGTTATATTTGTGAGCTTTCTAGTGAAGTTTTCTAGTTCTCTATTACACAGGGAACCACTCCCTTTTTGGAATGCGTCGGATAATTCTGCCCTTCTGGATGTCATGAGTCCTTCAATTTGCGATTGGCCTACTCAATTGCTTGCTGTTACTAAAAGATAGAACGTTAGTATTGTATCTATCCCAGATAATTCCATGTTCAAGTACCTTAGTTCTTGGGGTGCTATATGGCAGCAACAACAATAACGGTTCTTATATTGATGCAGAATCAAGATTGTTATGTGGACTTTATTCGACTAGACGTCTCCGCCTTCTCCATAGCATGGAAAAGTCAAGAGAGATCGAGAGAATTGTTCTTCCAAGGATCATTCTATTTTTTAGCAGCTTCAATCGAAAAAAACTAAACGGCTGATAAATGTAGGGTGTCGTTAATCCTGCGACTGCACTACGCTTAAAAAACTCTTTAAAACGTCTAGGAATGGCTTATAAATTAGCAGTGCTTCAACTCCCAATCTGGCGTTGAAATTAGAGCAATTTGAAACGAGTTTTAATTTTTGTTGTTTGTTCGTTATCCGTTTTTCCGTTATCCGGCCATTTTCGAGCAAAATTATCCGTTATCCGTTATCCGGGTTTCAAAATTTCATTATCCGCTCATCCCTGGTACATAACCCGGGTTTGGGCGGAAAAGCGCAAAAAACGCCTTCCCCGCCGCTTTTCAGTAACGCTCTCAAATCGAGTGTTTTGTAGAATGAATAAGATATTCGAAATCAGCTCAGACACATCTTCCTATTGAGTTAGAAAACGGATAGCCATTGCTTCAAAAGTTAGTCCGGTGTATCTATTCATAGGATTTGAGAACCTGTCGCTCCTTTACAGCAACTGGTAAATTTTTTCTACGATTCAAGTGACGGCAGGCTAATTTCCAAACGTACTTTGATCAGTAGAGCAAAATCCACGTTAAGCAATTCCCGCTTGCAATACGCCGCACATTCTACTTTTGCGGGATGTCGTTGGATCAATTTGGATGCGTGTTTGCCCTATACCAATGGATTGCGGTCGTTCTTCCGCAGTTCACTTAGAAATGTTGTGCTAAATACTACACAGGAGCGTTCAGAGAACTCTTTGTTACGTGGAAAGTTTTTGAGCCCCTAAAGCGAAATATTTGTTTTCCCTAATCAACGAAAACTCCTTTAGAACATGTTCAAACAACAAGTGGTTAAGTATCATGGCAAACTGAAGCAATTTGCTAGAGAAAACGGGCCGACAATTATCGCGTGAAAAGTTAATGGCGAGTCGACCTCTTTGCGCGTTATAGTCTGACGGAGATCGTTCCTGAACACTGTTTCTTCTGTACATTCATAGGCTCTGCAACATTGATACGAAAAAATTCTTACAATCTTCTCAGGCCCGTACCTTTGATTCACTTTGCCACAATTCGCGTTCTGATCAGGCACTTGGAATTGATAGTAGATGGCACAATCGACGGGAAACGCTTCTTACTTCCAACATTCCAGGAAAGCGGACCCCGCAACTAAGTGGGACGAACGCTGAAGAAGAAGAAGAAGAAGAAGAAGAAGAATGTAGAAAAATCCAGATCCTCTTCTTTGTCAACAGATCTCGTCATGTCCAAAGTCCAACAAGGTGTCCGAAATATCGTGATGAAGTTTTGACGTTCTTCCAAGCGAACGCATCGATCTGCCGCCTGGCGTAAATAGCGGCATTTTTTTGCACGTATCTTTCTGTCCATGTTATAATTTTAAGTTCTATTTTGTTCCAATCACGGGTTTTATCAAGATGTCAAACCACCGCACTGCGATTTTGGAGCTTCATCGTCAAGAGGAGCGCCAACGCGACATCGTTGACCTGCTCGGTCGACGGTCTCCACAGAAACTGGCCAATGTAGGGAGTATGGCCGTGAAGGTGACCGTCCGGACAAGAAAAAAATGTCGATAAGCTGCAGATCCGGAAAATCATCGAAAAGCGGAAATCCAAAAATTTGGGGTCTTCTGGGAAAAATCACCTGTGATATCTGTGTCAGTCGCACATCAGTGCATCGAATAGCCAGAAAAATGGACAAGAATCAGCGCGAACGGCTCTATCGATGCCCGCCAGCTCAAGCTGCGGGCCGCAGGTTGGGGGTGAGAGCGAACACTGTTCAACTGTTTACTGTGGAGTAAGCTAACAGCCGCCAGAACGGCAGCATCTGATCTGGAGAAGCTTCAGCCACCTTTGCCGTCGCCAAACGTCGTCCAAAATCCGCAGGCGCTCATAGTTTGGGGTGGAATCTACACCAACGGAAAGACCCCGTGGTTTTTGTAGATGAAGGAGTAAAAACAAATCAAGATGTGTACCGAAGGGACATGTTTGAGGCTGTAGTACTTTTCCAGTCGCAGCAGCACTTCAGCAATACGCAGTGGACGTTTCAAGAAGATTCCGTCACGGCACACATGGCGAAAAGCACGCAAGCATGGTGCGAGGCCAATTTTCGGGACTTCGTTGTGTCTGGGGAATGGCCACCGCCCTCCCCGGATCTCAATCCGACGAACCACAAAGCGTGGTCAATTTTAAAGGCCATGGAGGCCCAGAGGACATCTGTTTGGTAGTGGGAACAGCGGTCATCAGATGACCTGCGGCTCATCGCCAAAAACTTCACCAAGCGTTTTGACTGTATTCGCGCCAGGGGATGCCACTTCGAATCCAGACTAATATAGTGTTGTTTTGGGACACCCTGTATATATGTGTACATATATACAGGGTGTCTCAAAAAATGCACACAGTTTGAAATATTATAACTTTGCTGCCAGAAAAGGTAATAAAGAAGTTAAGAGCTCATATTAAAGCGCAAGAAAATGAAAAACTTCCGATATATGAGTGGAAAGAGTCTAAATTGATTTGAAGAGGGCTCAATTAGGCGTGAAGATGGTACATAAATCTGGCAGAAACGAAAATAGAAGTAGACGCACCAAAAAATGGTCGGTTGATGAGAACCGTGAGGGCGTTGAAGGGATTACAAATAAATTGGTCAAGAAACGGGAAGAATTAGAGCAGTGGACGAAAGCGGAAAACGACAATTCAGAACCGACTTCATGTTCCGCCGATTCAAACAAATAGAGGATTCTCACGGATCCACAACGACAATGCTAGCGAAAAGAAATCCGCCACCACTGCATAGGTCAAACACTGGTTCATTTCTCTTCATTTCTTCATTTCATCCACTTGATCCTGTACTAAAATAACTTCATTTTGCAAGCTTTGAAGGGTTGAGAAACCCAGTTGGCTTGAGAATGGAGTCTACCCGACGTCCCCTCACACTTCTACGGCGGTTAATAAATAAATTGTCTATCTGTCTAGTTAGTTGAAAAATGTTACAACATAGTACAAAAGAAGAATACATTCTTAGGAACTACTAGGAGAAATGCATTGGGAAGATATAGAGCTCATAAGCACAAAAGGCTGTAACACATTAGTTAGTTTAAGCCTGGAGCGGCTGATATAGAGGCTATAAGTTGTTACAGGATGTTTTGTTACGATCAAAACTCTTGTGCCAGGCGGGACTCGAACCCGCATCTTCTGCTTTCCGGGCAGCGATGTTCGCCTTACACCACTGGCGCTGTTTGACCGCTATATATATATATATATATATATATATATATATATATATATATATATATATATATATATATATATATATATATATATATATCAGCCGCTCCAGGCTTAAACTAATGTGTTCAAGCATTGTTACTAGTAAGGTCCTCAGCTTAACCGGTTCCATGCTGATATCAGCGGCCGGCCCAACCCCGTATCACGGGTGGGTGCTGACGGACCTCGAGGATATCGCGGATGTTACTTGCGGTCAAACAGCGCCGGTGGTGTATGGCGAACATCGCTGCCCGGAAAGCAGAAGGTGCGGGTTCGAGTCCCGCCTGGCGCAAGAGTTTTGATCGTAACAAAACACCCTGTAACAACAAAAGGCTGCGTTATTCGGTGTCTTTGAGATGCGCTGTACCTACATTACCGGATGAATCTTTTGGTGTTTGGGCGGAAAAGCGCAAAACGTCTTTTCCGCCGTTTTTTGACAGTGCTCTTCAAAGTGCTTTCCTGCAAAAATAAATTCGATATTTGGGTTCATCATCGAATGGTCTATGCGATGAACTGTAAAACACCCAGTAAATGTCAAAAATCTTGATTCGATGAGCTATATTCTGGTCGATGCGGCGGACCTCCTCCCTCGCGGGAGATAATTACTCCCAATGAGCACATTCTGAATATAGTTCACAGAATCAACACTTTAAACATTTAATAGATGTTTTTCACACCATTGGACAGTGCATTCGATGCTGATCCCAAATATCTTATTTTTTAAAGCATACCATTTCAACCTACTTTTGTAACTACTTTCAGAGTGGTTGAAAGTTTGTTTCTCAGGTTATTTTGGGCGGGCGAACTTTAAACCAAATACGGATTCAGACAGTGGAGGCGCTAGAGTCAGCGCCTCCTCCGCCTGCGCCAAGCGCCCATGAAAAGACATAAATATTCAACTCAATAGGTAGTGGAAGCGAATGAACATATTCTCACACGTTTTATAAACTGTATTTCTTGGAAGCTTCTTGAAAACGTTCTTTTAAAAATTAGAAGAAAATGACTATAACAAAGTGTTTATTAATTTGTTTCGATTTTGCTTTTTGACAAATGCGTAACACTCCTCCACCTTCCGTCTGAATCCGTCCCCACACTAACGTGAGGAGCTTTATCGGCCCAGCGACCAAATGCGATTAGAGTGGAGAGATTGGCAGAGAATTCGGAAGAAGAACTCACCCGAGCACGAGGCATATCATCGCCTGAGCGGCGGTGCAGACCTGCGTGGCGCATCGCAGCGACAGTCCGCACAGCGAGTACTGCTTCTCCAGGTGGATGTCCGTCATGGACATGGCGGCTGCAATACGAACGCGATGCCGACGACGATGATGATGAGTTTTTGCTACAGAAGCAATCCACCGAAATGAACGACCGACGCGCAAGGCGACGAGACCAGCGCCGATGTTTCACTGAGGCTGATGAATTTGCTTCCAAATGCAGCCTCAGCTGCTCCGCGAAAAAGTGCCGTCTCGCTGGCCTGAGAGCCTTGTCAACCAAAGTGACGGCGAGCGACACATATGTGATCCGGATGAGACAAAGGAGGAGAGTGGATTGTGGTAAACAAAAACAACAACAAACAACTAGGGCCTAAATATATGCCAAGTCAAAAAACAACGCGAACACGAAGAAAACCCTAGCCGTCAATGAACGATTGTGATAGGTAGATAGCTTATAGGTAGAAGAGCAAAGCGCGAAAAAATACTAGAATGAGAACGAGCCCAAGTCACTGTACTGGCTAACAAGGTATAGCAGCAAACTAGAAAGGGTTTATTAAATAAAATTAATGTTCACATTTGTTGATGCCTCCTCCGAGCACGCTAGACCCAAATCTTACCTTGTCTAGCAAAAAAATAATCTCAACCTGAAGTTCAACTCCTAAATATAGAAAGAAGCCCAGGAAACACTGCTCGCATTATAACAACATGGGTGCCAGTAAGGTTGTTATAGATGTTTAGGGCTCACAAAAAAATGGAACAAAAAAAGAACAATTTTTTTAGCTAGCGAGCATCAGAGTTGCGCCCCGCGCTTTTTCAAAAATTCGAAATTGTTGACCCGACAAACTGTTAGGTTGTAAGTAGAACTCTGTCAGCCTTCGCGCGCTCATGATAGAAAAGTGTACTAAATAAATACCAAATGTATATGGGATGGAAGCTAACGGAAATCACTTAGGAATGCACAGCAGAGGATCAATAATCTCTGGATGCGCCACGCACTCCATTCATCATGATGTCGCACGGACCGTATGGAAACCTTTCCACAGTAGTAAGGATACTTAACGGATGAAAAATCCTATTATCCCTGCTGTTTAAATCCAAGAAAAAACACGTGCAATTTAGAAGGTTTAATACTAGATTGTTACAAAACCGGTGCTTACGAAAACTGAGACTAGTGCGAACTTGTCTTCAAACCAAAGGAAACTCATAAAAAAGAAACGGCCTAAAAAATCGAGAAATTTTGGAAATTTTAAGAAAAACGGCTCCAAAACAGACGCTGAAAAGGCATGTTCTCTGCTTTTGCGGATGTAGCAGAGCCTTGCAAAAGCGCAACAGACATGGCCTGCCTGGTAAGTGACGGACGGATTTTCAAAGTATGGATGAGAAACTTGGAAGCAAAGGAAGTAAAGCGTTGCGAATGTTTCTGGCCCATGGAATCCCCAAAGAATTCCTCATGGACGTTTACCGAGTCTCGAGAGCGGTTCGGCTCTTTGCGCTGAAATAGAAAGATATACGAGCAAGGGTAAAAATGACTCTTTTTGATGCTCGCCGCGGGAACGCGCGGGTTGCAAACGGCTCTGCAAGTTGACGGTACCAAGCAGTGATGTCATAGCAGCAAGATTCAAAAATTATTTTCAAGAACATTTCTAAAATAGGAATGCTCTGAAGTATTCCATCTTCTCTCGTCGCCAAACCTCGGCATGTTCCGTAGTGTGTCGATGTTTCTGTGCCGAACGAGGTTTTTCAGGCCTCTGAAGACGACGAACAGGTCGGAGTGTTAGGCCGCTCAATAAAATTTGATCGACCTACAATCTCGTTCAGCACAGCACAGAAAAAATAGAGTCTTTGAAATAGGGTTTTTAAGCAGCATTAAAATAGATGATATGATGTAGCCGGGATACAAGTAAATATTTTTTAATTTATTAATTTGTTTATTAAAAGAATGCATTACACACGCAGCAATAAGTTATATAATGTAAATATCCGGAACGAAATAAAACTTGAAAAAAAAAACGCAAGGATCAAGGCGGATTGAAGGTGACATTTTTACTAACGAACGTTTTAAATGCACTTTTCGACAAACTAAGAAGGTTGTCACTTTTGGCTAATGACGAATTCGAATTGAAATTAGAATTAAAATTAACGAAATCTGACGGCTAAAGAATCATGTTGAGTTATTTTTTAACTTCAAAAATTGTAAAAAATAAAAGGGTAAAGGAAGAACATAGTCACTTTAGGGATGCACCACGAATCTTCTACGGGGTGACGCAATTTGAAGCGTCCTTGGGACGATGACGCACGGTGGCCAGCCGATGAAGAAGTCGGCGTTTTATTTTACCAGAAATGCCTGGTACCAATTTGCCGACCCCGAAGGGATGGAAGACTTGAACGTCCTGGGCGCGAAACCCGAAGCAAGAACCTCGAATACCTTGTCCACGCGACTGTCTTTTCCGACTGCGCCTCAACGAGCCCAATCAAAATTTTATAATTTGCTGAAAGGCGAATTCAATCAACACCATAGTTTCCTTGATTGTTTAAAGTAACGACCGCCAGCTTTTGAAATTCCTTGGTCCAGAAATGCGGTGGCTTCAAGTCGAAAAAGTGAGAAGGCTCATTTCGATAATATGACGATTGAAGGAAAGTAGTATTGAGCGATTTTTACTTCAAAAAGCGTAAAAAAATAAAAGGACGAAGAGTGACGTTAATCAGTACCTTTTCGGACGCGTCACGAAAATATGATGGTTGGAGGCGTGTTGAGAGGTCTTTTCAAATTCAAAAATCGTAGAAGAGTCTTTCGTGTCTAGATTGATCACTTTTATTCCTCGCTGAACAGGTTCAGTTTTTTCTTCTGGCTGGTCGCTAAATTTCTAGTCAGGAAAATGATGTTTATATGCCTGAAATAGGTGGTATTCAGGAGAACGGAGATCAGGAGAGTAAGAGGCGTGGTGTGGGACTTCCATTAAGTGCTCGACAACCTTCCGGCGGCCAGCACAGCCACGTAAGGACAGCCGTTGTCCTGAAGTGGACTTTGTCACGCCTCGGACGTTTCAAACAAGTAGCGTCAGCCAAATTATGAAGCCGTACAGACGGATTGGAACAGTGGCTAAAAGAAACTCTGCAGCACTCTCTTGGAAGCTCTCTGGCAACAAATTAAGATCGTTCATGCACTCCACCAGAATACGCTTTGAAAATCCTCTAACACATTTTGGCATAATGTGAACCGAAGGTAGCCGCCAAATTTTTTAAATGAAAGTGAAAAACCCAGTAAGGACTATAATTGTGTTTTATGATTTAAATTTAAATTGATTGATTGAATGAGTCAGTGGACGAATAAATTCGATATCAAAAATTTTCGAGGGAATGAGCAAACGAATTTATTTGCTTACCAACTTTTTTGAGTGGTCAGAAATCGAATAACCCAATTTTTTGGTTATTTAAATATTCGAATAATCGAACAATTTTTTCATAACAAGATCTGTGCTTAAAGAATTTAAATTTATTTGAAATTCGAACTGAATTATTCGATTTTCGAACAAAGTTGAAATATTCGATGTTCGAATAGTAATCGAATATTCTCAATTTCTCACTTTTGGCTCACTTTCAATGTTCGAATTTGAACGAATATTCGGAAATCTGGAAATATCGAATATTCGTCTATTCAAATGCTTCAAGTCAGTTCTATGAGCCTCAATTGACTGGTATTCAGGCTGTAAGCTCTCATAACGATGTTTTGTTGCGATCAAAACTCTAGCATCAGGCGGAAGTTGAACTCGCACCTCCTGCTGATGAAGTGGACAATTTCTACCAAGACCTTCAGCTTATCTGGTTCCATGTTCATATCAGCGGCCGGCTCATCCCGATATACAGCTGAGTGCTGATGGGTTTCACAAGGTGGGGATGGTGCGTTCGATCAAACAGCGCCGGTGGTGTAATGGCATTCCTGTACGGTCAGCAGGAGTGTACAGGAATGCCATTTCGAGTCCCGCCTGGCGCTAGAAGTTTTGATCGCAACAAAACATCTTTGTGAAGGCCGTAAGCTATTGCAGAAACCATACGCATCCTCACATTGCATTTCCATGTCATCAGCATTTACACAACCAATCAAATAAATAAAAATCACGACGATCAGTTGAATGCATGGCGCGATATTTTTTTGATACACTAAATTTTCTTGCGCTTCAAATTAAAATGTGATTCATTATTTTTCCCCAATAAAAAACCTCCACCTCCGCATTCTAGTAGGTCTTCATCTAATGGAGCAGCTGATAAAATGGATAAAGAATAAAGGACGTCGTTATTCAATCCCCTTTGGGATGCGCCACGCATTCTGTTTCTACGGGATGTCGTGGAGGCGGATTGATTGCTATTTGCCCATACAATGACTGGCGGTGGCCAGCCGATGAATAAGTCAGCGCTTTATCCTTCCCAGATAATTCTGGTACCAATTCACCCTCCCCGGAGGGACGGAGGACATGGTTGGCCTGGGCGGGAAATCCGAACCAGGAACCTGGTATCGGGTGCAGGCGACTGTCGGCGCCTCCTCCGACTGCGCTCCACGCGCCCGGAGCAGCTGATGGTGCATAAAAATGAAGCAAATTTGCCGTAGAAGAAGGGAACGTTCACCGGAAGTGCATCATTCATGCGATGGTGACGCCCTTGCGTGAAGAGACAGAGACAATCGTTCGATTACACGTTAAGGCCTTTTATTTTTGCAGCATTTCAAAACCATTTCGCGGTTATATAAAAAAGTAGGAAAGGAGCAACTTGAATAAAAATTAAATAACGACGAAAGACGTTACTTTCCTGGAGCAGCTGGCCCTACATCTACACTGTCGAACCGGCGTCGTCCGTAGGCGTCGTCGCCGTACGGACTAAGTGAATAGCTCAGCTCTTCATACTGCCATGACGTCGTCATTTTCTGGTGGCTAATCACACCCCTAATCTCTGTCTGAACAACATGGCTGTTAAGTAGATGCGATAGCACTCAAGAGAATATCGTCCGCCCCGTGCAGTTCTGAGTAAAGGACTCATTTCTTCAGCTGATATCGTGACCTTACCTGTAGGTGGTGATGACTTCATGAGGGTCGTCGTCGATAAGTCGCTCAGTAAAATACGACGATGAATAAACTTTACACTAATGACAGGTGCGCTTCAGTGCTTAAGCTTACAGACCGAGGGATAAGGCAAATATGGATTAGAGAATATTTTTTGAACGGACAGCTTTACACAGTGCGCAAAATTGAAGAAATTTAAGTTGAATAAAATTAAATAGTCATTAAGCATAACTGAGGCTATTGATAGATAATTTTGAAAACGTATAAATAAGTAAGGTCAAAGAAAAAACAAAAAAGATTGAGAATCAAGATTTATGAAACCTTAAAAAGCAGGAGGTTGACGATAGCTGATATGAGACCCTATAAAAAGAGGGAAAACTAAAGGCTGAAAATGTGATGAAACGGATGAAAAACCCAAAAGGACCAAACCCAACAAAGCCAAAGTAATAGATTGGTTTCCGTTTCGCACGAGCGATGCCCTTAGACGGAAACCATACATACCATTCCAATAACCGCTCCCTGTGCTCGTCAGTAAGGGAGAAACATTCTGAGAGATTTAGGTAAACTAACCTGTGGAATGGAAGAGCCTATACCGAAGTCCAGCCCTAGTAGCGCAGGTGTAGGAGGGACCTGCTGTCGCGTGTACCCGATATCAGTCTCTTAGCTCGGATTTCCTGCCCAGACCAACTAAGTTTCTATCCCTCTGGTGTTCGAAAATTGATGCAGACTTGTCTGAGGAAGATAAAGCGCTGATTTATTCACCGGCTAGATACCGCAAGTCATTGCGTAACCAAATACGCATTCAAATCGCCTACACGACACCCAGTAGAAGTAGAATACGTGGCGGATCTCAAATATGATTGAGTACCACCGTCCTTCACCCTTTATACTTTAAACCATGTATGTTCAAATGCCTACATAATTCCAGATGAAGTCAGAACGCACAGCGCACTCAAAAGGCTGCAGGGTGTTACGATGGTCGACGAGGACCCGAGCCAATGGTTTTCGATAACACCTTCACAAGAAAGTCCGTACAAAACGAATATAAGCTTCTTTAACAATGCTTTGTTGCGATCAAAAGTTCTAGCGCCAGGCGGGACTCGAACCCGCACCTCCCTCTAACCGGGCGGGAATGCTCTACGCCATTACACCACCGGCGGCGTTTGATCGATAGCAACGTCCACACCTCGTGAGACCGATCAGCACTCACCCGTATATAGGGATGAGCCGGCCGCTGATATCAGCATGGAACCAGTTAAGCTGATGATCTTGATAGAAACGATTCAAATGATTCACGGGTTCGAGTCCCGCCTGGCGCTAGAACTTTTGATCGCAGCAAAACATCGTTACGGCAGCCTACAACCTCGATAGCAGCCACGTGAGGCTTGAGGGACGTGATTTGAAAACGAATATACAAAGTCCCTGATTCAATTCAAAACGGATGACAAACGTTGTAGGCAGCTGATAAAACGATGGGAAATTGAAGAAATTAAAACGCTGAAAAAGGAGCTATTTTGGCGATGTTTAATCCTTGAGATGAGAAACGTCTGTCGTTGAAATTGAACTTTTTTGATGAAGATGCCGTTGTGCCAAATGTGAGGTACAACTACAACGCGGGACCGTCTCGCTGGTTCCCGTCATGTTCGTGAATACCAGCTTCTACCCCTTCCCTTCCTACCCCCCCCCCCCCCCCTCCCCCGTCCTGACCGCTTCCCGTGGGAACCCGTAAACGTTTCCTGGAACGTTTATGAATACAGCCACTGGCAACCCCTCGGGGCACAGAAAATCGTCGTCGATATCGCGGATTAAGCATTAAGGCGCGATGACGTCAACCACACCTTTAGCCCATCGGTTTCTACCACGTCTCACGGGTTCCATTAAGCTGGTAGCAAAGTATCCGACACATCCGGCCTGTTTCATCCCCAGCCGCAGGGGCATTTCACACGGCGTCGCTCTGAAAACGCACGACAAACGGCTTTGCCCTTAAGGCCATACAGCCGTGCTACCATTCTTGAGCGTTTTCTTCTTCTCTTCGGGCGAAACATTCCGCTTTTATAGCGTGTCGAAGTCGGTCATCAATATTTCTCGCCGATACTTCCACTTTCTTCTAGCAGCTATTTCTGACATGAGTAACTTATGAGGCTGCAGTATTCGAAGAGGGAAAGGTCTTTGCCGGTTGTTTCTTCATTCTCTGTAAATTCATGGAGCTGTTGATGGTTCTCGAAATGGACGCCCCTCGACGAACCATCTTCAAAACGTCTCGAAGGTTGTTATTAGGTTGTCCAGAAAGTTCTCAGCGTTTTGGGTTACTATTTTTTATTCGGCTATTATTAAGTAAACATTCAACTTGCATTGCACATTAATGCTACCTTCTGTACAGAATTTTTCTCTCTATCTGACTGGGGAAGGGTTTCGACCTCCCACGGAACTTCAAGATGAGACCAGGATCATTAGAAAGAGCTCGGAATGCTGATTACGAATACAGGTGTTAAAATGCACACATTTTTTTGCTTTGTTCCACGAATGCCAAGGTTGTTAGAAACACCTCTAGTTGTTAAATATATGATTTGGACTCTACTTGCGCAAAATAGTAAATAAAAATTTGACCATACCAGTTTCTTGCCTTCAAGCATTTTTACAAGCGTGTGTGGTAGTTTTCCTCGCTATTTAATCAATTACGTGCCATAATTCAGAACAAAAGATCATTTCGAAGATAAATTATGGTGTGCAAAAAAGCCGGCAGCAATGGGGCCGAACCATCGACGTCTCACCTGACGAGGAGGAGCACTACCCCTACGCCACCGCCGCAGCTGGCCGTCCTCTCTTACGGGGCCCCGATGGCTCCCCATTCTCGCGCCAGGTGCATCGCACGGCACGCTTGTGGTAAGGCCCGTCGCATTCGGCAGGCCATAACTCGCTCAGGTATTTCATTTTGCAATTTTAACACCCATATTCGTAATCAGCATTCCGAGCTCTTTCTAATGATCCTGGTCTCATCTTGAAGTTCCATGGGAGGTCGTAACCCTTCCCTAGTGAGAAAATAAATAATGTTTCAACGTTGTTTTATACTTCTCCTCTTGAACGGCTTATTGAAGTATGTCGAAGGAGCAATTCTGAGCGATATTTTATTTTAACTTCAAATTGGGACAATCCGCAACCGAGAGAGCTCGACAAATCAATCAAGTGTGGCCGCCTAAGGCCCCGTTTATACTTCGACGCCGAGCGACGCCACGCCACGCATTGTGCCCAAATTGATCGATTGCGTCGCCCGATCAATGTGGCCACAATACGTGGCGTCGCGTCGCTCAGCGTCGAAGTATAAACGGGCCTAAAAGTGTTGGAGAAAGCACTGTGCGCCAGAGGTTCACTGAATTTCGGGCCGGAGATTCCAGCCTCGAAGACGACCACCGTAGCGGCCGACCTAGGGCAATCCTGGACGAGGAGTTAAAGGAATTGGTGGAAGCTGAACCATCCCAAGCAGTTCGCAGGATTGCGAAAGAGCTAGACGTCAGTAAAACTGCTGTTGCAGATGCTTTGAAACGCTTTGGGAAGGTGAAAAAGCTCGAAAAGTGGGTGCCACACCAGTTGAGTGAGCGGCAAAAATTGAGATTTTCGAGATTTTTTGTCCTCTACTTTTACGCAACAAGGCTGAGCAAGGTTTTTGGATCGAATCATCACTTGTGATGAAAAATGGATTCTGTATAATAACAGGAAACGTTCCGGACAGTGATTGGACGCCGACAAATCCCCTAAGCATTTTCCAAAGGCGAACTTCCACCAAAAAGGTAATGTCACTGTGTGGTGATCGGCGGCTGGTGCGATCCATTACAACTTTTTGGCATCAGGCTAAACAGTCACAGCAGAGTCCTACTGTAAGGAAATCGACGAAATGCGCCGAAACTGCGTGGAAAAAAATGGAACGAATTAAGGGTTGAAGTTCTGCCTCACCCGCCATATTCTCCAGACCTCTCTTCAACCAACTATCACCTTCTCAAACACTTTCAGAACTTTTTCGCTGGTAAAACCTTCACCAATCAGGACCAAGCCAAAACAGTTTTCCTGGATTTTCTCGAATCTCAACCACCTCATTTCTTCCCTGATGGAATAGAACGACAGGAGATCTGTTGGCAAAGGTGTACTGATTCGAAAGGAGCTTATTTCGACTAAATCCGATAAGATTTGAGAAAGTTATGGTTGTTCAAAGTGAAGCGCTCAAAACTCGGCGAACTTTCCGCACAACCTAATAATATCGATGAGGAAAGCGGCAGTCGACCGCAAGTCGTGTCGACGTCCTTTCAGGAAGCGTGAAGTGTAGCAGACCTCAACGGAACCTATTATAGAATTAGAGCTTCGCACTCTTTCCAAAGTGCTTGAATTACGCTTTTCGTACATCTGGCGATCCTAAGGTCTAAGGGGCTAAAAGTCTCATTCACAATGAATATTTACCCATCAACGATCAATTTCGTGAAGTGCAGTCGGAGGAGGCACCGGCTGTCGCCTGCATCCGATACCAGGTTCCTGGTTCGGATTTCCCAACCAGGCCAACCAAGCCAAGCTCCTCCGTGGTCGGTGAATTGGTACCAGACTTGTCTGGGAAGGATAAAGCACTGACTTGTCCATTGGCTGACCACCGCAAGTCATTGTATGGCCAAATTCGCATTCAACTTGCCTCCACGGCATCACATAGAAGTAGAATGCGTGGCGCATCCCAAGGAAGATTGAATAACGCCGTCCTTTATATTTACCACTTAACTATCAATTTTATTAAGTAAATGGTGATAGGTTAATTTCTAATAGATGCTTTAGAACATAGAACATATTCGGAAACTCTGATCGAGATTTGCAAGGCTTCCTATCTGTACCGTCTAAGGCTTGGTAAGGAGAGACTAGGCCCTACCGCAGATATGTACTACTTTTAAAAATGCTCTGAGACAGGGAAACAGCAGTGAATGGTTTAAAAATCTGGTACTTTCTTGGAAACATACTCTTTGCAGAATTCAAATTTATTTATTTATTTATTTATTTATTATGCTTGCAATAAATTGAGCGCATCAAAAAGAGTAAGTTAAGGTAAACAAGGCGTAGACAAGATAGTGATTAGCAGAACAAAAAACTAAATTCCAGAACAACTCGACATTTCACATTAACACATGGCAAACTTTAAGCAAGAAAGAAAAAACAAATCAATAAACAAAGTAAAACATCGAAAGCCAAATTTAACAAAACAGTACTCTCTTGTTTAACGGAACCCAGTGACCTCGGCGTTTTCCTGGAACAGGGGTTGAAATTCCTAAATCATATTGACGTTATCCTACAAAAATCATTTCTGCCCTCTTTTTTAATTGTAGAAATCTGAACTGTAACGACAGTTCAATTTTAATTCCCTTACATAAGACACATTCCATTCCAATTTTGGAGTGTTGTTTTCCTGTTTGGAGACGCTGCACAAAAGGTTAGAAAAAATTGAAAATTATTAAAAGAAAATTACAAAAATGTTGTTCTACAAGTGTTTCCCAAATATGTACCATAAGTACTACATAGAATAATTTCAAGATACGAAGAAAGAGTCAACATGTTTGACCTTACAAGTCTTCTTCAAAGGCGTGTCATCGTTGATCTAATTTTCTGCTTCCTTATCCTGAAAGGTGAGTCGAGACTGGCCAGGTGAGAGTTAGAAAGTAACGCTGGACTTTCGTGCCATCGCGAGGCCGAATAATAAGTATTGCTTTCTATGACTCAGGACTATGAGAAAAACGGTTTAATTCCTTTTTTATTGTCCTGTGTCATAAATGATAGGAAGACGGCGTTGCTCAATATCTTTTAGGATGCTCCACGCATTCTATTTCTACGGGATGTCGTGGAGGCGACTTGAATGCGTATTTGGCCAAACAATGACTTGCGGTGGCCAGCCGATGAACAAGTCAGCGCTTTATCCTTCCCAGACACGCTTGGTAGCAATTCACCGATCCCGGAGAGATGGAAGGCTTGGTTGGCCTGGGCGGGAAATCCGAACTAGGAGCCTGGTATCGGGTGCACGCGACAGCCGGCACCTCCTCCGACTGCGCTACACGCGCCCGTTATAAATGATAATAAATAATAAATAATAGGTTGCAAATGTCGTCTCCTTGCTTGAAGAGCTCAACGTCGTTGTTTTTCGAAGATGACTGAAAAAATAGCTGCTTTCCACGCTTCACTTCCTTAACATTGGCTTGAAAGAGGAAGGCAGTTTTTTAGATTTTTTTCGAATTTATTTTCTCACCTCTATTGTACTCATTTCCATTCACCTATATTGCCAGTTTTTTCTCCGCCAACATTCTTGCAATGTTAAGTGTTTGTTATTTTAATAGTTATTCTTCTAACTTGATTAGAGTTTGTGAGTTCGAGCTTTCTAATACTTCATGCTTCTCTACCTCTTCGCCACCGCCTTGTGTGAGTGTATATACAACTCGTCTGTTTTTTTTTTCTCTCGGCAGACCAAATATGGGGTTCGTTGCAGTTGACGGAACTGCTAGGCTCGTATCCGAAACCAATCGCACGATTTGCAGTGTTGGCGGTCCACTGCTCTTCTCCGTCAAATTTTCCTCCTCCCTCACAAGGGAAGGGTCTGAAGCGTATGTCTGAACGGGGGGAGCGAGTCACACAGGGAGAATTATCATCCCTCAATTGGTTTGAAAATGTGTTTATTTTTTGCCAAGTCGCTAAAAACAAGGAGTAGGGGGTCACAATGGGATACGGCGCAGCACGCATTTGGGGTCTTGTACGCCCGCGATGCGGTACCGCCAGTGTCCCGGAGCACAGGTGGGTAGAGTGTGGACTCGTGCGAGGGAAGTCAGGGATTTGATTCCTCTGCGCTGCTGACTTTTTGCATTTCAACTGATTGGTAGAGATTTGGGGGAATCTGACGTCTATACCATTTTCAAACGTCTTCTGCGCATTTTTCCAGCGGTACGTTGTGATATTGAACATGGTGATGTTTAAATGTTCAACACTAGTGATACACAGGTACAAAGTGCACGAAACATCACTGGACACCTAGCGTATAAAGGCTACAGGCTCCTCATAGTCTGTTTCCATACATGGACCAAAGGCCTCGGGAAAAACCATCCTGCTCGGATTTTCAAAGGAGACCACGTTGTGACGTCGGAGGTGGCTCAAATGAGAAACGAGGTGTGCAGGTCCCGCAAATTAAGCTAAACGGCATCTATACACTCTTTCCCTCATGTCTACCTGTAACCTGAAATCAGAGATCTGCTGAAGGTTTTCTAGAACCTAACACCAACAATGTCCGCCGACGGTCGAGTGGTGATCCACTTCCTCACGCTGAAGTGTGGCCCACCTTTAGACAAGGAATCGTCGAGGGAAGAAATCAAGCTGGCCGAAGGATGGCCAGCATACTCAAGGGCTTCGAAGCTCGTCAACTTGGAGTTGACGAAGACGAAAAGCTGGAAGTGGTGGAAGAAGAAGAGAAAGATTGGGATCCGCAAGATGAACTGATGGACGTGAGAGACAAGCAAGTAGTGGGCATATGATAACGTTTTCGGGTGGAACTCTTGTTTCGGAGGAAAGGGTACGTCTTCAATTGGATTTCGGTTGCGTGCTCATAACCATGGAGGAAGACACCGCGATCCACTACGCAGGTACTTTGTACCTGTGTATCACTGGTGCTGAACATTTATCACCATGTTGAATACCACAGCGTAGAGCTGGAAAAATGTCCCAAAAAAGTCTGAAAATGGTATAGACGTCAGAATCCCCAAATCTCAACCATTCAGTTGAAATGCAAAAATGCAGCAGCGCAGAGGAACCAAACCCCTGACCTCCGCCGCACGAGTCAACCCTCTACCCACCTGTGCTCCAAGCCATGATGCAGACGCATCGCGGGCGTACAAGAAGCCCAAACGCGTGCTGCGCCGTATCCCATTGTGACCCCCTACTCCTTGGATTTAGCGACTTGGCAAAAAATAAACACATTTTCAAACCAATTGAGGGGTGAGAATTCCCCCTATATGACTCGCTCCCCCCCCCCGTTCAGACATATTCTGGCCGGACGGGAGAAGTTGGGCCGTGTCCCGGAGCCGCGATCTGCCCAGCTACGGCTCAAGATCTGCCCAGCTGCGGTCCAAGAATGCAAAAGTGGGCGGAACCACCTACCTGCCCAGCTCGCAGCACTCACCATTTTTGAGGGCAGAACGTGCTGCCCGAGCACGGCAGCACGTCCAGCTCACTTCGAAGGGAGAATGTGCTGCCGAGCTCGGGCAGCACGTGCTGCCCTCAAAAATGATGACTGAGATTCTTGGGCCATAGCTGGGGAGATCTTGGGCAGTAGCTGGGCAGATCGCGGCTCCGGGACACGGCCCAACAACTCCCGCTCTGTCAGAGTACGCTTCTGACCCTTCCCTTGTGACCGTACATACAACTCGTCTGTTTTTTTTCTCTCGGCAGACCAAATATGGGGTTCGTTCCAGTTGACGGAACTGCTAGGCTCGTATCCGAAACCGACCGCACGATTTGCAGTGTTGGCGGTCCGCTGCTCTTCTCCGCCAAATTTCCATCCTCCCTCACTCCCCTACTACTAGTCTTTTCTAGCAGATTTCTTCAGATCTTGCAGGAATTTTTCTAATTTTAAATTGTCAACCTTACTTCTTTGTAAAGGGATGACTTATTTACGATTAGTTGGTTAATTTTGGTTTGCGTTGCTGATTTTTTCAGTTCTTATTTCTCACTGCATGTGTTCTGCGATTTGCAACGCACACGTTTGGAGGCACAATTTTGCGCAAATAAATAATTAATTAAATAAACGGTCTTCGAGTACTGATGGAAGGGGATCCAAGACCACCCGAGAGGACGCAAAGAGGACATACGCCTAGAGGAGCGGCTGAAGAAGAAGAAGAAGAAGAAGAAGTGTAGGAGAGGGAAGTTGCTGCTGATGTCGCGGCGGCACTTGCCAGTCTCGGCACGCAGCATCTCTAGTAATTAGGGGAATGGCCAAAATCGCCAGATAAATACCTCGCGAGCTAGGCAGGCAGCCAGCCGCGAGCGAGCGCCGGAGCAGCGCGGCAGTGGCTGCACGAGCAGAGGCAGAGAAGAGTCGACGACGTGGCCGTCGCCGTCGGCTAGCTGACTGCAGCGGAACGTTCCCGAACTCCCGAGGGACATATCGTCTCCCAGTGCGAGGCTCGTCCCTCACAAGGGAATCCCACGGGATAGTTCTCTGGATAATAGGCACGGGTTAGCTACGACGTTACCTCGTTAGACCCGAGGGAGCATACTGTAATGGGTTTACCCAGAAGTTTCGTCTGCACCGTCCATAAGTCATCGCTGCAAGAGCCGCTACGCCTTCTTCAGACAGAGTGGCATCGTTACCCCAGGGCAAGGGGCCAGTTCCTAGATTCCGCAAGGCCGTCGCTGGAGGCTTGTTCAAGGATGGAGAGTTGGGAACGGGCGCGACAGTGGGAGTGGGAAAGAACGCTCTGACGCTTTTTATGAAGTCTTATAGCATACAGTACAAGCTAAGTCGAAGCAGCAGATAGCAGACCGCACGGTTCTCCAGAAGACCACTCTGACCCACACACCGTATTCACCGGACCTGGCTCCAACCGACTTACCATATGCTTCCTTCGCTGTCCTACATTTACAAGAGGAAAACTTGTTCGAAGTTGCGATAGGGAGTAATTTGAAAGATGCCTCGGTGAATTTTTTCACCAGTGATTCTGTGGAAGCGACATCCAAAAATTACCTGATAAATGACATGTTGCAGATAATAACGGTTTATGTTTATTAGTTGTTGTAATTAAAGAGAAAAATAAATGTGAAAAAACTGCAGAGCTGGCGGGACTTTGAACAATCTAATGCGATTAGGACTTCCATTACCTAACCTCATAGGAACGCTGACATAGAATATCATTCGAGAGAAAGATGGTGTGAAACGTTTATCATAAGGCGGAGATGTGTCATGAACGAAGAATGTCTAATATCCATTGGGTATAAAAAAACGCTTCCATCAGGAGGATGCCTTCTCCTGTGCTCTGCTCTCTGAACCACCGTCGACACTCTATCGTCATAATACGCCCGTTGAAAGCAGCTTACTGGTTTTAATCGTCGAGGAATAGTAGCACGCAGCACATTCACGACGCGGAACAACGACATTATCGCCACTTCTTGGAAGAGTGGCGATTTTGAAAGAAAATTCCGAAGGATAACTGGAAAAGGGATGTGCAAAGAGGTGCGCAAACAATGACTGTTATAAGGAATTGCCCGCTTCAGTAAATTTTTTGAGGGGTCATAGATCTACTTCTACAAGAACATGACAAAGGCATCTTTGACCACTTCACCGTGCGAATGAATAAGTAATCTAACAAGCATGGAGTCGAACCCCGACACGCCGATCCCTTGAATACGGCTTCTGATGCATCTTAATAAGATTAGGTGTTATCAGGAACTTTAGAAGAATGCCTCTAAAAAAATAACGAGTTTCGAGTAAAAACATATCTTCCTCAAATAATGGAAAGGAAATTAAACGCCAGCAACAAGGAAATAAGTCTCAGAGCACGAACGTCATAGAGAACCGCATTGTGTCCTTTCCGTTCCCTCCCTTTACCATCGCATCATGGAAACTGTCTAGGTATTCGTTACTTATTTGTTTATTGTATTCTAAACGAGGCTCAGTGTCTACGTGTTGAAATGCAGTCGATCATCAAATAGCAACAGCAAAAAAAATCGCAAAACAATTCGGGAAATAAGCAAACATAGAATGGAATGAAGAAATTTTAAACACATAAGATAACTAAGGAGGAACAGGAAAAATCAAAGAGCGAAATATGAAAATGAGCTATTAACCTTCTGATAAGAACTATGCCTTTTCTTATCCGACACATGAAGTTCAAGACTTGTCCGGAAGATCAACAAAAGGGCGACGAGACTAAGAACCAGAGCAACACGTACGGCGTGGTTGGCGAGATGCACTGCTCCTATGCGCATTAACAATTGATTCTAGGTTCGAGTCACGTCCAGGCCAAGTAAGTCTTTTGCACCTATAGGGCAGACAAGTACATGGTGCCTCCCAGTGAGGCCGATTAACATCACTACTTATAGCTATTAATTTATTAATTATTCATTCTATACAGTAAAAAGAGTGACGAGAAAGAAACTATATAGATCAGAATGTAGACACAAGCCCGTCAGAAAGAACGACAAATAGAAGGAATAGTAGTGGCCGACAGCCAGGCCATCCAAGCCTTCCATCTCTCCGGGTCGGTGAACTGCTGCCAGATGGCTGGGAGGGATAAATAGCTGTCTAGTTCATCGTTTCGGCCTTCGCAACTCATTGTTACAGCCAAATACGCATTCAAATCGCCTTCACGACATCCCGTAGAGGTAGAACGCGTGGCGCATCCCGAAAGAGATTGAGTAACGCCGTCCTTCATTCTGATTCCTATAATGATAAGAATCCTACTATATGTAATCAGCTAAGGTCACGTGTCCGTCACGGGGAGGGCGGGACTAAAGCCAAGAGACGCCTGCGACAGTGCGGCGTATGCCAGCCGGGCTTTCTTTGAGCTTAACCATGGGTGATTGCTGGCGAACTATATCCTTGGCGGCTGATCGTCCAGGTATACGAGATATTCAAAGGGCAACGCGTCACGGTATGAATGGGGATCGAGTGCAGAGCGTAGGGATTCAAGAGGCGTGCCCTAGACGTCGTTCAGGTGCGTCTGGATTCAGAAGACGTGCTGAGAACGTCGTCCAACTTGCGTAGGCATTCAAAAGACGTGCGCTAGACGTCGTTGAACTTGCGTAGGGATTCAAAAGATCTGCTGAAGAGGTCGTCTAACGTGCTGAGGTATTCAGAAGACCTTCGCTAGACGTCGTGAGTCAAGATTCAGAAGACCTGCGCTAGACGTTTTCCAACCTGCGTAGGGATTCAGAGGACGTGCTGAAGACTCAATGTCGTTCAACGTCGTCCAACTTGCGTAGGTATTCAAAATAACGTGCTGAAGATGTCGTCTAACGTATGTAGGGATTCAGAAGACGCGCTGAAAGACGTCGTCTAACTTGCGTGGGGATTCCGAGTAAGGGGCGATCAATAGGAGATGACCAACAAAGAGGGGCCCTTAGAGGGGGTGGGGGAGCACGGTGGGGAGGGTGGGGGGGGGGAGGAAACCAGCATCTTCCCTCAACATCGTTCAGTGTGTGTCGGATTTCTGAAGACGGCTTACAGAAGTCGTAGCACGTGTGTCAGAGTGCAGAAGGAGTGTCATAGACGTCGTGGCAACGTAGTGATGCGTGAATCGGTACTCAGTGTCACATGAGCGTGCTTGGCTCTCACTCCCGTTTCTTTGCCAGCACATAGAAAAGGAAGTATTTTGGGAGGGGGGGGTGAGGGAGCGGGGGGGAGGGGGGTAGAGAGAGTGACCATGGGATTCTTCCGAGGAGTATTATTGCCATCAGACAG
>OX375867.1:93641340-93849291 GCA_947359475.1 Heligmosomoides polygyrus bakeri | reverse complement strand
TACCTGTTTCCCGACATGTAGAGAACGAGCGCTTCGGAGAATAAATCGCGTGCATGTGATGAAGGGTGGATGGGCTTCATATGCGCAGTGAAAATTCTGCCCTACCGTATCTGCACTAATCTATATAGTAAAACCAGTTTTTTTTACTGTAAGAAGGCCTAAAGAAGAGAGAAGGAAGATTGGGGTTGTTCTATTCCCCAACCAGACGTTTGGCGGCTGAGGCCGCTGAACGTCTGGTCTAAGAATAAATCATAGAAATCTGCTGAATATTTGTCCTGTTATCGCAAGAAAGCTGTTCTTATCTATCCGAACAGCAACACACGTAACCAATTAAGTTCATTCGATCGAAAACTGTAGCACTTGGATGTGAAATTTTACTTTTGTTAAGAAACAAGCGCGCCGCTTTGACAGTGTTATTCCATATTTCACTTCTTTGAAAGCATTCAGAGGAGAAGCCTCGCCCGTTTCCTAGATGTTGTGAATGATTTCCGGCGATTCATGAGCTCTGATTGCCCAATCGCTAACAGCTAGAAATCCTTTCCGGTAGCTTTCATTGGCAGAGATATGTCTAATGCAACAGCCGTTATCCAATTCGAAAAGGCTAATTCCAGCTGAAGTTATGATCATTTGAATTTAGGAACCGGAAACGGCGGAAATTTTCGGTCTGAGCTAATAATATAATAGAAGCTATGAAATATAAAAGGACAAAGAGGCGTAAATCGATCTTTTTGCGGAATGCACCGCGCATTCTGCTTCCACAAAATGTCATGGAGACGTTGGACGTTGTGAAGGTGTACTAGGACTACACAATGAGTTGAGTCAGCCATAGACAAGTCAATGACATTCTCGGACAAGTTTAATACCAATTCGTCGACCACAGAGGGATGGAAGACAAGGTTGGCCTGGCTGGACCTGAACCAAGATCGCGGATTAGTGATGCACGCGACAGCCGGTATCTCCCCCAATTGCGCGAATCGTTAATTAGGTGAAAGGGACTCTTGGCGTACTCGGGCAAGCCGCGAGCAAACGCTGGAGTCAACTCTGATTCACTTCCGCAACCCGGTTCAGCCCAACTCCAGGAATTGATGGAATGCTTGAGAAGGAGGACGGAACGGACCTTCTCTTCAGTGTGACGGAACCCACCACGCAATGTATAAGAAGAGTTGCGATACACGGCGGAATCTACAGAAGTTTCAGCAAAGCCGATCTGGACGTTTTATTCACTCTGACAGGACTTCTTGCCCCTCTTCACTGATGCCAAACGCACCCTGATTACTGGTGACCAAAACGCAAAACTTCTCCCCGGCCGGGAATTGAACCCGGGTCTCGCATGTGACAGACGCGGATACTCACCACTATACTACCGAGGACACGATGGTTGCTCTCGCCCACGACCACATTTATCGGTGGCGTTGTGGGTGAGCGCAGAATAGGTTAGCATTTTGCAACAGGATATTAGAAGGATACATTTCGTAGGGGAGGACCAGCTCATGACGTGCAGACTTTGGAGTGATGATCAGGGGCGAGATTCATCAGCGACTTACAGCAATTTAACGGAGAAAATACAGCCGAAATCCCGATAGCGCGGCGAAATGTTTCACCATATCGCTTGCTGGGCCGCGCTATCAGGGATATTTTCAGCTGTATTTTCTCTGTCAAATTGCTGTAAGTGGTTAATGACTTCGGCCTCTGGATTCCCAGTATACATGTGGTGCTCATCCGCAGGTTAACAGTGCTCATATTAATGCTTCGGGAATGCCAGGAGCGGAAATACGCGCAGCGTTCAATTGCAGATCTGCACAGACATATCAGCTACAGTATTAATCTCGGAAAAAATTTCGGCATCCTGGCCAGATGAGTGGACGGTCACAATACCTTTCTTAAAGTATGCCACAGAACTCTGTCGATAAAAATTTCTTACAAGGCATTGAAACCCTGTAAACCTTTTTGGATAGTTAGTCAGTAGCTTTCCATTGTATGGCCATAACTATTGCTTAATTCCGGTTTGCAACTTTTTTGAGATTCAGGAAACCTATTTTTCATGTAGCTGCATAGTGCAAGCGCACACTGAGAAGTTAAAACAATCTAACGAGCATGTGTTGAAAAAAATCACCTGTATCAATTTATATCAACTGTGTCATGCAAAATATCACCTGTGTCACCTGTCGTCTCGTTGACCATCGACTTGCTCGAGCGGGCACCAGCAGCGTCTCCATTCGTCCCTGTCGCGTGCCAGAGTGGTCCAATGGATCCTAGAGCGTCATATCGGTAGTTCAGGGCTTTCACGAAGAAGTCCGACCAACGTGTTGGTGGGCATCCTGGTGTTATCTTGACATACCGGGGAATCCAGTCGGTGATGGCTCTCATCCAGCGGGTGTCTGTGAATCGCATTACGTGGCTGGCCCACCTAATTTTCGATGGCTTGGCCCGTGCGACAGCGTCTCTGATCTTCGAACGTCGGCGAAGCTCGGAACTCTCTCACTTGCGTGAGTCGTGTCACTCCGAGCATCGTCCTCTCGATTCCACGCTGCGCGACGCTGATCGCGTGTTCATCCTGCTTTCGTATAGCCCAGGTCTCTGAGGCGTATGTTAGGGCAAGAAGAACAGTGGAGTCGAATAGGTGGGCACGGAGTCGGACGTTCTTCGTCTTCTTCGCGACTTCTTCGACGCTCTTGAAAGCTCCCCAAGCCGCTCTTTTCCTCCTGCTCAGCTCCGGCGCTAGGTCGTTGGTCATATTGAATTCGCGACCCAGATACACATAGCTGGAGCATTTGGAGATGCTCGTTTCGTTGAGCGAGAATGGGGCATCAGAAACTTGTCCGTTCCTCATGAACTTCCCAAAATAACGGTTCCTTTTAGAAAATTTTCAATTGAATTAATTCAACTGCTGACTGGTCAACTATATGGAATCTTCCACTAACAGGACAGGGATCGAAAGTATTTCGCAGTGGAAAGCGCTATCATCTCGATCATCAGCCACTTAGCAGTGCACTTTGCGGGACCTAGGATTCATTCTACACACAAAACCTTCCCTCAAGCAGCGTTGCGAAGATGTGGCTAAGAAAACGGACAGGATCGTGCAATAATATCTTTAAAATAAATAAATAAATAAATAAATAAATAAATAAATAAATAAATGAATTATTGGAAGATACCCGGTCGTTCTCAAGGTACTCTCATACAAGACATAACAGGCCTGCACTTGAATACGGTCCCATAGTATCTGGTATCTGGTAATATAAACGTGAAAGATCGGAATCTGTACAAAATAGTTTTGCCAGAAAGCTCTAGATAAGTATCACCTGTATCACCTGTCGTCCCGTTGATCATCGACTTGCTCGAGCGGGCGCCAGCAGCGTCTCCATTCGTCCCTGTCGCGTGCCAGAGTGGTCCAATGGATCCTCCTCGCTCGAGGGACACGAAGAGCGTCATATCGGTCGTTCAGGGCTTTCACGAAGAAGTCCGACCAACGCGTTGGTGGGCGTCCTGGTGTTCTTTTGACATCCCGCGGAATCCAGTCTGCGACGGCTCTCGTCCAGCGGGTGTCTGCGAATCGCATTACGTGGCCGGCCCACCTAATTTTCGACGACTTGGCCCATGCGACAGCGTCTCTGATCTTCGAACGTCGGCGAAGCTCGGAACTCCGGAGGCCTTCTCTCACTTGCGTGAGTCGTGTCACTCCGAGCATCGTCCTCTCGATTCCACGCTGCGCGACGCTGATCGCGTGTTCATCCTGCTTTCGTATAGCCCAGGTCTCTGAGGCGTATGTTAGGGCAGGAAGAACAGTGGAGTCGAATAGGTGGGCACGGAGTCGGACGTTCTTCGTTTTCTTCACGACTTCTTCGACGCTCTTGAAAGCTCCCCAAGCCGCTCGTTTCCTCCTGCTCAGCTCTGGTGCTAGGTCGTTGGCCATGTTGACTTCGCGACCCAGATACACATAGCTGGAGCATTCGGAGATGTTCGTTCCGTTGAGCGAGAATGGGGCATAAGAAACCCATCCGTTCTTCATGAACATCGTCTTCGTAAGATTCAGCTGCAGTCCAACGCTTCCACATACACGATCGAAGTCAGCCAGCATTCGCTCCGCCTGAGTGATGCTCGGTGTTATGAGCACGATGTCGTCAGCGAAGCGAAGATGGTGCAGTTGCCGGCCGTCGACCTTCACTCCCATGTCATCCCATTCTAGTTCGCGCATGACGTTTTCGAGGGTGGCGCTGAAGAGCTTCGGGGATATGGTATCCCCTTGTCGAACCCCTCTCTTCACGTCAATGACGACGTCGTTGTAGAATGGTGAGATCTTGGTTGTGAATCCACTGTACAGCTCTCGAAGGACTTTGATGTACTGAGTAGGAACGCCCTGGGTGAGCAGGGCTTCCATGACCGCTTCAGTCTCGACGGAGTCGAATGCCTTCTTCAGGTCAATGAACGTAAGGCACAGCGGCAGCTTGTACTCGCGCGACACTTCGATGAGCTTCGTAATGGTGTGTATGTGGTCGATCGTGCTGAATCCTCTCCGAAATCCTGCTTGTTCGCATGGCTGTCTTTCGTCCAGCGTTCTACTAATCCTATTCAGGATGACTCGAGTGAACAGCTTGTAGACTACGGACAACAGGCAGATCGGGCGATAGTTGCCAATGTCGTGCACGTCTCCCTTCTTGTACAGCAAGACGGTCTTGCTGGTCTTCCACTGAGATGGAACCTTGCATTCGGACAGGTAGCGTGTGAAGAGCCGCGCCAAGGTGTTGATGAGCGCTGGCGGGAGGTTCTTCAGGTGTTCAGCTCTGATCCTGTCAGGACCGGGTGCTGTACGTTTCTTCACCGACGAGATGGCGTGTCGGATCTCGGAAGGGAGAACAGAGGGGATGACGTATCCATCCTGCGGAAGATGGCGTAGGGGCAGGTGGACGTGGCTATCGAAGAGATCGGAGTAGAAGTCGTGGATGACTTTCTCCATGGTCCTTCTGGAAGAGGTGACGGTTCCGTCAGGACGTCGGAGAGCGGTCATCTTGGTCTTGAAGTTGGCGAAGTTCCGGCGGGCATTGCGGATGCTCAGCCCTGCCTCTGCTGCTTCAGCCAACACTTCCGCCCTTCTCTCCTTCAGATCTTCCTTTATCGCCGCTCTGCATAGCTTTGCAAGCTCGGACGTCAGTTGATAGTTGCCTGACGCTCGTGCTGCTCCACGTTGGCGTATCAGCTCGAGAGTTTCCGGAGACAGGCGTCTCTTGGTGGTCTTCAAGCTCTCGGCTCCCTTAGCACTATCGTGGAGATGGTGCACGAAGCGATCGTATTCCTCGTCGACGTTGTCCATGACGGCATCTTCCCAAAGGCCGACAAGAGAGGTGTAGAGAACCCAGTTGATGGTCGTTCTGGGACTCCTCTTCTTGAACTTCGCGGCCTTCTCTCCTTGACGCGAAAAGCGGAACCTCGCGCGAAGAAGGCGGTGGTCCGATCCCGTGTAGAACTTGGGGACAACGGAGACATCGGTCAGGCAATACTTGCGATTGAAGATGATGTGGTCGATCTCGTTGTGGAACTGGCCACCGGGGGATTCCCAGGTCCATCGTAGGGAGGGAGGCTTCTGGAACTGCGAGTTTCCATGGATGGTCTTGGTCGACATGATAAACTCAGACAGCCTTTCACCTTGCTCGTTCCACTCCAAACCGTGGGTTCC
Organism: Heligmosomoides polygyrus bakeri; assembly: GCA_947359475.1. NCBI lineage: Eukaryota > Metazoa > Nematoda > Chromadorea > Rhabditida > Heligmosomidae > Heligmosomoides > Heligmosomoides polygyrus. Next base: position 93,843,620 of record OX375867.1, on the reverse strand, counting down.
GATGTGAAGTTCTTCCGGCGACCTTCGTGGCCCGATCTTGGCGTTGAAGTCGCCGACGATCACCTTGTAGAAGGTGTGATCTTCCTTATAGAACTTCTCCAGCTCCACGTAGAAGGCCTCGACGTCTTCGTCGTCGTAGTCGGATGTTGGGGCATACGCGACGAACACAGTCAAGGCTGGCACGGAGCCACATCGCTTCAGTCGCAGACGTCCGATTCGGCTTGTCAGAGACTCGTACGAATCGATGTTCATGGCCAAGTGCGTGTTGACGAGGACACCAACGCCGCCTACTCCCCTGCTGTCGCATGTTCCGAGGAACAGTTCTTCTCCGGAGTCGTAGGCGGCGTGTAGGGGGTGGTGTCTCCTCGTCTCGGTCAGTCCGATGACGTCGTACTTGATCTTCCTGGCTTGCATCATCAGGTCCTCGACGGATGCTTCCGACGCAAGCGTGCGGGCGTTGTAAGTACAGATCGTCATCCTAGTCCTTCTCAGTTTGCGCAGCCTGGTTAGGCCCTGAGATTTTAGCAGCCTCTCCGTACTCGTCCTTCCCATCGCTGCAGAAATGGGGGCTCTTTCGGGGTCAGGGGAATGAGGCCCTTTAGTGCTGCTGTGTTTGACTGGAATACAACACGGGTAGCTAGTCAGGCTCTGTCGTGCGGGCGGGGTACTCCGGGCAGCCAGCCAGACTGCCCGAAGGGACGGGGCGAGACTTAAGGCGGCCTCGAATCGCCTTACATGTACTCCCAGTCTACCGAGTGCAAGCTTTTGGCCGAGCCGACACAGTTACAATCCGCACAGTCACGGACACATCCACGCACACTGTGCACGAACATGCCGCTCCCACGCACAAGGAACGCATCGACCCGACACAGCAGGAGCAAGGAGTCCATCCCCTGCATCCCACCTGCGTCTCTGGGCAGTACACGGTCGCATTTGGTTCGCGTTTAATTCCCCTATCCACCACCCGGGGACGCGCCACGTGGCCCTGCGACAAGCGGCCCGAGATCCCTCTTAACAAGAGAGCCCGAAGGCTCTCTATCGAGGGAGATCCGTGGCTAGATAAGTACATCGGTGTAATTACGCCGACATTCCATCGGCTTTTGAAAGGAACAAACTCTTTAATTTAGCACCATCGCTTCTCGCAGGAAAAGATATGATCTAACCACAATCTGTAAGCTGATCATGGTATGCTCTATTTCCTCTTATTTACTATCTTGCTCAAATTCTAAAGGCTGTCAAATGATGATCCAAATTTTCGAAGCCAGAAGTAATATGAGGGTAAGGGACGGCGTTACTCAATCCCTTTGAGATGCGCCACACATTCTACTTCTACGCGATGTCGTGGAGGCGAGTTGAAAGCGTATTTGGCCATACAATGACTTGCGCGGCCAGCTGATGAACAAGTCAGCGCTTTTTCCTTCCCAGACGAGTCTGGTACCAATCCGAAGGCGTGGAAGACTTGGTTGGCCTGGGCGGGGAATCGGAACCAGGAACCTGGTATCGGGTGCACGCGACAGCCTTCGCCTCCTCCGACTGCACCACACGCGCCCCTAGAAGTAGTATAAAGTCAATATCTTCAAAGTCCGACTTGGAACCGAATTTCAAAAATTTTCGAAGAAAAACATCTTACCAAAATCGTTAAGGCAGTACAATTTGACAGGTATCTCTCGGATGTTCCTTAATTACTTAATTCCTACAGTTTGTGTTGTTTGTCGTCTGTACCTAACAACGTGAGTTTTATTCGTCCTGTTTTGGTTTTCAAACTGCATGTTCTGTTTGCCCTATTTATGCGTGGATCTCCACGCATAAATAAATAATTTTTATAGCATGCGATGAAACAGGCCCTATTCTGCTCAGCAGCTCGGAAACGGTCACGAAACAGACATGTAAAAACGGCCCTGTCGAAGCCGTCATAACGCATTCAGCACCCAATTGATGTGCTGGCCTAGGGTTCGTGAGGTGTCGTTGGGATGATTGTCTTTATAGCGCACATCTAAGAATAACTGCTGAACGAGGTACGACGCAAACGATGGGAAGCTAAAAAAGAAAAAAAGGAAAACGGGGCTAGACGCAGTGATGAGGTGTCCTTCAACCTGAAAGACATTTTTGTAGTGTCAATTGGGGTGGTTGCGGTTGCGCGTACTGAACGGAAAGTCCCTATCGAAATCTTCTCGCTTTCACTGAATTTCGGGTGTTCTTATATATGTGGACTGTTTCACGTATATATCGATCAAGTTGCTTTTCAGGAAAACTGCAGTCGAAAACATGAAACGCTTCAGTAAAACAAACGACTTACACGAAAGCAGGAGCAGAAAAAGATGATACTACAGGGTGCGTAAAAAGATTTGACGCACCTTCTTTCTGTTTCAGCTTCGGCTTTCTCTTTCTACTTTTCAAGGATTTGTGAGTTATTTTTGTTGTCCGTATTGTGTTCAAAAAATAACTCAAGGAAAGTGAAGGAACATGATATCGTCGTCGCTGCCTCGATGGCCTTTCTTGGTTGTTATCAAAAGAAATGAATACTTCATTAAGAAAGGAAGTAGGCGCTCTTCGAAGCGGTCGGCACGATAGCGTTCAATTCCAAAATTATCAATCTCCGTCCGATGATAGCAAAGAGACAAAAGCGCGTAGGTGTGAACAGCTTCTTAGACGAGTACAGCTTGAACATGAATCCGCTGGATTACCCTTTTTAGGCAATTCTGGAGAACAAGGTCTGGGCTACTTCCACCAGAAGTGACTAGTCGCTGAAGACTATCCTGTTCAACGCACGGGACGAAATTCACGAAGAGTTCTTGCGGCGCACCGCCGATTCGTTTTCGCTCCTGTGTTCATAGTAAATGAATAAAGGATAAAGGACGGCGTTACTCAATCTCTTTTTGGGATGTGCCACGCATTCTACTCCTGTTACTACACGGATTTTTTTCTGATCCCTTCAAATGATGTGCTATAACGGAAGGGGACCGTACGGAATCTATCATAGTCCGGAGGGAGCAAAATTGAGGTATCAACTCTGTGCATCGTTCTATGTCACAAAACCACATCCCTTTAATTAATATAAACTCCTCCCAGCATGGAGCAGCCCCTGAAGGTCTCCTAGAAACTCAAGGAACTTAGAAAAGCGAATCACTATGGGCCTTTCATAGGTAGTCCCGACTGTACGTCCTTACATAGCTCTTTGTTTCTGCACCCAGCCTCTTAATCCTAAATCCACAACTTTGTGCATAGACCTAACATACCTAAGTTTCCCATGTCAAGTTGTAAGATCGTTTGGAATCTGGAGCACAAAGCCGCAGCGGAAAGCGTTCTCTAGACTAGAGAGAGCCATAAGCCGATGTTTTTACTGCCTGAGCTGTTAAGTCGAGCGCAGCATTGATCGCGTTTTCTACGAGAGATGGGTCTCGGTTCTTAAGTCGGTCATAATGCGAGCGCAATCTTTACTTAAGAAGCTAAGAGGCTTCCGAATTCATCGCGAGTAGCAATAAGAATCCATTTTCACTTCGTTTCCTGAAAAAAGGACAAAGTCCAAACGTTGAAGGGAGATGGTCTAAAAGCACATCAGTGAGCTGCTGAAGTGGAACACTTTGTACAAGGCATAGAGAATCCTAAAATGATGGACCACCTGACTACAATCAGAATAAGCGATCGTCCAGAAAAATAGGTCGAAGCAATGCTCTAGTTATGCTCCCATAACTTACCTCAAGGTTTGTGGTATTGAAAACACCCATCTGAACCAGCTGCCTGAAAAGCGAAAAGAAAGACGGGATCTATCCTAGTGGGGAGGAGCACTTCAATGTGTCTGTAGCGCAATCGCTGCAAAATTGAACATGAACCATTCCACGATGACGACGCACAGAACTAGTCCACAAGGAGACCTTTCCTTATAAACACTGTGTTTGCCCCGCGTCTAGTGTTGCTCCCTACCGACTGGGATAAATCCGAAAGACGATCAGTTATTGTTACGATAAGTGTCATGAAGAATGATCTGACGCTTTGGCAAACGGTGTGTCAACGGCAACCTCTTTCTTCTTTCTTTTTCTGGAAAACAACAAAATTCTCTCTAGAATTGTTATTTTTGATCCATACGCGCGTCATACACAACGAAATAAAAAGTTTTGCGAAAATTTTAAACATGAGCTGGCCTCATCGAACAATCGCAGCACTTCGATCTTACTTAGAATGGATCATTTCATCAATTTGCTCACCTTCTATCTGAATAGTTGCAGGAAAAATTCAGTGATCCGATTCACCAATCATTAAACCCGCAGGTACACCCCGTAACAGGTGGAGAAATGTGTCCACGATGAAGAATTCATCTCTTTTCATATTCCTACCACTTATATCCGTTTAATTGTTGATGAATCCGGCTCCAATGGTCAAGCTAGAAGAGTAGAGCTAGGGATGGCAATCAGAACCTGTGAGGAAACTATGATGACCTTAAAATTTGTCCTGCTGCTGAAAGCAAGGTTAAAGTTCTTCGTGTTTGTGAATAATCTCTAAGAATCTCGCCTCCACAGTTTTTTTGTATAAAAGGCTGAAGGTCAGCATTACGCAATCCCTTTGGGGATGCGCCACGCATTCTACTTCTATGGGATGTAGTGGAGGCAATTTGAACAACAATGTTTGATCATACAATGACTTGCGCTGGCCAGCCAATCAGTTCAGCGCTTTATCCTTTTCAGACTAGTCTGGTATCAATTCACGAACCCAGGAGGGTTGGAAGAGTTGGTTGGCCTGGGCGGGAAATCCAAACCAACAAACTAGTACCGGGTGCACACGAAAGCCGTAGCCTCTTCCGACTGCGTTACACGCGCCCTTCGTTTTTTTGTATTAGATTAAGCGAAGGCGCTGAGCTGCTTAGAAGAGTGTCAAATTGAATTTTAAATATGTTCTCTTTGATGTGAAAAGTATCCGGTTTGACGTGAAAATTGTATACATATATTATTTACCATACCTAAGTTTAATCAAGCGTTTTTTTATTGAGCATCTGGAAGCCCTTATTATGAAAACAAGTTTCGTGAAATAGCATGAAATCGAATCTCTCCCCGTAAAACGCTTAAAGACATAAGGGTTTTCAGAAAATTCGATCTCTTAACATTTATCACATCTACAGAGAACCGGCGCATAAAATAGTTTTGGGATGAGTGAAAATGTTCCTTTTGAGTCGAGTTATAATTTTTTAATCGCCCTAAGTTTTGAAAGCTGACAAAACTTTCCTTACAACCTCATTCAGTAGTTAACTCTGAACAAAGTTATGATCATTTGGTACTACAAGTCGGAGGTGTTGAAACTCAATCTTTCTTCGACCTTATAACTGACTTCCAACCTAATTCACTTCGAACTTGTTCAAGTACGGGACAATCTAAAATATATATAGTAGAGTTTCTTATGTGTTACTGAACAAATGAACGCTTCGACCTTCACATCCGGGAAAATCTAAATCGCTTAAAGTCGACGCGAACAATACATGTACGACTAGCAAACGAACAGCAAGGAAACAGAAGATTTTGTATGGTATTTGTAGAATGTGGCCTAGGAAAATGCCAGAGGCTCCTTGTGTGAATACTGTGGGCGATAAGCAGATGTTCGACGACATTCATTGATGCGTCATAAAAACACGCCTTGGCTAATGGATCTGTACCCTTTGTATTAGGTTGGAAAAAAAGTCTTTTCATTTTTTTCAAAGATTTATTACTTCACAACTACAAAGTCAAATCAACTGAGATAAACTCTATTTTGTCCCACTACACTTCTCCAAAGACTGGGTAATTTTCCAATTCCTCTTGCTTAAAAGACTGCAGTTCTGGAGTCGAACCATTGATGAATCCAATTTTTGAGGTCTTCATCAGTTCCAAAATATTTCTCTCCAATTTCTTGCTTGAAAGCACGGAAGAGATGGTAGTCGGCACGAACGAGGTTAGGGCTATACGATGGATGTGACATTACCTCCCAGCCCAGCTCCTTTATTGTTTCTCTTGTGAGTCTTGCAACATGTAGTTTTGCATCGTCATGCAGGATCATCACCTTCGACTTCTCCGGCCTGTTTTCTTAGAGAGTTGCGACGACTTTGTGGAGTTGGCCGCAGTATGTGACAGCAGTAAGTGTCTCTCCACTTCTGAGAGTTTGCCGATAAATCACTTCTCTGATATCCCACCAAACACTCAAGAAAATCTTCCTTTCGTGAACATTGGGCTTGAGATCAGACTTAGGGCTCTCTCCCTTTTGTACCCATTGCCTTTTCCTCGGAAGTTGGCACACAGAACCCAGGACTCTTCGCCTGTCACAATCCGCGGAAGAAACGATTTTCTTCCTTATCTGGACAGAAGAGAAGCAGCGATGGAGAGCTGTCGACCTTTCTGAGTGTCTGACAGGGCATGTGGAATCCAAGCTCCAAATTTCCATGAAAGCCAAGATTCTTCAGATGGATTCCTACTATCCTATGAGACACTTCGAGCTTCTCTGCCAGCTGACGTGTCGTCTGCCAACTATCGGTACGAAGAAGATGGTGTAGTTCACTGTCGTCCAATCCAGTTGGCCTTCCTGACCATGCTTTGCCCTCAGTGAATAATCTCCTTTTAAAGACTTTCCGAACCACTCATAACAGGCGCGATGAGTAGTAGATCCCAAGCCATATATATGGTTAATTTGGTCTGCTGCCTGACGTGCTGTGGATTCTTTAATGAATTCATGAAGAATGCCGTGCTGAAAACGGCCATGAGGTAGATCTGGCATTGAGTTCGGAAGATTGGGTGGATAACGAATTACAAGAAGAGTCTTAACCTGTGTCCGCGTGCGAACGGTAGACAAGTGTGATAGGATTACGAAATCAGCAATCAACATTGGCTAGTGCGTCTACAAGGGGAAGGGTAAAAAAAATTTCGAAGTGTGAAGAAACTTTTTTTCCAACCTAATATGTCAACTTCATAGGAATAACGTCACCGATTAGAGCACGCTGATGGCAGCACTCATGATAGCGTCAATTTCATGTAAAATCTAGTCGGACTTTAGAGTTAGCAGGAAAAACAGAGCGAGGCGACGAAGAGCTCCAGAAGTGATTCACCATCCTGAACACATGGTTCTACATTTGATGTAAAAGCCTAGCTTGAACAGATAAAGGGCGGTGCAAGTCCATCGTTTCATGGGATACGCCGCACATTCTTCTTTAGATTAAATCGTGAGGTGAATAGAATGCACCTTAGACCTATACAATGAGTTGTAGTGTCCGGCCAACGGACTCTAATGAGTTTTACTGTTCCCATACTGATCTAATACCAATTCACTGAGACTGAGTTGTGGAAGGCTTGGTTAGTCTGAGCGGTAGTTGAGGCAAGAAGTTCGATTTGAAGTGAAGACGACAGCGGGCGCTTCTCCGACTGCGCTACTCCGCAACGAAGTCTAACTCTGCTGTCGCCTAATGCTCTCAAGTTCAAGTCTTCGCTCAAGCATGAAGAACTTTCATTTTGGCAAAGCCAGCTTTAACTTGCTCAAAAAGGCAAACCAGGGTCTACAACTAGACTGGCTCTTCTCTCGTAATTGAGACGAAATGCGAAACTTCACAAGGCGTCGCGGAAGTTACATCTACGGCGCATTCCACAGGTGTACACTCGCGCCGAGCTTTTCACTTTGACCTTTACTTACCTCCCCCTTACACCTTTAGAGGACGCGGCGTGGCAGCGCAGTCGGAAGAGGCGTCAACTGTCTCATGCATCCCGATTCCAGGTTCTGAGTTCGGGTTTCCAGTCGAGACCAACAAAGTCTTCCATTTGGTGTCGGTGAATCGGCGCTAAACTTGTCTGCGAAGGATTGGACACAGAACTCTACATTAGATGACCATCACAAGCCATCATATAATAAAAAATACACATTCAAACACACTCCTCGATATCCCATGGTAGCAGAGTACGTGGCGCATCCCGAGGATTGACGAATTGCTACCACATTCGTAAAGGTAGCTCGTTACGTTATTTCAGTTGTTTTTGTCTCCTTGCTACTTTTTTATTGCTGCCATCTGAGATCACTGCATACAGTGCGTTTCAAAAGTATGTGTACACGCAAAACTTGCTCATATCTCGTTTCGCATTTATTTCTGCAGGCCCGTACTAGCTCCACTAGTTTCCTTGTGGTCGAAAATAAATAACCACTCGCTTTCAATTTTTTTTCAGTCTCACACGAGAATCAGACTTTCTTGAAGAAAATTTGTTGAAGATTGTTGTTTCAAAAGTATGTATCCGCTTGTGAAAAACAAACTTTTTACTAGATTCAAAAGTCGACATGTTCTCCAATGTGTTGCTGTCAGAAGAACAAGCCGCCCAGTCCGTTACCTGAATCTTGCTACGGTGGAGCCAATCTTCGGTCGAGCTATTAGATAATATTAGATATTAGCTTTCGAATACATGGACTGCAGCGGTGCCCTGCTGCAGAACATGTATTTGATGTCTTCTGCCTCTCAAGAAAGGCAGAAGAATAGACTCCATTACACATTGACATTCCAGACTGACCGTACAACACAACGGAACACAACGGAAGACTACGCTTCAGCATTCCGCTGCTGCAGAAGCCGGCCACTGTCAGTAATAAACCGTCTCCAAAGTTGCAAGGACGGGAACTTCTCGCAGGTCTCTCCAGTGATGTCGGTATCCGTCGGGGACATCCAGATTAGAATTTTCCCGTTGGTAAAGATGAAAGAAATGCAACCTGGATATTCCCGATGGATAGCATTACTGGAAAGTCCTACGAGAAGCCCCCGCCGTAGCAACTTTGGAGGCGGTTCTTTAGTGACAGTGGCCGGCTTCTTCAGTGGTGGAATGCTAAGCTTAGGCTTCCGTCACGTTGCATAGACAATCTGGAGTGTCAAGATGTAATGAAGTCTATCCTCCTGTCTTTCTTGAGGGGCAGAAGACATCAGGCACATGTTCTGCAGCAGGGCAGCGTTGCAGTCCATGTATCTAGCTCGCCAAAAACTGGCTCCACCGTCACAAGATTCAAGTAACGGACTGGGCGGCTTGTTCTCCTGACAGCAATCCAATGGGAAACATGTGGGAGATCGTGGTTCGACGCGAATAACCGACAGTTCAATGACGTGGTGGCAATTTTGATTACATGAGACAACACCGAAGACAAAATCATATAGAACCTTGTCAACAGGATACGATGCATGATGTCATAAGTAATATTGGTGGTCCAATCGACATCGGAATTCAGTAAAAAGTTTGTTTTTCACAAGTGGATATATACTTTTGAAGCGCCAATTTTCAACAAATTTTCTTCAAAAACGTCTGATTCTCGTGTGGGACGGAAAGAAATTCTGAAAGCGAGTGGTTACGTACTTTCCACTACGAGGAATCTAGTTGGGCTAGTGCGGGCCTAAAGAAAGGAAGGCGAAAAGAGATATGAGCAAATTTTGAAGTGGATACGTACAAATGAAAAGCACTGTAGTGCAATTATTAGGTTGCTAACTATATTCGTGGACTCTCATGCAAAAGTGTTTATTAAGAAGTAACTAGTAGCAATCTTTAATCAAAATGAAATCCGTTGGAACGCAGAACCGCTTCCCATTCATCAGGTAGCTGATCTATCCCACGGCTGTGACCTGGTCCACATTTGTAAATCGTCTTCCAGCCAAGGAGTGTTGCATCGAGCGAAAAAAGTGGTAGTCATTCGGCGCACAGTGTGGGCTGTAAGGCGGATGAGTAATACGCTCCCAGCCAAGGTCTTCGGTTTTTTGAATCGTCCGACTCGCGACGACTAATCTGGCGTTATCTTGCTGAAAGATAATTCCGCTCATGAAAAGCTGTCTGAACCCATTCTAGAGGAGTTCAGCCTGCCTGCGGCTATGCTGAGAAGAGTAGATTCCAGCATCAATACTGGAACCGCTCTTGATGATCTCCCAGAAGTTAACACCTCCTTGACACCACCAAACAGAGAACATGTCACGTATCGGAAGCTTAAAAAATCAAGGACCTTGGCTGGGAGCGGCTGACCTATCCAGCGTACAGCGCAGACTGTGCGTCGAGTGATTACCACCTTTTTAGTTCGTTGCAGCTCCTCTTGGTTGGAAGACTATTTATTAATCTGCATCTGGTCAAAATGCACCTCCATGGATTCTTGGTCTTAGACGCACAAGAATTCTACAGCCGTGAGATGGACCAACTGCCTGATAACGGGTAGCATTTCTACGTTCCAACGGATCCTATTTTGATTAAAGACAGTCATTAGTTGTTTGTCAATAAATACTTTTGTTGAACATTCTTGAGAGTCCACGAACTTAGTTGCCAACCTAATACGTATTCAAACTGCTTACCGGTTAAGGTACCGAGTAGTAGCGGAATATGAGGTCATCCGGAGCAGCAGCTGAACTACTATATCGTATTTTATTTTATTCAAAAACCTAAACGGTATTACAACAACCGTTCCAAAGCTAAAAATACAGAACTATGTGGTAATTTGTACAATTCGTCTTGTTTGCATATTTAATCATTGAAGAGGAAATAACTTATAATTGCAAGCTGTCTGAGGCCAACAAGAAGGAGGTCAGTTTCATGAAGCTATTATAGTTTCCATCCGCCGACTACGCCGACTTGGCTAGCCTACATATATCCTACTGCAGACCGAAAAAAATTGAGATGCGCCAGTCTTTGAATGCGCCACCACGCACTCGTGTTCGGTGAGCGACACTGAGACAAATTTCGAGTGATTCTTTAAGCTAAATCCTACTGATAAATAACAAAACTCAGCCTGGTCAATCTCGTTGAAGACTACGTCACGCGTTCTATTACACTTAATATTTCTTAATACTAATATACTAAATACTACTTAGTACTTCTACAGGACATCTTAGGTACAGCTTTAATGTTATTTGACCTATGCCATAAGCTACTTTTGCCAGCCTATGCAAAAGTCATTTATTTTTTCTAGAAAAATCTAGTACCAATCTGGCTACCATGGAGGATGGAAGGCTTGGTTGGCCGGCTGGAACTCGAGCCAGAGACCTCAATTCAGGGTACATGCGACAAACGTCGCCTCCTCCGACTGCGCGACTCAATGGCTTGGCGAAATCTATCATATTAATGCAGACAAGTATGTGTTTCACGTTTGTCGGACTTTGTGCCAGTCGAGCGACATCTGAATATGTTTCGCTGCCTGGCAGAGCACTGAACCCAAACCGAGCCCTTAACCTCTTAGCCGAATTCTAGACTACACGTGGTTCATCTGTATCACCTGTCGTCCCATTGATCATCGTGTTGCTCGGGCTAGCACCAGCAGCGTCTCCATTCGTCCTTGTCGCGTGCCAGAGTGCACCAATGGATCCTCCTCGCTCCAGGACCACGATTACGTGTAGGTATCTATGTTTATTTATAAACTGTTTGATCTAAGGCTTGTGTCAGTCATAATTCTATTACGTGGAACATTTTCCCTAAGACACTTTTCTTATAGACGCGAGGTACGGAGAAGGCATTGGCCATCACAAGTGACTCGGATCGTGGTTCTTGGTTCGACAGCTGCCCGGGCAACTAAGTTTCCGCTCTTACGGACCCCCACCCCAAATTATTACTCGGGTTATCTACTAGGGATAAAATACAGAGTTGTCCACCGCCAGGCCAATACGCGTTCAAATTTCCGTCAACACTTTCTCTAGAAGTTACTCATTCCGGAACAAGATTGACTTCTGCGAGCCTTCCCTCTTTCCCCTAACTTCGGTTTTAATTTTAATAGAAATTTTGCTCAATTTTTTTCTCGTCTATTTCAAGTGTATATCTCAAGTACAGATCTCTACTAGTAGCTAAATGAGGAAACGCGATAGTCGTCATCTGAATAGCATTCGGAGAGTATCAGTTGATGAAGCGGTAAGAGCGATGCAAAATGAGAAGATCTGCTCCGCTTTGCGCGTCGATGGCCGGCTAACAAGCCTCGTTATTCGATCGGAACTTGGAGTGTTGACGATAAACAGCCAGTCTCTTTCGTGCACGGCATCCCCTTCCGAATACGCATCGCGCAGGGATACGGTGAGAATCGCTGAAGGAACCCGTGGCCGTGGGTGAGAGTGAGCTTCGAGCAAGAATTTCGGCTGAAAATACGGCCAAGCAACGACGGATAGTGAAGAACGTTGAAGCTCTGTGCTCCATCCAACGCATCTGGGCCATGTTTTGCAGAACATATGCTGGTGGCTTTTCAAACGAGGATGTATGGCAGGTTTTCTGCATTTTCTACCACGTCCAGTCTTTGAACCTCAAGGGCTATCGCCCTCGGAATTAGGATCAAGCTTGGGGTTCAAGAAGCGAAGGGGTCGTATTGTGTCTTGATATGGGGAGAGATTTGTTGCTTAAATTTTTTACGTTTTACGTGATTTTTGCATCTCTTAATAAAGTTTGTTTCCAGAGGAGGCTTCGTCGGAGTGGATACTCACGTGCCGCTTTGTCTGCTGAAGGAGATAGGTTATGAATGTGAAATTGAGTCGTACAAAGTTAGAAGTTAGAATGATATTTGTTCTATAGTTTAAAAAATAAAGATTTTCTGGGGTCAGTATACGGATCAATCAATCGATGGGTTCAATCTTCCGCCGATCTTTACGGAATGTCTCAGCACGATCCTTTTGACCCATATTGAACTGAGCTTATAAAAGATAAAGGGAAAGGGTGTCGTTATCCAATCCCTTTTGGGATGCGCCACGTATTCTGCTTCTACGGAATTTCGTGGAAGTGATTCGATTGCGTATTTGGCTATCGTACTATGACGTCAAAGTCCTCTGCTAACGTGCATGTATTCGTCTCCGGATTTGATCAGTACACGGTACGGATCAAAGAAGGATAACGCGCGGACTTGTTCAATGACTTGCGGTGGCCAGCCGATGAACAAGTCAGCGCGTTATCGTTTCCGGACAAGTTTTGTAATAATTGGCCTCCTCTGGGGGGATGGAAGGCTTGGTTGTCCTGGACAGGAAATCCAGCTAGGAACTTGGTATCGGGTGCACGCGACAGCCATCATCTCCCCTGACTGCGCTACACGCGCAACTCGAGCGCTTTCACGGTGACTTTATAAACCCTTCTGATGGAAGGCTCACACGTCACAGCACAAAAGGAACGGCATCTTGTACAAACAGCACATATTTATTTATTTATTCATTCATTTATTTATTTACTAAGGCATAGAAGAAAGGCATGTTGCTGAGCACCGGGACAAAGGAGCTTATGACATCTGTTTATAATTAGCTCGATTGCCAGAATGGCCACTAACGTTCAAGCTGAATGATTGCTTTCTATTGGGTTGTCCGGAAAGTTTTTAGACGCAGAGAGAGAGTTTTTAGAGTTTCGCGAACTTTTTTCCAACTAAGAAAGACTGCAGTGACCGGAAACGTGGTAATCACTGGGTGGAAGATCAGATGAGTACGGCGGATTGGGTACCAGTTCAATCGCGAGTTGCTCCAATTTCTTCTCTATTCTTTGCTGTGTCTGGGCTGGCGTTATCCATGGGAAGAATTTTGCCTCTTCTGGAATGGCGATTACGTAGGAGTTCGCTCATTTTCTCCAGCTGAGCGCAGAACATCTTCGAGTCTACCATGGTACCAGTAGGAACCAATTTCCAGAACACTGGGCCATCGATGTTTCACCAGAAGGAAAGCAACGGCTCCTTGTCGTCATCAAGACGTTTCGACTGTGGTTGGGGCAACTATCAAAGTCCACCCAGTGCTTGCGACGCACCAAATCGTCGTAGACGCAATACTTGTTTATGTCTATGTTTATTCTAGCCAATAATCGTAATAGACACGGTTAGAAACAAGAAAAAGAAAATCCATAGAGCAAGGTGAACAAAAAACGATATTCACTGGAATTCAGGTTAGCACAGCTCGAGAGCAGCCCAAGATTTCAGTGGTGTCAAAAATATTGAAGAAAAAGGAAAAAATAAGATTGAATAGTGTAGAAAAAGGACTACGTCACAAACTTCAAATTTACTGAAGACGATGGCGCTACGACCTATTAGGGCCTGTTCATACTTCGCGACAAGAGCGACTGGAGCGACTGGAACGACAAGAGCTACAAGAGCGACTGAGGCGACGGACATAGTGTGGGGTACGTAAATAATTGCGTACTCCACACTCCGTCCGCGACGAATGTAGTGTGAAAACCACACAACATCCGTCGCCCCAGTCGCTCCAGTGCAGAGGTCATTACTGCAGACATAATTCAGTTTCATATCGACCGCCACGCATTCTGACTACTCCAGACATCATTCTTTTTCATATCGTGTCCTTCTCCAGACGCATTCTTCTTCAGATGGGTATTGTCGAAGAATTTCGGATTCAGTGTTCAATAGAGTTGAATGTGTCTGCCCATGTGCGCCACGAGAAAAGCTGCGAAATAGAACCAGGCAACTCCCCCCCCCCCAAGAAAGCAAAAGACGACGTTAGTTCATCTCTTTGTGAGATGCGCCATGCACTCTCTTCCACGGTATGCTGTGGAGGCAATTTGAAAACCTTTTTGGTCTTCACAATGAATTGTTGTTGCCAACTGATGAACAAGTCAGTGGTTTATCCTTCGCAGACAAGCCTAGTACCAGTTCTCCTATCTCGGAGGTATGGAGCGCTAGGAGTGATTGGGCGAATAGCCATGTGAAAGCCACATTTATAATTACACAAATAAATGAGAATTCCTCCAGTTTTGAAGGGCGAATAGCTTGTTTGACTTGATCCCGAATGTTGACTCGGGGTGTATAGGAGAGCCAACGTCTCCTCCATCATGAGACAATATTCTGTACACGTCTTCTGATTTCAATCTAGTTCGAATTGATTTTCCACAAACATTATGATTGTACAGATTTGTCCTGATTAGCAAGCTTCAATGTCCACTACACAGCAAAGCAGAAAAACGTTCCCGGATTGAATGCTGAACACGAAGCTGCTCTAGAGCCAAATGGCGACGTGGAAATGGATTGGGCCACTAAAGCAGCGAAGCTTTATCGCAAGCTATTGCTACATTTGAATTGATCGACCAGCCGAAAGAATAGATCAGAATCCGGTTAGGGTTAGTTTCTTTGCTCCAGTATGAATGTCTCTAATATCAGAATATCAGAATGTATATCTTCAGTAGTTCCTGTATACTGTCCCATTCAGAAGATCACAGTTAGCGAAACCAAGGTAGCACTGAGGAAGATGAAATCATGCAATCCACTGGTCCCGATGACATGCCAGCTGACCTGCGGAAGTCGAAGGGCTGGTGCTCTGCTGACTGGCTGACAGAGTTATTCAATCAGGTTGTCGCGGAGAAGAAAGTGCCCCAGAGCTGGCAGCGAAGCATGACCATCCCGATTTGGAAAAAGAAGGGCAGTCCTGCGGACTGCGTTAGTTACTGTCCAATTCGCCTTCTTTCGCACACCATGAAAATCTTTGAGCGAATTGTCGATGGACATATCCGGGAAGTCGTCCAGCTTTCCACGAATCAGTGTGGTTTCGTCTCTGGCTGTGGCACCGTTGATGCCATTCACGCCGTTCGTCTTTTGCTAGAGAAGCACCGCGAGAATCAGAAACCGGTGCATTTCGCCTTCCTGGACTTGGAGAAGGCCTTCGACCGCGTTCCGCGAGAAGTTATATGGTACGCATTGCGAGAACATGGTGTTCCTGAAGAGCTTGTTGAGTGAGTGCGCATTCTGTACTCTTGCCCAATGAGTCGAGTGCGAGCACCAGCGAGCACCTCGATGGAATTTCCCATCTCTGTAGGGGTGCACCAGAGATATGCGCTATCACCATCTCTCTTCGTGGTCTTGATGGATGCAATCTCACGAGATATTCAAATGGCGGCACCTTGGACGCTGCTGTATGCTGATGACGTCATGCTTGCATGTGAAGATAAAACCGAATTCAAGTGCGACAGGCACAGGCGTGGTGCAATCGCTTATTGTTCGGCCTCAAGCTAAACGTCAAAAAGACGGAGTACCTGACGACGGATGTGAATGAGCTCGGATCTATCGAGATCAATGGTACTGAGCTCTCACGGGTTACATCTTTAAGTATCTCGGATCAACAGTCACGTCCGATGGCAGCCTAAAGTTGGAGGTGAACGCGCGCATGAGTGCCGCCTGGTCCAAATGGCGCTCATTGACTGGGGTGCTTTGCGACAGGACAATACCTGACCTCAAGTCGAAGGTTTATAGAACAGTCGTCCGCCCAGTAGCGACGTACGGTGCTGAGTTCTGGCCCGTGACGAAGGAAAATGAGAGCCGCCTCAGTGTAATGGAGACGAAAATGCTACGGTGGACAGCTGGAGTTATGCGACTGGATCGCGTTCGCAGCGACACCATGCGACAGAGGTCCCGATATCCGACAAGCTGCGTGAAGCTCGTCTATGATGGTACGGCCACGTCCTTCGCGTTAACGATGACACGTCCGTAAGATTTGCCTAATGCTCGAGATCCCTGGAAAACGCCCAGAGGGCGTCCGAAGCAACGTTGGCTAGATACGTTGCATTTGGATTTAAAGATAGCTGGTGTGCATCCTGGGGTCGGATTCATCAACGACTTACATAACTTTAACAGAGAATTCACAGCGGAAAGATTAGATAACGCGGCATATCGCTTACCATATCGCTCGATAAGCCGCGTTATCTGAATTTTCCACTGTGAATTCTCTGTTAAAGTAATGAAATTCGTTGATGAACCCGACCCCTGATCAAGCGTTTGATTGGCACTAATACACCAGAAGAGCGGACCTCGCCACCAAGCGGGACAGACGCTAATGAAAATGATGATGATATCTTCAGAGCGGTTAAACAGAGTCGTGGTGCAGTGCACACGACAAGGTCTAGTTGGGTCATATAACAATAAGACATTAAAATGGTGCCAGTGTTCAGAGTTAATCGAGCAGCTGTCCACAGCGTAGACTTCGAAGTCATGAACAAGTATTTATTCTAGTCGTTAGATAGAAGAGTTTTCCGACTACAGCAGCGGCAAGAGCCCGAGTTTTCCTTCCTCGGATGGTGCTAGGCTCGACTTGAGCGTTAATTGTAATTGCAGTCGACGCACATGTCTGGATAAGTGGCCTGTGAGTGGAAATCCCAAACAGGAAGCGACTTCGGGGTATGCGGGAGGGAGATCTAGTCTTTCAAGTTGGACGAGTGAAGTATGAAAAGCAGCACTTTCCTTAGGACTCCTGCAAGAAGTTCTACCACAGGAAATGAACACTTATGAGGAAGGTCAATGAGGTGGCCGCGGAGATTATCTGGGCTATATATACCATTTTCAGCTCAAATTCAACGTTTGCGAAATCAAATTCAATGTTCTCGAAATCAAATTCAATGTTCTCGAAATCAAATTCAATGTTTTCGAAATCAAATTCAATGTTTGCGAAATCAAATTCAACGTCTTCTTTGCAAGCTGTACGTTTCAATGTTTACTTCTTCTCAAAAAATTCAAACATTCAGAAAAGGCTATCCAACGAAAATTAGAAACAACTAGCAACTAAAGCAAGTCAGGCACTTCAGTAGTGATGCGACACAAGTACATAGTAGTGAGCAAACTAAGCGATACAACTATACAGTATGAACAGGAACTATACAGTAACAATACATCAATACAACAATAACTATTCAAAATAGCACAATGGGCAAGCCAAAGTAAGTCATGTACTGTTGAATCTTTGCCCTGCTACAGCTGCTGTCATGTTTACCATCATGTGGAGGACGTAGTTTGCACAATCTTGCTGCGATACAGAATGAACACTCTCTTCAATAACTTCGGCCAGCGTCCTCTCCGCGACAGGATTACTTAGGAAGCGCCTCGCCGTGGCCTTCACTTTTGCAAACACGTTTTCCGCAGGATTAAGCATGTAAGAGTATGGCGACAAAAACTTTAAAGTGTATGTCCCATAATTGTCCGCAAGTATTGTTCATGGCAACAATTAGCGTAATCATACGACCTTTCATTGTGGGTACAACGACATTGGCTCGTGTTCCTTTCTTTGAGCGAGCCTGGGTGCGTCGTAAATGAAGGTTGTTGTGCTATTTTGAATAGTTATTGTTGTATTGCTGTATTGTTACTGTATAGTTCCTGTTCATACTGTATAGTTGTATCGCTTAGTTTGCTCACTACTATGTACTTGTGTCGCATCACTACTGAAGTGCCTGACTTGCTTTAGTTGCTAGTTGTTTCTAATTTTCGTTGGATAGCCTTTTCTGAATGTTTGAATTTTTTGAGAAGAAGTAAACATTGAAACGTACAGCTTGCAAAGAAGACGTTGAATTTGATTTCGAAAACATTGAATTTGATTTCGAAAACATTGAATTTGATTTCGAAAACATTGAATTTGATTTCGAAAACGTTGAATTTGAGCTGAAAATGGTATAGAATTGTAGGGCGTTTCTGGGAAGCACAGCAGTTGCTTCCAAATTTACTGTTGACCTCTGGGTGGGTCAAAAATTAAAAAAAAACAACAAAAAAACTAACGCTTCAGTGCCAGCTGATAAAATTTGACGGAGAACTGAATTCGGAACACCCTTGTCATGGTCAGCAATAATCCTGCAAAAGGTTTGGACCCTCACTTACCGCTAGAACGTGGGATTTGACAAATTTATGGTTAGTCTATGGGTAGCAATCCGACTCTATGACGTAGAAATAAGAATCTCTTAAAGAAATCAGTAAAGGGTCTATGTTCACGTACCGGAAGGGCTCAGCGTTTGGAATTGTTGTGCTCGATCGAATCAATTCGAATAGTTATTCGAGAATTTTTTCGAGTAATTATTCGAATAGTTGATTGTTCGATCATTCTCCATTTTCGAAAATTCGTTCAAATTCGAAAAGGAAACCATATTCGAATATTATCCGAAAATCCAATATTTCAACCTTGTTCGAAAATCGAATAATTTTATTTGAATGTCGAATAAGCTTCAAATCCTTAAAAATAGAGCCTGATTCAAAATTTTTTCGACTATCCAAAGATTTGGATGAACAAAAATAGGGCTCATTCATTTTGCGATCATTCGAAACAATTGATGAGAGAATAGATTGGTTCGGTCATTCGCTCATTTCAATCGTTCATTCGTTCGAAAATTTCCGACATCTAATCAATTCATTCATTCGTTCATTCGATAAAATTTCTCAAAAGCACAACTATACTGCTTAGTCAGGAGGCGAGTAACGTGACCGGAAGAGGCGCCAGGTGCCGCATGCACTCCGATTCCTATTCAAAGCTCGGAAAAACCATGCGTCTATAGTTGACGAACTGTCACGATACTTGTTTGGGAATAGTGAAACACTGACATATTCACCGGGTGTCCAATACAAATTATCGTATAGGGTAAATACACCAGTATAGCAAGTACAAGAGGTATAACGTCTTCCTTCAAAAACTGGCGCTTTAGAGAACATTCTATTAAGTTCTACGGGATCTTGTAGATTGGAGACAGTTTGAATGCGATTTTGACAATTCCTTGAAGCAGGCATCCAATAAGAAAGCCCGTACGCAGACAGAGCTGGTATCAATTTATCGAGTCCGGAGGAAGAAAACTAGGTTGGCGGGATGGAGGGGGGCCGAACTAGGAATCTCGATCCGGGGTGCACGCGACATCCGGCACCACCTCCAACTGTGCTACACGCACCCGCAGCATCTCTTACGGAATTTTATTCCTCAATGGTTCAGGAGGCGACGTCAGACTCTCCGTTTTCTATACTGCGTAGCACATTTTTCTTAAAAAGGGTAGATTGAGGAGGATAATGAGGAGGATAAAAAGGTTTCGGTTGGAGTAGTTTTAGGGGTACACTTTCTAGGTAAGAAGTTCAGCAGACGGACAGGAATGTACGCCACCACGTCTTTTTCTTTTTCCTTTCATAGCCGTCGCTCTGAAAGAATACGCCTCTTTATTCGAGATAGCGGTGCTGAGCTTAGTAAAGTTTCCTAGTCAGTAATTCGCCTTTCGGACATTCTTTACCGATTTCAACTTTTTCAACAGAAAAATATAGGTTGTGGAGACAAATCTGTTTGATAGAACGATTAAGACGAATGGGCATCATACGCATTCAATCTTCGTACGCTATCGAGTTCTCAGAAGTGAAATGGCTCTACATCTACACACTCTGCTATTTTGACGTCTTTACAATGGCTCAGCTATGAGAGATTTATCGCCAAAGCAAAGTAACGATAAGGATAAAGGAGGCGTAACTTCAATTCCTTTTGGGATGCGCCACGCATTCTACTTCTACGGGATATCGTGGAGGCGATATGAATACGTATTTGGCCATACAATGACTTGCGATGGCCAGCCGATGAACAAATCAACGCTCTATCCTTCCCAGACAAGTCTGGTACCAATTCACCGACCCCGGAGGGATGGAAGGCTTGGTTGGCCTGGGCTGGAAATCCGAACCAGGAACCTGGTATCGAGTGCAAGCGACAGTCGGCGCCTCCTCCGACTGCACTACACGCGCCCTGAAGAAAATTATGAGTGGATAATATAGTTGTGCTCTCCCAAGAATTTCGAATAACAGAATATATTCGAATAGCGACGAATTTCGAGCTTTCAAATTCGAATAACATTCGAAAATCGCGTTTTTTCGAGCATTCGAATTCGAATACATTCGAAAATCGCGTTTTTTCGAGCATTCGAATTCGAATACATTCGAAAATCGCGTTTTTCGAGCATTCGAATTCAAATAGAGTTACTCGAATTCGAATGCTCGAATATTCATTCGGGCACAACTATAGTGGATACCCATACCCTGATCAGGCGACGCGCTCCAGCTTCTCCAATGCATTTCTTGCGTTCATACTTTGTTCTTCCCAGAGCTTCGGCATTTGATTCATCATTTATGGTCTTCTATTAGGGTGGGCCAAAAGTAATGAGACTCTCCATGCCGAAGTCCATATATCTCGTGCCTGGAGTCTGGTTCCGTGCTTCTCGTATTTGTATGCTTGTATGCTACTTACTGAAGGACACTTGAGAAGTTACCACTTCCGTCCTTTCCAGAAGCATACCAAAACCGCAGTCCGTCTCATGCCGAAACCCCAGACTGACGAGTCGACCTGTGTCGCGCAAGCTTCCTCAGCCGGGCTACGTTCACATGCCTCACCCTCCGTATTCGCCGGACATCTCTCCATGCGACTACCACTGCTTCTTGAGCCTATAGGACTTCATGGTCGGAATGGACACAAGGACCCAAGCAGACCTCGACAACCATAACGCGATAAGAATTACCAACGATCGCACCAGGTCCAAGCAGTTCTGGAAGGATGGGATCAGGAAGTTGGCTGATCGACGGCAGCAAGGTCATTGACCTTAATGGCGAATACATTCCTCAGCACCGTTCAGTTGTAATTGAGTTATAAAGAGATAAAGAAATTTGTTGAATTTGTCTCATTACTTTTGGCCCACCCTAATAGAGGCCCGTATGTAGTCTTTTTATACTGCACACCATGTGCATACATATAAAATGGTGTGGGAAGCTTTCGTCTAAATAGCGGATATGTTAGCTCGTTTCTGCATTGAAGATCTACATATTTGTTTAGTTATGTATTTACTGCACCGTGAAATGCGCAAAAAAATGTAACAGTAAAAACAGATATACAAGAAAGGAACTAAAACACGTAGTTTAGAACAGCAATGCTGAATATGATATTTCAATGAAAAAAGGAAACGTGGGCAGAAATCGAAATCAGATCAAAAAACAAGCATTCACTTAGGAGATTTTCCCTAGAAGGCACTTTACCGGTAGGAATTCTGAAGTGTTGAGAAGCGTTGAGCGTTGAAGGTAGAGTTGTTTAGGAAAAACGATAAGGATAAGGATAAAGGACGGCGTTAGTAAGGGCCCTTCTGGGATGCGCCAGCGCATTCTACTTCTACGGGATGTCGTGGAGGCGACTTGAATGGGTATTTGGCCATACAATGACTTGCGAGGCCAGCCGATGAACAGGTCAGCGCTTTAGCCTCCCCAGACAAGTCTGGTACCAATTCACCGACCTCGGAGGGATGGAAGGCTTGGTTGGCCTGGGCGGGAAATCCGAACCAGGAACCTGGTATCGGGTGCACGCGACAGTCGCACCTCCTCCGACTGCGCTACACGCGCCCGTTTAGGAAAAAAGGGACTAAAAATCAATGTTTATAAGTAGAGTCGAAGGCGCTAGAAAACAGTATATGCTCGACTAAACGCCTGAAATTGTAGCGTCGGATGTCAGCTCTTGAAAGGACCTTGGAGAACATAGACGCTACCCTCATATAGAGAATTCAGTTGTCAATCTTCAAAAATCTGGTCACTTTTCAATGAGAGTGCCCCGGCGTGGAGCAGGAGACGACAGTCGGTCCGATCACTACAGCGTTTACGTACAAAGTTATTCTGAACACTCTCCTGAAGGGCGATATTCTTTTCCTTGTAAGGTGAAAAAGCTGTTGTTCCTCCCTCAACAATGGGACGCACACAACTTTCATACGCCTTGATAAGTGCATGGGAGTTTTTTGTGTGAAGTACAAAGAAGAGATTGTGAATTCTAAAATTCGCTTTTGAAACCACATTTTTGGAGTGCTTCTAAAAACACAACTCGTCATTAACTGTAAAACAAAAACACAATTCGTCATTAACTGTAAAACCTAAATCCTTAAATTACTGACCCATTTAAGTTGAATTCCATCTATAAACTACATCACATCTGAGTACTGTCTAAATTTGGACATTTGCCTATACAAAGAACCGCCGTCTTTTTTGCTGCAAGGGGTATTTTCCAAGTCATTGACCACTCTCCTACAGAATCATTGGCTGACTGAACTTCAAGCATATCTTCAGTGGTTTACTCAGTGGTTTTATATATTCGAACACCAAGGGCATATATCTGCATGGTTACGGGGAAATGGGAATTTTCCCAGGCAGATCAGACGTATATATAAGAAACAAAAGCGGAGGAGAACACCTCCTTGGATAGCCGCTTCTCAGGCAGAAGTAAAACCACTGCTGATTCTTACGTAACTTTGGCGATCTCCAAGAAAATTGTGTATCAGCTGGTAAGCCTGGGATGCATGCCAATTAATTCAAGCTTCTCAACAAGAATATGATGAGGTAGTCTATGAAAGGCCTTGGAAAAATCGAAATAAACAACATCTGTTTGTTTACGGTCATCAATCCCCTTCGTGCAATCATTTAAAGAAGAAAGAGGTGGTGTTTCAGTAGTTGACGAGTTGCACTGCTCAAGATGCTCGACGATGTGTTTTTTAACAATTTTTTCAAAAACTATACAGAAAGCAGACGTTGTACTGACGAGTCGATAATTCCACTGATTGAAAAACGGTGGCTTCTTAGGAATAGGAAAATTGATTGAAGTTCACCATTAAATTGGAACCTCACCTTCCATATAGGACAAACTGGATAAATGCTCCAACCAATATGCAATTTGTGGTAATATTTTCTTAACAAATTTGGTAGGTAGAAAGTCTGGAGAAAGTGATTTCGAACTAGGGCATTTACACAAGATGGCAATTGTTTGGTCTCTATAAAACCATGTTGTAGGATCCATAAGAGAACATATTGGATCTGTGGTCAGTTTTTCGAATTACGAAGATCCCGCTAACTTTTCAAAAAATGGAAGAAAAATGCTTTATTACCATATAATAAACTGTTTTCAAAAAAGATGTCTTCGTGCGCGGCGGAGGAGGTTCGACATTCGGCAAGTGTTTCGGCAAAATCGACCATATATCGAACCCTCTCCATCGCGTCTGAAGCCTTCTTTTTTGGTAATACTTTATTACGTTGTGCGTAAGCATTCCCTCATCTATTTTTTAAAAGATATTTTCGAGTGTTTTTGAAATCCGAAAAACTAGTTATGACCATTTAGGTGTACGCCCAATTCTGTCACTCCAGTGGCGTTGGTGGACCAGATGCGGTGGGGGGGGGGGGGAATGCGTGCGTTCCCTTCACGATCCCGTCCTGCCTTCGCATCTCTACTTGCGCGAGTTGTGGTGAGCGAAAACAGCGCCGCAGAGTTCGGATTCGTTAATTGGCGTGACATCGTCAAAAACCTAACAGCTGATAGGTGACGAATTGGGGCGTGGGAAACTCTGAAGTGCTTTCTCTTCCACTGCGTGCTCGCACTCAAAAGCTATTACATTACAGAATTGAATCGAAATTCGGAAGGACCGAAGGAAGGACAAAGGACTAACACAAAAATAATAGGGGCTAATTCGGGTTAATACTCTTACATGTTTGTAAAATTAAGAGGGAAGAATCGACGAACTACAGGTTTGATAACCGAAAATTGGATTTTTATGAAAATGGTATAAACGTTAAAATTCCCCAAATCTCAACCAGTCAGTTGAAATGCAAAAGAGCACAAGAACCAAACCCCCGACCCCCTCGCATGAGGCAACCCCACTTCCACTACGCGCCGAGCTGCTTGCCGGTAGTGGCATCGCGGGCATACGAGACGCCCAAACTCGTGATGCGCCGTATCCCATTGTGACTCCCCACTTCTTGGGTACATCGCCATCGCCACACTTCTTGGGTTTAACGACTTGGCAAAAAATAAGCACATTTCACACTAAATGAGGGGTGGTGATTCTTCCCGTCTGAGTCGCTCCCCCCGTTCAAACATACGCTTCAGACCTTTCTCTTGTTATCGCTAACATACGGTCTGCCTGTCTGAGTCTGCTTATGTCCAATGTGTATAAAGGGGATTTTTTGGGAAATGAAGTGTTACGTCCCAAATTGGTCGACGATTTTGACCCGCTACCTTTGCTGTCGATATGGGTGGTCTTTCGCTGTATTCGATGAAACGAACATTGGAATCGTTTTCAGCATCCCAAATAACCCTAGGGTGACGTTCGGGTTAACCCTTTTCACGACACGCGCGATTTACAGGTGACTGCCGAGTGGGACAGCGTGTTTTTCCCGCGCGCTGATTATTTGAATTATTTTATTTGTATAATTGTTAAATGTGAAAAACAGTAACGAATGAAGTATCCCAAGTGTTTTGGGGTTGCATCACTTCCCAAATATAGGTTTTGGTGGTTCTTGAATTTGCACGGTTTTATTATATATATTTATTGTCTCATTATTTAAAACTATATACATATTTACAAATTACAGATCAAAGTAACGATAGAGACTAAGAGCTTAAGGAGATTTGATTAATTGAGCTTTCTGTTGACTGTTTGCCCTTATTGACTTTGACTTTGAGAACCTTGACTTTGAAGTCTCAGCGGGTCCGCCGACTAGCTCTTTCATATTGAGTAGGCGGATAAGAGCATGAGCTCGAATCTGCTGACCGAGCGAGCCGACGAGCCTGCGGTTACCTGACCCTTCAGTCAGTCTAGCCAGCTTGAATGCTTGCAGCTTGCAGCTTGCTGCTCGCTGCTTGCTGTTGCTGCTTGCTGCTCGCTGCTTGCTGCTCGCTGCTTGCTTGTCCGTACGCTGGCCTGGCTTATATGCAGGCGACAAGTGGGCGGATCCTCATGTCAGATGAATCATCATGAACACAAGGTTCATGACACCAAGGACCATCTTGACCGTAGATATGAATCATCATGAACACAAGGTTCATGACACCAAGGACCATCTTGACCTTTGTGGTCTCATTGATTAATATTGTACTATTAAATGCTTGACAGAAACTATTCAAATCAGTTTCTTCAAGCCTCAAGTGGCTGGTATCGAGGTTGTGAGCTGTCATAACGATGTTTTGTTGTGTTCAAAAGTTCTAGCGCCAGGCGGGACTCGAACCCGCACGTCCCTCTAACCGGGCGGGAATGCTCTACGCCATTACAACACCGGCGCCGTTTGATCGAACGCAACATCCACACCTCGTGGGACCGATCAGCACTCACCCGTATCCGGGATGAGCTGGCCGCTGATATCAGCATGGAACCAGTTAAGCTGATGGTCTTCATAGAAACGATTCAAATCAGTTTCTTCAAGCCTCAAGTGACTGGTATCGAGGTTGCGAGCTGTCATAACGATGTGTTGCTGCGAATGGCGGTGTAATGGTGTAATGGCGTAGAGCATTTCCGCCCGGTTAGAGGGAGGTGCGGGTTCGAGTCCCGCCTGGCGCTAGAAGTTTTGGTCGCAACAAAACATCGCTATGACAAATGCTTGATAATTTTCATGAACTATTTTTATGATGGGTCCGACGACATCGTCGGACAATGTCGTGAAAGGGTTACGGGATGTCGTATCGTGAGGGACTTAGTACCACACGACAAACGTGCAAAAATCACCCTGGTCGTCAACGTGTTAACGAATAACCTAATGTTTTAAAGGTTGCAATAGTGTTCGAATCAAGAATCTAATTCCTTTACCGGCGCATGCATACCTTTGTTATCCTTAAATGAAAATCCTAGACCTGGCTTGAAGACCAATTCTAGTTCGGAATTCTATAGAAAATCTCACATTGCTAACAGTGTCTTCCAAGGAGCATTCAATAAGACCGATTAGGTGCTATAAGTGGCAAAACCTGTTGCATCCTACTCATCGGAAAATGCCAGCTTCATTGCTTTCGAAATGCTTTCTAATTAGCTACAGGAAGGTTTTGCGCATAAACTTTTGTTACACTAGTAACGTTTGAAAAATTACTCTAATAATAACACGAATACAAGGGTCTTTGTTGTTATTTGTCGTTGGGAAAGAGTCGCATTCTGTCTTGCTTGCTTGCTTGATTTCTAAATTAGTTGACGGCAAATCAATAACTGTGGTCATTTTAGATATATTTCCATACATACATTCACCAACGGTAATTCAGTCAATGCCACAATTCCGGATGTATGCATCTATGAAAAATGAAATAAATTAACAAATATTGTGCTAATTCCGCGTTTATGTATTCTGTTTTAAGATCATCTTTGAGCTCTTCCTTTTTTCTCTCGCCCTTCTCGAAAAAATTTCCGCACATTCCTGGTTTCAAGGACAGGTGGTTACTAAAAGAAAACAACAACAGAGGTGCTGTGGAGCCTTAAGGCGGACAGTGCGAGACACACTTTGAAGCGCATTTCCGTAGGTTATATAAAAGTTCATAATAGAGCATACTTCTCACTTCTGTCGAACATTTGATCGAACTTGCTACCTCGCACGATTTCTCCACTCTTTCCTTGCTTTTTAATCAGTGTAAAAGATGGCTGGAACATAGATAGCTTCTTTCGGAAGGTTTTTGAAGTCCACTACTTTTGACTTTGGAGTAAAATAAATTACATATAGCACGTAAACTTCCATTGGATGGCCGAAGCATTTTTATCGTGAGAGGCATATCACTTATATTAAAAAACTCGACCAAACAACATTTCCAGACTTCTTCTTTTTCTTCTTCAGCGTTTGTCCCGCTTCGAGGCGGGGTCCGCTATTCTGGTGTGGTGACGCCACTTTACGCGATCAAATGCTTGATCGGGATGGATACCAGCAACCTTTAGGTCCACATGCAACGTATCAAGCCATCGCTGCTTCGGCCGCCCTTTAGGCCGTTTTCCGGGCACATCTATGTTAAGGCCAATCTTCCTAACAGTGTCACCACTAGCTCGAAGAACGTGGCCATACCACCGAAGGCGAGCTTCACGTAACTTGTCAGCAATTGGAGCGACACCAAACCTCTGGCGTATTTCATCGTTGCGAATACGGTCCAGACGCGTAACACCAGCCGTCCATCGCAGCATTTTCGTTTCCATTACGCTGAGGCGAGTCTCAACCTCCTTGGTTGCAGGCCAGCACTCAGCTCCATACATCGCTACTGGTCGGACGATGGTTCTGTAGATCTTCGATTTAAGGCGTTCCGGTATCTTCCTGTCGCATAAAACGCCTGTCATCGAGCGCCATTTGGACCACGCTGCGCTCACGCGCGAGTTCACCTCGAACGTCAGACTACCATCAGACGCAATTGCAGATCCAAGGTACTTGAAATTTGTCGTTCGTACTAGCGCAGTGCCATTGATCTCAATGAACCCGGCTTCGTTTACGTCTGTCGTCAAGTACTCAGATTTTTTGACGTTTAGCTTGAGCCCGAACATCGCCAAGCGGTCGTACCAAGCTTGCGCTTGTCGCTCGAGTTCACTCTTCTCTTCACTTGCAAGCATTACGTCATCTGCATAGAGCAGCGTCCAAGGAGCAGGCTTCTGAAGGTCTCGCGAAATGGTATCCATTACGACAATGAAAAGAAGTGGGGAAAGCGCGGAACCTTGGTGAACACCGACGGAGATTGGAAACTCCGTGGATGTGCCGGCTGGCGCTCGCACACTACTCTTTGGACCAGAGTAAAGTATGCGCACCCACTCAATAAGCTCTTCGGGAACACCGTGTTGTCGTAAGGCGTACCATATAACCTCACGCGGTACACGGTCAAATGCTTTCTCTAAGTCGAGAAAAGCTATGTGCAGCGGTTTCTGCTTTTCGCGATGTCTCTCTACCAGAAGACGAGCAGCATGTATGGCATCGATGGTACCACTGCCCGCTACGAAGCCACATTGATTGGTGGAAAGTTGGACGATATCGCCAATACGTCCATCTACAATTCGCTCGAAGATTTTCATGAATTGGAGCAGAGCAAGCGAATTGGACGGTAATTCGTGCATTCCGCAGGACTGCCCTTCTTCTTCCATATCGGGATCGTCGTGCTTCCCTGCCAAATACCAGGTACCTTCTTTTCCGTAACAACCTGGTTGAAAAACTTCGTTAGCCACTCAGCAGGACTCCAGCACCTCAGCTTCCATAGGTCGGCCGCTATATCATCAGGGCCCGTTGCTTTGCCTGGCTTCATCTTCTTCAAAGCCGCTTCCGTCTCCTCCACAGTGATCTTCTGCACAGGACCGTGCGTAGGAGGGACGCAAGGGATGGGCGGATGGGCAAATTCTTCTGTCGAAATTCTCTCGAAGTAGTCATGCCATCGTTTCATAGCCCTCTTGCGGTTCGTCAGTAGATGGCCATTCTCATCGTTGATGCCCAAAAATTTCTCGATGTCCTCGGCCTGACGATGGTGTGCCTTGGAAAGTCGATAAAGATGTCGTTCACCATCGCGCGTCTCGAGTTTATCGCTGAGATCATCATAATGGACGGCTTTTGCAACGGCTACGGCCTTCTTTGCCGCTTTCTTCGCCTCCTGGTACATACGCCATTTGTCTGCAGTCTTGTCGCGCAGGAACGCGTGATATAATTTTTTCTTCTCTCGGACTTTTTCGTTACGTCGTTAGTCCACAGCCACGCCAGCTTCTCGATCTTGCGGCGTCCAGGCTTAGTCATGCCTAATTCAGAGCATGCAACTTGTAAAATCGTATCGGTTGTATCTTTCCATGTTTCGTCGACGGTTGTCACCGTCGGTAACCGAATACGAGAAACAAAAGCTGCAGCGTTTTCCTTCAACCGCCACCACTTGATTCTCGGTGGACCGCATCGCTCGACATGCCTCAGCCTCGGAGGGGCGAACTTAAGAGTGCATATCAGCGGACGGTGCTGTGTGGCGACAGTCTCGTACGGCACCACCTTCGCATCTGTAACCAGCTTTCGATCACGATGCTTCGCAAGGATGAAGTCGATCTGTGTCTTGGTGCTCCCGCTATAGAACAACACCAGATGGGAGTCACGCTTTCGAAATACGGTGTTCGCGATGATGAGGTTATGCGAGTCCGCATACTCAAGGATTTGCTCACCATCAGCGTTACGTGCTCCATATCCGAAACCGCCGTGACAGCTGCGACCATCTTTCGCAGTCCCCACATGACCGTTGAGGTCACCTGCGATAACGACAGCGTCTTCTGACGGTACCTCTGCTGTCTTTTCATCAAGCAGGGTCCAAAACTCATCCTTGGCTCTCTCAGAGCAGCCTGCCTGCGGAGCGTATGCAGAGAAGAAATGATACATACGCTGTTCAGCAGCGACTACGACCTTCATCAAGCGGTCATTAAAACGTTCCACGCTTATAATCGCGTCTCGGAAACGTTCGGAGACGATTACACCAACTCCGCTGGTGGTCCTGGGACTGCCGCACAGAATGGCCTTGAAGCCTCGGCCTATGTCCCTCGACTTACAACAGGACCACCTCGTCTCCTGTACCGCACATAAGTCGATTCGTCTTCGCTCCAGTGCTTCTGCCAACTCGCACGAGCGGCCCGTCAACGTACCCACATTCAGCGTAGCTACGCGGGTCTTGCCTACGTTACGGGACTTTCGGACTAGCTCAGTTTCCCCCCGATGCCGTCCTCGCATCAGGGACCCTCGCATACTTCTCACACTCGCCGGGCTCTGCGAGTGCGCGTCGGCTCCCGCGGACGCCGTAGCATTATCTCGATACTCACTTAACGTCATCAACCATGTGATGTGACATGGGATCTCCATAGGCCGGCCTGTCACTAGGGCCTGTCGCCTGTACTCGAATGTCCGTGATTAGCTTAGCTCGCAGAGGCGAACAGTTTCCAGTGGCACCACGTGGAGGAACGGACATCGCCACCAACAACATTTCCAGACTGTTTTTGTGTTTCTCTTGCCTGAGGTTGTGAATGTCCACCAGACAATTTATCAAATTTGCATTGCCGCCTTTCTCGCTAAAACCTCAAAATTTCAACTTTTAAAACGGTTTACATCTACAACGGCTTTCTCTTGTAACGCCCGCAACTCTTTACATTCCACTAGTGGGCTCTGTTGATGATAGGCAACGTCCACACCAAGAAGAAAACTTTATTTTTTCACCTGGAGGTTGAAATATGTAGTATTAAAATTGACTTGTCCAACCCTATAGCCTTGTGGATCGTTGTAAGACTGAAAAGACTTGGTCATTGTTCGAGGCTCAGTTTATCACATAAAAACATACAGTCCACTTTCCACTGTAATAATTCCCGGAATCAGTTGCTTTGGCTGGATTGAGGACGAGTGCTCCGTTGGATTGTACATTCGCAACGGACCTTGGCTCAGCTACCCGAGAGTCCTGAAGGTTTCAAATTTTTCCTCTTCACAGAATGGAAGCTATCACTGTTAGCTCTCTTGTTTAAAATGAGGATCAGCAGTCATCAGCAGTACAATGAAGCCGAAAATGCTCTCAATGTGAGCTCTGTTATTCAAAACGATGAACAGCACAACGGCAAACGTCAGTGAGTTTGATGCTCTAGAGCAGCTAAAAATTATCATTTGGCCGACATAAAAAACTCATTTGGAACCTCTCAAAAATAAGAATATAATAGCGTTCAAACTGGAGACAGGCACAAATATGTAATAATGTAATGTCCGTAGTAAAAGCTTCCATTCTCCCTCTTCTCTAGCTGGCGATATTACTGTGTTAAGGGAAGATTGTTGGAAAACATGCGTTGCAAGGCGGCGTAACGTCGTGCCATAAACACCATAAGCGAGTGCTACTTTTCGGAAAAAATCAGGGATACATGAATAAAGCAGGGCTGCTATCTCAACATCGCATAGGGTAGAAGCGATTCCTCAAATAGGAAACATTGTAGATGAAAAAGTGAGTGTTATCAGAGCGGTCCCAATTATAGGAGCGAACCGGCTGGATGGAGAAAATTTTGTCAGAGTAGTTTTATCGCGGATCCACGCGATTGAGTGATCAAATTTTTCTCAAGTAGTTTCGAAATGTTAAGCTATTTTTTACGACAAGCGCTTGCTGTAGCATTCCGCGTCGCGCTATCTATCTCTTCATCTCGCGAAGCAAACTCCAGCGGTCCCATAAGTACGGCGGCATGCGATTCAGTCAACATCTTCTCTTCAGTGCGAAGCGCTGCGCCTCATCCCTATTAATGTATCTTCTCATTGTTTCTTATTTCTCATTTAGCTTTTCCTAGTTATTGTTCTTTTTAGCTGTGTGTTGATCCTTCACCTAATCTCATCCTTTCATTTAATCATCTATTTGTGCTTTATTTTTTGAACTTGCGTATAATTTCCTTAATCACTTAATTATTACTGGTTTAATTACCCAAATTTGAGGTATCGAAATAAACCGTCGATCGATTTTTGCGTGTGGCAGAAGTAGCGAAAATCCCGCTGAACCACCAATTCAAGCTTGTTCTGCTCAGATAGAATGAACTTCGTCGTGAGGTGTCGGGTGTACTTAAAGGGCTGATGTCAGGGCATTTTGGAATACATTTGGCGGTTTTTACCAGCCAGCTCATCGAACTATTTACAAAGATATTAACGTGGACACTTATTCACTCTACCCTGAAGTAGCGCTGAAGTAGCGCTCCTTTGCAGTTCCGGAAATAACGCTCTGAAAAGAAGATTTGTCTTACCAGTTAGTTAGCCTAGCTGTGTTCCTCGTGTTCCTCATGTTTTCGCGAATGGTGTGCGCACCAAGTCCGAGAACTATCTTTTCTTCCGTTTTCTCTTATTTTCAGTGATTGTTTCTTCCAGGATCTTTCTTAGGGACGCAGGATGTGGAACTGCCGAGAGCTGACCCATGCTCATCTGATGACCAAAACACCGAACTCATTTTTGCAAGACTGTGTGACTTCTAGTAGAGGACAATCTTCTAACCGTGCACCGTAAGCAGCCGTGTTCGGCGTTCATTTCCAGGAAGCTCACATCTCCCTTTTGCTTTAATTGAATCATCAACAGCGACTCGACCTAGGACTCCACCGAGCGACTCCTCTTGCTCTCAGAATAGATATACTGGTAGTGGTCTTTCTCGTACGCAGTAGCTCCTTCGCTGCGCTTAGTGCTGGCCCTCGCAACAAACCCGTGACTTAAGATCTCAGGCGTGAAGGAACTGTGTTACAACTTGCTCCTTGACTCTCAAGGTATCAACTTCAAGCACATTACGGATGCTCTGCACAAGATATACGGCCAACTATGTTCTGTTCGTACGTCATACCGTTTGGGCTCAATGACCGAAGAAGCTGCAAGTTTCGAGAAAGACCGCAAAACATTTTGAACATCTTAAATTACTGCAGAACAGGAATAAAGCAGAAGGGTTATTCATGGTCGAAATTTACTGCTTGATTCTTTCATTGTACTTTTATTCAGCAGCATTTCCCCTTTGACCTCCACCTGTTACCTGCTCTACAAGGAGCTCGTCAACTCCATTCTTTCTGAACACGTCCATTGTTGAAGACTCACGATTTTTCTATGAAGTAGTCGAAGCCTCAGCGGTAGGCACGCCGAGATACGCAGTCTAATTTCGTGCTGCGCTCTTTCGTTTGTTCTTGCAGTCTTGGCACGAATTACGAACCCGTAAATAAAAACGCACTTTGAGCATGGGGAGCAACGTAACAAAAGTACCGAAAACTTGAGCGTTAAAAACGGTATTTAGCACTTTGCAAGAGTCAATCCTTCGTTTCAGAAAAGAGCGCAGCTTCAGACACTTTAATTGTTTTGCTGAAATCCCCCAAACTTAATGCTTAAGGATCTGGCACATTTTGCGCCTTCGTAATGTTGTAAAGCTGTTACTAGCAGCGGCTCACCTGCGTTACGAACTGCCAGCAGTGAGGTCCACCGACACCATCTGGTTCACAGTATTTGATGAATTCCGCAACTCCGGGGGTTCTCTCTCGCCTCCAAGTGTCGACATTGCCACCGGGATAGAGCCTTACTTTCTCACCTTCCTGTAGCCGAACATCATTGAGAGCCAGATCTCGTCGAACACTAAGCGGACGCTCACCCTTGCAGTTCTCTCGATGACCAAAGCTTTTGTTGTATAGCAGGCAACGGCGTAGAACAAGAGACAAATTTGGAAGATCATTTCTGAAAGCTGGGCGCTTAAGCGTTAGACATCCTTCTGCACTTTACGCTCAAGGTTGTGATTAGCGTGTGGGGCGGATAATGTAGTGCCTTTAAACGGGGTTCAGGTAGTAACCTTCAAGCATCTTTGGAAACTATGTTCTCAAAAATCCGTAGAAATTTCTTGAAATCCACCCCGTATTTATGTGAGAGGATTTCATATAGTAACCACTAAGAGGAAGGTCAAAGAGGTGACTGACCGTGGAGTGTCTCAAAGCGACCTGCCTAGGATAGTAGGGCGTTCTCTGGGATGCACCATAGTGGTTTCCGAATTTCCTGCGGACCTCTGGATAGGTCAAAAATGACAAAAACTGTACCGCTTCAGTGCGGGCCGATAACGCAAAACTGACGCCTGGAAAACCCTTGTCGTGGTCAGAAATGATGGCCAAGAAATCGGTTCTGGCGGTGGAGCCTGTGCATTGCTAGTGGTGTTTTTTGCTACATTGTGGAGCGCATTTTGGCCTCGGCAGGGTTCAGTGTTCGCGTTTCAACTTCTTTTAATCTCTTTTGGAATGTGAGCCAAGCTAGCGTTCGTCGATTAGATATGGCCATTGAACCATGCTTGCCTTGTTGGGTCCCTCGTTAGATTTTTCTATGTGTGATCCCTTTCTAATGTTTTTAATAGCTTTAAAAGTGTGTAGTGTAGTGTAAAGTAACCTTGTAGTGAGCATGATCGACTATTACTCTGATCCATCACCAGGATATTATGATCTCATTTCGGATTTCTATGGAGAGCGCGTTTTTTGTGACTTTTATTAATTTTATCAACTGTGACGAAAACTAGAATTTTTTTCTTCTTGCGTTATTGGTAGCATTTCTGTCAATTTTGATGCTAATGACTCTTTCCTACTCTAGACAGGGGGAGGGGGAAGGGTCCCCTGTGGGTATGAATACATGTACTCTCACGTCTGCAGGGTCGGTTCCCCCAAGGTTCTTCTAGGGGGAGGGCATTTGGGATAATGATCACGAATCTGGAATACGTTTTTGGTCCGGTAGGTTACAGTAGACTACGATGTAAGTAGGGTGCGGGTAAGTGAAATGGTGGAGACGAGTTAGCCGCATCACTCCTTCACTCCATTCGTCTAGGGATGTTATTGAGCGATGATCACAAGTTTGATATACGTTTTTGGTTTTTATGTTTTTGAGGACTATTTTCGCTTTAAGATACGGTCTTGGAAGCGAAGTGCGGCCAGATGAAGAAACTCGCTTGAAATCCAGCTTTTTCGCAATATTCATGTTTACACTAACCTGCTGTCATCTGCTGTTGTACCGAAAACCTATGCCAGATTTGTGACGAGCACCCCAAATAACCCCCTTAACGAGGTTTGAAAAAATTTTTAGCCCCTGGAGTGGCGAGACTACAGGCCCCCACAGACTTCTGCGGCGCCGCTCGGCGGCGCCGCTCAGCGGTGTCGCTGGGCGGCGTCGCTGGCCGGCCGGCGGCAGCGCCGAGCGGCGCCGCTCAGCGGCTTGACTCATCATCAGTGGGAGCGGTGACGGCGAGGTACTGTACTGTTTCTAGTGGGGACCGACTGGTGCTTAACAATAACGCGCCCCGATGATGATCGCGCGCCCGCATCGACCGTCTCCGCTCTGGATCCCGCCGCGAAAGGGCAGAGCGCAGAGCGCAGACAGACAGACGCTGGAGCGGCGCCGCCGGGTGGAATGATTCAAGTCATTTCCGCCAGCGACGCCGCCGGTGCCGCCGGTGCCGCCGGCCGGCCAGCGACGCCGCTCAGCGGCGCCGCTGGCGGCGCCGCTGGAGGCGAGCTCTGCGTCTCTGCCCTATGGTTAAGCATAGGGCAGCGGCGCCGCCGAGCGGCGCCGCAGAAGTCTGTGGCGGCCTTACGACTGCCTGTATCGGCAATGCCGCCGCTCCTCTCCTTGCATCCCCATATAGTGGCGAGGAGCAGTCAAATGAGGCTACTACGAGACGCACTTCCAAAACTAATACAAACCTTTATAAAGGTTTATAAAGGATCACACATGGATAGAATCTAACAAAGGCTTCCCCCACAAAATAAACATGTTTTAATGGCCAGCGGCGTATCTCTAACCGACGAAAGCTAGCTTGGCTGACATCTCGCAAGAGGTTAAAAAGAGGTTGAAACGCGAACACTGAGCCCTGCCAAGGTCAAGATGCGCACTACATTGATAAAAGTAGTAAAGAATCCTGCTATATATAAAGCAGCAAGCGTGTGTGTGTGCGTGTGTGCGTGTGTGTGTCACACTGTCCGTCCGTCCGTCACACCTGAGTTGGGGCGCGGCAGCCGAACACCTCGGCAACCGTGCATGGCGAGCCGTAGACGTGCCAAACACGTCGGCAACCGTGCATGGCGAGCCGTAGACGTGCCAAACACGTCGGCAACCATGCATGGCGAGCCGTAGACGTGCCAAACACGTCGGCAACCGTGCATGGCGAGCCGTAGACGTGCCAAACACGTCGGCAACCCTGCATGGCGAGCCGTAGACGTGCCAAACACGTCGGCAACCCTGCATGGCGAGCCGTAGACGTGCCAAACACGTCGGCAACCGTGCATGGCGAGCCGTAGACGTGCCAAACACGTCGGCAACCATGCATGGCGAGCCGTAGACGTGCCAAACACGTCGGCAACCGTGCATGGCGAGCCGTAGACGTGCCAAACACGTCGGCAACCCTGCATGGCGAGCCGTAGACGTGCCAAACACGTCGGCAACCCTGCATGGCGAGCCGTAGACGTGCCGAGCACGTCGGCAACCGTGCATGGCGAGCCGGAGACGTGCCAAACACGTCGGCAACAATGCATGGCGAGTCGTAGACGTGCCAAACACGTCGGCAACCCTGCATGGCGAGCCGTAGACGTGCCGAGCACGTCGGCAACCGTGCATGGCGAGCCGGAGACGTGCCAAACACGTCGGCAACCATGCATGGCGAGCCGGAGACGTGCCAAACACGTCGGCGGCACGAAACTTCAGCCCTGGGGGTAATCGAGGTCGCTGAACAC
The DNA here is from genome assembly GCA_947359475.1 of Heligmosomoides polygyrus bakeri. Lineage (NCBI taxonomy): Eukaryota > Metazoa > Nematoda > Chromadorea > Rhabditida > Heligmosomidae > Heligmosomoides > Heligmosomoides polygyrus. The sequence goes on along the minus strand of OX375867.1, from coordinate 93,807,003 downwards.
GAATCTGAAGTCGACCAATCGATATCGATCGATATTATCGATTTTTTGAGGATGGCGCTCAAGTGACGCGAAACTTCGGCCCTGGGGGTAATCAAGGTCGCTGAACACGAATCTGAAGCCGGATCAATCGATATCGATCGATAATATCGATTTTCTGTGGATTTCCTTCAAACGGTCTGAAACTTCGGCCCTGGGGGTAATCAAGGTCACTGAACACGAATCTGAAGTCGACCAATCGATATCGATCGATATTATCGATTTTTTGAGGATGGCGCTCAAGTGGCGCGAAACTTCGGCCCTGGGGGTAATCGAGATCGCTGAACACAAATCTGAAGCCGGATCAATCGATCCATCTCGATTATCATAAAGGTCAGAAGGTCTAGGGAAGAATAGGAAACCCGTAGGCGTCCTATTCTCGGGGTTTGGGGGCGAAGCCCCCAACCAGTCGCAGGCGGCCGTTAGGCCGACGAACGACTGGTACTACTAGAAATGCACAGACCCCACCGCCAGAACCGATTCCTTGACCACCCCCCCCCCCCCACACCGCTCTATCCACCCGGCCATCCACAGTCGCTGGGGCCCTGCCGGTGGACGCTTCCCGTGAATGCGCCTTCTCACTTCTACTAGAAATTTACCAAATCCCGTTTTTTAGCAATGTTGAAGCTCCAAGCAGGATTATTTCTGAGCACGTATTCCAGCCGTCAGTTTTGCGTTATTGGCCCGCACTGAAGCGGTACAGTTTTTTGCCATTTTGACCTACCCAGAGGTCCGCAGGAAATTTTGAAACCACTATGGTGCTTTTCAGGGAACGTCCTACAACCGCATATAGGTCGCTTTGAGAAACTCCATGGTCACCTCTTTGACCTTCCTCGTAAGTTAAAATCCAGGAGATCAAGAACGGGATGTAAATAAGAAATGCACCTTTAAGCCGTTTTCCGAGGGCTGAAGGAACACATTAAGGTGAAATCCCAATAAGGCTGTTCTACCTTATACACCCATTTAAATAGCAGAAGAAATAGAAACATATGCAAGATCATGTGCAACATGAGCCATCCGGAAGCCCAGGGGTTGGGGCTGGACACGTCAAGAGGATGAGGGGTAGAACGCGCGAGCCGTTATAAGATGCACCCCTTATTGGGTTGCACCCATGTTGGTCCTCACCTTAAGCGGCTTTCACACTGCCGTTGCTGCTGTTGCAGCAACGAGCAATGAAAAAGGGGCGGAGTTCGATGTTTCTTGCGGCCGCAACGCGGTGAGATAAGATAATGGGATAAGACTCGTGATATCGTCAGTTGACGAGCATCAGCAACAAGGAATGATGGCGATCATTCCATGTTGCTGTGGCCACGCAACCGTTGTGCAACCGATGCCGGTGTTGCTGATGCAGGGTTGCTACAACAGAGGTGTGGAAGCTCCCCTCGTTGCTGCTGTTGCTCCTCAGCGTCTTTGCGGTATGCTTCATCAGTACGGCATCGGTTGCGCAACAGCAACAGCGGCAGTGTGAAAGCCGCTTGCAGAGTTACTGATAAATTTTCATTTCGGGTGCACTACATGTTCAATTCACCCAAAACCGTAGAACTCCGCTGTCTGCTTCACAACCCCGGCTCTGAAGGCAGTTGACATTAGCAGTAGGCTAGCATAAGCTGTTTGCCTTCCTGCGCCTGTAAACTCGTCCGTCCTGGACGAACCTCACCAGTTATCCCGCCTTTCCTATAGGTCGGAGTGTCTACCGTAGCGCATCTGGAATCCACTATTATATGGTATAGAGAATTCCCGGAGGTTTGTTCACCTGAAAGATGGAGTGAGTGTTGCAGAAAGGAGTAGGAGGCTACCTGGTGATCAGTTATGTGCGGAAATTTTTCTGGAAAAAAGACGGAACGAAAACACTTAAAAATGGTCGGAAACCGGAATACGAAGCGCGGAAACGGAAATGACCCATGTTGGCCATTTTTTCAAAAGTGCATCTGAAACGGCGTCAGAAGCGGCTTCTACTGCACTTTTTCTTGCTCAGAACTTTGCGAGCAGCAGAATCTTTCACACTTTAATGCTCACCCTCTCATAATATAACATAATGATAACCTTTTAGCTATGGCTAGATAAATTAACAAAAACAAATTCAGAGACTTTTCTCAATATTTCTCACTATTTCAGCCTGCAGCCTTTCCATATCTAGTTTCTGCGATGTGTTTTTCGCCGATTTTTTTGGATGGTGCTATTTTTGAAAGGTAGACTTAACCGTCTTAACCACTTGCGGATAGTTATTAAAAAACTGACTCGTGTGAAGTCTGGAACTGGAGTATATCTGCATACACAAAATTGGCAGTTATATGTAATCACCAAAACTAGAACTCAGAATTTATTCTGGTACCTAAGATGAAAACTGGATGACTGAGTAGTCATGGTGGGGTCTCCAGATATCGTCATGGCGTCTCCAGATATCGTTGACATGTCTTCCGAAGCCAGGTTTCCCTCAATTGTCTCTTCTTACTGGATCTAACTGCTGGTCTGGTGTCTTCTCCTGGTGTACCCTCCACCTCTTTAGTCCCTCACCTTCCTGGTCTTACTCCTGGCCTACTTCTTTGTTTCCTATTGAGCCCCTACTGGTCTCGTCTCTTCTTGCTAGTTTCTCCTCCAGGATGTTCCTTTCCTTCTTGGTTGCTCTCCTGTAGCCGGATTCAGGAACGTTCCCAGGAACGTTCCCGCGGGAAGCGATCAGGTGAGAGAGCGAGGTGGGAGAGAGAGGCAAGAGATGATAGATGAGGTGAGAGAGCGAGGCGGGAGAGAGAGGCGAGAGATGAAATTGCATGTCACCCGCTCCCGCCGCTTCATGACTCCGGCCCTGGTTCTCCCTAGAGGTCCTCCTTACTGTCCTTCTCCACCGATAGCCATTGGACCTGACCAGGCGCTGACGTGGGAAAGTGCCAGCACTCGCTCACGCCATCTGAGCCGTTGTCATTGGAGCACGTTGTCGTCGCCCTGTGATAGCCGGCAGCTGGGTTCTGCGCTCCTCGAGCGCAGAGACAGGCTAGGGTAGGGATTCCAGGGTGTGTGCCACCAAAGCTGCTCGTGTGGAAACTGTCTTCGTCGCTCACATGGAGTCCGCGGCTGGGTTCTGCGCTCTTCGCGCAGAGACAGGCTAGGGAGGGGCTACGGCCGTGTGCGGTCAAAGCTGCTCGTGCTAGAACTGCTCCCGTCGCTCAGGGGAAGTCCGCGGCAGGGTTCTTCGCTCTTCGAGCGCAGAGACAGGCTAGGGAAGGGACTCCAGGGTGTGGTGCGTCCAAGCTGCTCTTGCGCGATCTGTCCCCGTCTCCCAGGGCTCTCCTGTAGCTGCGGTGGAAGAGCCGCCACCGCTCAACGACCCTCCTCCATATCGACTGATCGTGGTGTCGGTGGATATCGAAAATGGACACGTCGATATGACACGACCGCACGTGGCTTTGGGGAGGAAGAAGAGTAGCCACCGAGTGCATCAGCTGAATCTAGTTAGGTTTAAATAAGACCTTCTCTACCATTCCTTAGTGGTCCTCCCGTGCTCACCGCAGACGTCAGGGACACGTATTCAGAATCAGGACGCTTGTTGCGAGACCTAGAAGGCCCGTGTTCTGGATCCAGAAGCTCAGAAGACTTGTCTTCCGAAACCAGAAGCTCAGAAGCGCGCAGTCGCCGCTGTGTCGAGCATGAAGAGGCTATGCATATAGCAGATTCCTTGTTCTCAGTATGAATTCACTTATGGCTCCCTTCTTGTTAGTTCCCCATCCTGGTGCCGCCTCCAGGTCCCTTCTTCCAGATAGATCCCCCCCCCCCCCCCCCGGCATCCTCCTTACTACTCTACCCCAATTAAGTAGCCCTCCCACGCTCACGACACGACAATGGCGAGCGAACGCTCAAAGCACGACATCGGTGTCACATCTTCTAAATCCTGTCTCCCTTAGTGGTAATGGTTCCCCTTGATGATCCTCCTTACTGCCCCTCCCCTGATTGGTAACCTCCTACTGGTTCCTCCTTATTCCCTAAACCCCTCTTGGTGCCACCTCCTGGCCTGCTTCATTGTTCTCCTATCGACCCCCCCCATCCCGATGAAGGTCGCTATCTCCTCCTGATCGCTGTCGGTTCTTCATCCTCGAAGTCTCCCTTCTACCCTTACCCTTTTAGTGGTCTTTACATACTAATGACAAGAGGTCGGTTTCTGCATCTTGATGCTCAGAAACGCGCGTAGGTGCTGTTGTGTTAAGCAGAGAAGGGCTGCGCTTCTCCTGCTGAGGCAACATCCCACGTTCAATAGCAAATTTTGCTCGCGCTGTAGATGACGAGGCGTATCTCACTTGGTTAGGCCACTAGACCGACCTCGCCGTTGATGCTGCGTATCTTACTTAGGTCAGATCACTCAACCGCCATCGCTGTGGTTGATGAAGCGTACCTCACTCAGATCACTCGACCGCGCTCGCTGTGGATGATGCGGCGTATCTCACTTACTCGACGGACAAACTCTTTTATATATAAGTGGTGATACCTTTTTGGAATGAGCGTAGAGTCTGCACAGAAGGACGCTGCGAGCGGCGTTTTTAAGAATGAACCTCACCTAGCCGCGTATCATTAAAACGAGGAAGGGAAAGCTTTATCATATCACTCGCACATGTATGTAGCCATTCTCCTAGCTGACGGCGTCAACGATACGGTGTATATTAACAAATTCTGTTCAGCTGGGAAAGCGCTATCGAACGGTATCAGTCTTGACCAATTTTTGAAATATCGATTTTTTCGACAATTTCGCATCGAGGCGTCCTCGATGGGCCTCAGCGGATGGGCGATAACGTCATCGAAAATCAATAATTCGAATTTGGCAAACTTTTCTCGACCAAAATTGTCTAGGGGTCATTTGAAGCGCAAATTACTATCCGACCTTCGTTTTTGAGAATTCCGCTGATTTCGGTATGTTTTGGATTTTCTTCTGGATAACTGATGGTGGTCGATTCAGGATCACCGATGTTTTTCAAACGTCGTATTGGGGCTGGGGAATACTCGGGGTGCCGAACAGGATGCCGAAGCCCGTTTAGACGATTATAGCAGGAGACCACCCATACCGATAACTGTGAGTGATCGGTGCTCCCGACCCAGGTGGTGGCTATTCTTCCTCCGCCAAGCCGCGTGCGGTCGCTCGTATCGACGTGGCAATCTTCGATATCCACCGACACCACGGTCAGTCGATATGGAGGAGGGTCGTTGAACGGTCGATGGCGGATCGCGGCTCTTCCACCGCCGCTAAAGGAGAGCCCTGGGAGACGAGGGCAGTTCTCGCACGAGCAGCTTGGACGCATCACACCCTGGTATCCTTCCCTAGCCTGTCTCTGCGCTCGAAGAGCGCAGAACCCAGCCGCGGACTTCCCCTGAGCGACGGGAGCAGTTCTAGCACGAGCAGCTTTAGTGGCTCACACCCTGGAGTGCCCTCCCAGAACCCAGCCGCGGGACTCCCCGTGAGCGACGAAGGCAGTTTCCGCACGAGCAGCTTTGGTGGCACACACCCTGGAGTCTCCTCCCTAGCCTGTCTCTGCGCTCGGAGAGCGCATAACCCAGCGGCGGACTCTCCATCAGCGCGCAGGGCTAAGAAGGAAGGATTTCGTGCTCAGTCGCAAAGATGCGTGAGAACGATTGTGCGGATTTCAGTTCATTAGCCCAAATATTGCGGCAGGTGCGCGCGTGCGATGAGCACTCGCGGTTTGGCGGAGGAAGGATAAACGCGATCCCTGACCCAACCACTCTCGAACTGGAAGTAGTCTACGGAAATCGGCGGAATTTTCAACAACGGAAGTTGGATTCGTAATAAGCGCCTCGAACCCCTTAAATGATTTTAAACAGGGAAATTTGGCCAATTTCAAAAATATTGATTTTCGATGACGTCGTCGTCAGCGCAGGCTCGGCCCAGTGCGCCCTCGTTCGTTATGTGAAATTATCAAAAAATCTATTTTTCTGATATTTATCCAAATTAACACCGTTCGATAGAGCGTTTCGAGGTAAACGAAAGGCTGCTACGGGGAGTGTCGAAATCTCAAATATGAGTGAATAAGGGCCGAAGAAACTTCAACCGTTAGGTCCGCCTCCCTATAGTGGTAGCTCGGGTTAATGCTGTATAGGGAGCCGGAGAGTTGTGAGCATGTCAGTGTGAAGAACCTTTACAGTTCTGCTCGCCTACGCACTTTTAGACCGTAAGCCCTTACCGCAGTGGTCGACTGAAATGGGAAAAAATTGGCTCGCCTAAGCCCTAGTTTATGCTTACGCCGCTGCGCGGCGCGGCAGGATGGTTGAGATACATATCGACCGGGAGGAGCAAAAAATCGATATCTAAATCGGTCGTGGTGCCGCGCCGCGTGGCGGCGCAAGTATAAACTAGGGCTAAGGCCTATGGTACACTCCAGTCCGCTGTAGCGACGCGGGAGTGCACAGTACGCGCATCGCGAGCCGTAGCGTTGCTGAGGCTCACATAGTTCACGCATTTCTGCAGCGGAGACTTTTGCAGAATTTTATCTAATCAGCTTATTCAGTGCATTTTTTCTTGGATTTCTTGTTTTCTCGACCGTTTCGTTCGTGAATTTGCGTTTTTTAAGGTTTTGTCGCCTTCTGATCCTATGCCATTGTAGGATTGTTGTTTTCAAAGGTGTTTCGTCGATGTCGTGTTTTGCTAGGGGAGTTTGCCTGTGCTCACTCATGCATTCATTTCAATTCTCATTCCAACCACAGGCACGGAAACTGACGTTTCTGTGCTCGAAACGACACGAGGCGGCTCTCGTGACGTTTGAAAAAGTGGGAAAAATGGTCTACAAAAATGTCTCCTCCAAAAAGCAGCCATTCAATTGGCACATTTCTCTGCCGAGAATGTGAGAAGAACCTCCTGTGACTTGTCCGGCACAGAAATGTGGATATCCGCGCCGGCGAGGAAGTTCACAGGAGAAAAAAGCCCGAAATGAGCCTAGCCACTACGGAAACCCTACGAGGAGAACAACAGAGACATCACATGACCACCCAACATCACCAGACGTGTGTTGAAATTGCTGTGGTTAGTGCACTGCACTACGACGAGCGACGGCTGCGACGGCCGTTGACGGGAATATGTTGCGGAACACCGAACGAAACGGAAGAGCCCAAAATGGCCGGAAACCGAAACTCGGAATGCGGAAACGGAAATTCCGCACATCACTGCTGGTGACTGCCGATGTACTCAAATCTGAGAGCGCGAGATAAGGCTGTGCCTTGCTCCTCGAAGGACTAGCGCTAAAATAGACTTGGAATGAACGTGAGATAAACGACGTCGGTGCGGTATCATCGATAAATTTCCAGTGCGTCGACTGCGGAGAGCGGTGCTCCGACTTTAACTTCGCGCTCTAATGCTAGCATCCTATCCGTATCCACCTTAGTTTTCTAAGCAATTCTTACCAAATGAATGTTCGACTACTACTCCGTTTAATGGTTATACACTACAAGTGCTCAGACACGCTTAAGGCGTGTCTCGCACTTGCGCGCTTCGAGCAACTTTGCAGCACTACTGACCTATTGAAAGTAGTTTTTGTAAAACATAATATTCGCTAGCATCTAGGACCTGGTGCGTACTTCATCGGTATCAAGCTGTTTACCACTTCGGTACCTTCCTCATAGACATTCTCTCCGGACCGGCCATTAACGTCATTGGTTTGAGCTTCGCAGTACTTTTACTCATCAGGTTGCTCCTAAACAACCGTTCTCATGCTCAACAGCTAACGTTTCCAGATAACGTTGACATATCTTCCGAAGCCAGGTTTCCCTCACTTGTCTCTTCTTACTGGATCTAACTGCTGGTCCGCTTTTCCTGGTCTTCCCTCCACCTCTTTAGTCCCTCACCTTCCTGGTCTTACTCCTGGCCTCTTCTTTGTTTCCACTATTGACCCTACTGGTCTCGTTTCTTCTTGCTGGTTTCTCCTCTTGGCACCTCCTCCACGTTGTTCCTTTCCTTCATATTTGCTCTCCTGTAGCCGGATTCATGAACATTCCTAGGAACCTTCCCGGCTTCCCACGGGAAGCGATAAGGTGAGAGAGCGGGGTGGGAGAGAGGCAAGAGATGATAGATGAGGTGAGAGAGTGGGGCGGGAGAGAGAGGCGAGAGATGATATTGCATATCACACGCTCCCGCCGCTTCATGAATCCGGCCCCTGGTTCACCTTAGAGGTCCTCCTTGCTGCCTTTCTCCACCGATAGCCATTGGACCTAACCAGGCGCTAACGTGGCAAAGTGCCAGTGCCCGCTAACGCCATCCGAGAGTTGTCAATGGAGCACGTTTTCGTCTCCCAGTGGGAGTCGGCGGCTGGGTTCTGCGCTCTTCGCGCAGAGACAGGCTAGGGAGGGGCTACGGCCGTGTGCGGTCAAAGCTGCTCGTGCTAGAACTGCTCCCGTCGCTCAGGGGAAGTCCGCGGCAGGGTTCTTCGCTCTTCGAGCGCAGAGACAGGCTAGGGAAGGATACCAGGGTGTGATTCGTCGAACCTGCTCGTGCGAGAACTGCCCTCGTCTCCCAGGGCTCTCCTGTAGCGGCGGCGGAAGAGCCGCTATCCGCCACCGATCGCTCAACGACCCTCCTCCATATCGACTGACCGTGGTGTCGGTGGATATCGAAAATGGCCACGTCGATATGACGCGACCGCACGCGGCTTGGCGGAGGAAGAAGAGCCGCCTCCTTCCCTAGCCTGTCCATCAGCTGAATCTGGTTAGGTCTAAATAAGACCTTCTCCACCACTCCTTAGTGGCCCTCCCATGCTCACGGCAGACGTCAGGGACACGTATTCAGAATCAGGACGCTTGTTGTGAGACACAGAAGGCCCGTTTTCTGGATCAAAAGCTCAGAAGACGCGTCTTCCGAAACCAGAAGCAGTCGCCGATGTTTCGAGCTTGAAGAGGCTATGCATATATCAGATTTCTTGTTCCCCGTATGAATTCCCTTATGGCTCCCTTCTTGTTAGTTCCCATCCTAGTCCCGGCTCCAGGTCCCTTCTTGCAGGTAGATTCCCCGGCATCCTCCTTACTAATCTACCCCAATTAAGTAGCCCTCCCCACGCTGACGACACGACAATGGCGAGCGAACGCCCAAAGCACGACATCGGTGTCTTCTTCTAAATCCGGTCTCCCTTAGTGGTAATGGTACTCCTTGATGATCCTCCTTACTGCCCCCCCCCTGATTGGTAACTTCCTACTGGTCCCTCCTTATTCCCTAAACCCCTCTTAGTGCCAACTCCTGACCTGCTACATTGTTCCCCTATCAACCTCCATTCCGATGAATTGTCCAGGTCGCTATCTCCTCCTGATCGCTGTCGGTTCTTCACCTTCGAAGTCCTCCTTCTACTCTTACCCCTTTAGTGGTCTTCTCATACTAATGGCACAAAGTCGGCTTCTGCATCTGGATGCTCGGAAACGCGCGTAGGTGCTGTTGTGTTAAGCAGCAAAGGGCTGCGCTTCTCCTGCTGCAGCAACATCCCACGTTCAATAGCAAACTGCCCGCGCGGTAGATGACGAGGCGTATCTTACTCGATTAGATCACTCAAACGCTCAACTCAGTTCTGCTCGCCTACGCACTTTTAGACCGTTAGCCCTTCGCATCTTACCGCAGAGGTCGACTGAAACCGGAAAAATGGGGTTTCACCACCCTAACCTGCATATTCCCACGGATCTCCCTCGATAGAGAGCCTTCGGGCTCTCTTGTTAAGAGGGATCTCGGGCCGCTTGTCGCAGGGCCACGTGGCGCGTCCCCGGGTGGTGGATAGGGGAATTAAACGCGAACCAAATGCGACCGTGTACTGCCCAGAGACGCAGGTGGGATGCAGGGGATGGACTCCTTGCTCCTGCTGTGTCGGGTCGATGCGTTCCTTGTGCGTGGGAGCGGCATGTTCGTGCACAGTGTGCGTGGATGTGTCCGTGACTGTGCGGATTGTAACTGTGTCGGCTCGGCCAAAATCTTGCACTCGGTAGACTGGGAGTACATGTAAGGCGATTCGAGGCCGCCTTAAGTCTCGCCCCGTCCCTTCGGGCAGTCTGGCTGGCTGCCCGGAGTACCCCGCCCGCACGACAGAGCCTGACTAGCTACCCGTGTTGTATTCCAGTCAAACACAGCAGCACTAAAGGGCCTCATTCCCCTGACCCCGAAAGAGCCCCCATTTCTGCAGCGATGGGAAGGACGAGTACGGAGAGGCTGCTAAAATCTCAGGGCCTAACCAGGCTGCGCAAACTGAGAAGGACTAGGATGACGATCTGTACTTACAACGCCCGCACGCTTGCGTCGGAAACATCCGTCGAGGACCTGATGATGCAAGCCAGGAAGATCAAGTACGACGTCATCGGACTGACCGAGACGAGAAGACACCACCCCCTACACGCCGCCTACGACTCCGGAGAAGAACTGTTCCTCGGAACATGCGAAAGCAGGGGAGAAGGCGGCGTTGGTGTCCTCGTCAACACGCACTTGGCCATGAACATCGATTCGTACGAGTCTCTGACAAGCCGAATCGGACGTCTGCGACTGAAGCGATGTGGCTCCGTGCCAGCCTTGACTGTGTTCGTCGCGTATGCCCCAACATCCGACTACGACGACGAAGACATCGAGGCCTTCTACGTGGAGCTGGAGAAGTTCTATAAGGAAGATCACACCTTCTACAAGGTGATCGTCGGCGACTTCAACGCCAAGATTGGGCCACGAAGGTCGCCTGAAGAACTTCACATCGGAACCCACGGTTTGGAGTGGAACGAGCAAGGTGAAAGGCTGTCTGAGCTTATCATGTCGACCAAGACCATCCATGGAAACTCGCAGTTCCAGAAGCCTCCCTCCCTACGATGGACCTGGGAATCCCCCGGTGGCCAGTTCCATAACGAGATCGACCACATCATCTTCAATCGCAAGTATTGCCTGACCGATGTCTCCGTTGTCCCCAAGTTCTACACGGGATCGAACCACCGCCTCCTTCGCGCGAGGTTCCGCTTTTCGCGTCAAGGAGAGAAGGCCGCGAAGTTCAAGAAGAGGAATCCCAGAACGACCATCAACTGGGATCTCTACACCTCTCTTGTTGGCCTTTGGGAAGATGCCGTCATGGACAACGTCGACGAGGAATACGATCGCTCCGCTTCTCCTGCTGCAGCAACATCCCACGTTCAATAGCAAACTGCCCGCGCTGTAGATGACGAGGCGTATCTCGCTTAGGTCAGATCACTCGACCGCCCTCGCCGTTGATGAGGCTGCGTATCTCACTTAGGTCAGATCACTCGACCACCCTCGCTGTGGTTGATGCGGCGTATCTCACTTACTCGACGGACAAACTCTTTTATATATAAGTGGTGATACCTTTTTGGAATGAGCGTAGAGTCTGCACAGAAGGACGCTGCGAGCGGCGTTTTTAAGAATGAACCTCACCTAGCCGCGTATCATTAAAATGAGGAAGGGAAAGCTTTATCATATCACTCGCACATGTATGTAGCCATTCTCCTAGCTGACGGCGTCAACGATACGGTGGATATTAACAAATTCTGTTCAGCTGGGAAAGCGCTATCGAACGGTATCAGTCTTGACCAATTTTTGAAATATCGATTTTTTCGACAATTTCGCATCGAGGCGTCCTCGATGGGCCGCAGCGGATGGGCGATAACGTCATCGAAAATCAATAATTCGAATTTGGCAAACTTTTCTCGACCAAAATTGTCTAGGGGTCATTTGAAGCGCAAATTACTATGGATGATGTGGCGTACCTCACTCGGGGTAGATCACTCGACTGCCCCACCGTGGTTGATGAGGCGTATCTTATTCGGTTAGATAACTCAACCGCTCAACTCAGTTCTGCTCGCCTACGCACTTTTAGACCGTTAGCCCTTCGCATCTTACCGCAGTGGTCGACTGAAATCGGAAAAATTGGGTTTCACAACCCTAACCCTTCGCAGCACTACTTCCTGCAAAACCGTCAAACTGTAGCTGGAAGGATTCAATCTTGACAGAGCAATCGCGTTCCAAACACGTATGCAGTTTGGCACGTCAGTGACCGATGTTCTCCGTGCCCTTACTCGCTTAGATTACAGTTCTCGCTACTCTATGTAACACCCTTCAATTCATCATCAAAAACTCTATCGAATGGTGTCAAACTTGTCTTTCGAAAATACTGGTTTTCGATGACATCATCGCCCGTCCGTTGCTGCCCCGACCTCGATGCGAAACTGTAAAAAAAATCGACATTTCCAAAATTCTTTATTGAGACATGTGCTGCAACACATCTGAGGCGATAAATGTGAGGGTGGCTCACCACAGCGACCAAGAAAATAGAACCTAGCATTACGCGAAGCCAGTAAAAGAAAATATGGAGAGCAATACAATATAATATAAGGTGGTGAATGAGAACATAAAAGAGAATTTATCCAAAGGAACATTGGAACACAAAGCAGCAATAGAAAAGGAGGCAAAAAATAAAGAAATAAGAAAGATGGTAAAGGTCATTCACATTACGACATGTACTAACAGTCTCGATAAAAAACAGGGAACGCTAGAAACGTCGACAAAACCTTGTCAAGCATTCGTTTAAAAGCTAAAATATTTATGGGCAAGCTGGCACGCTTACTTAGACTGACATGCTCACTGCCAGCTCGGCAGGTAAAGTAGCAAGACTGGACCGAGCGCCTGACCAGCGGGTAGCTTAGCTTGACTGCTACACCCCTGGAGCTCGAGCTTCTCGTCGTGGAGAACCTGCACCCGCACAGATGGATAGCGCCATGGAGAATTTTATGCACCATTAGAAGATCAGATTTTTTTTGCAAGAAAAGAGGCTCTAACCCAAGCGTCCGACTGCGCTCGGTGCTGTCAGGGATTGAGCAATAATCGAATAGCCTAAGTAGAAGCTTCCTTGCAAAGCTATTTTGAACTCTGTCTAAAACTTCTATATTCTTTACCTTACAGTACCGTACGCGTCTTTTGAAAAGACACCGAAAAAACCGCACTTTTGCGGTTTTTGCATCTTCTTGCTATAACTCGCCAAAAAGTCAACCAATTGAAAAAAGTATATTTGAGCTCATGGGATTGCGCTCTATCGTTTGGTATATACATTTCATATGAAAGATCAAAAATTGCCAAAACTGAAAACTTGCGCTCCATTGAGAAGGCCGGCCGCGGACAAGTTGTCGGCCGCAAGGCGTCGAAAACAGTTGCATGCTCACAAATCCTCTAATTTGAGGTGTTTTGAGAAACTGATAGTATTGTTCGATTCGTCTCTTCGAGATCTACACAACCATATAGACAACTTCGCCAAACCAAAGCGTTTTCGCAGTGGGTGATCAAAGATGACTGGAACAAACTTTTTGGCACTGGAGAAGCTTATATTCCAGGACCTACATGTTCTCGGAGCATCTCAAGCATGGCGTGAAGTGTTTTGTCATGTCAGGAATCCTTTGAGAGTGCGCCGTGCACAATGCATATAGAATCGAACCTATCAATCGAGGGGGGACAGTTTGTAGAGTGAGCATTTAGGGAGTTTTATGAGAAATTCCGCTCTACTCAGTAATTTCTGTACTCTGTTTCGGCGAGACTTTGGAGTGTGTTGTGCACAATGTGTATAGGATCAAACCTTTCAATCGAATGGGTGAGACAGCTCGCAAATTGCTCCGCGCGGGTGTTCTGAGCGCAATAACTCTGTCTTTCCTGCTGCAAGTTGTAGATTTTGTAGGCAGTAGAAAGTTCAAGAAGCGCGCTAAAACATAGCGACCTAGCTTAAGACTGGACAAAGTTACAGCTGTGCGAAAATGCAGGCAAACTTTATTTGACACGATTTTTTCCGAGTTCAGTCGACTACTACAGGAAGACGAGGCGAGTTAACGGCATGCAAAACCGCGGACGAGCAAAGCATTGAAGGCACTTTACGATGATCTGCTCCTGACTCTCCAGCTGCCTAAACTGCCTTAGCACCATCTGCCATTTTAGAGTGGCGGACGGTGAAGATTCTTCTGCCCTTACACGCCCATGTTCGGGTTTTCGAGCCCCATCCAGGAAACCTTTCTGTTCAGCTCGAAAAGCCCTACCGAACAGTATTAATTTCTACCAATTTTGAAAACATCGATTTTTTGACAGTTTCTCATCGAAGACCAGACGGACGATGACGTCATCGAAAATCGATGTTTCCGAAATTGGTCGAGTTTGATACCGTTTCATAGAGCTTCTCGTGCTGAATTGAACGGTGTTACTATGAGTGGCGAGAACTGTTATCTGGGCGAGTAACAGCACGGAGAACATAGACCGTTGTTGTGCTAAATTGCACGCGCGGGCGTGTTCGGAGCGCGATAACTCTGTCAGCTTCCAATCTTTCTGGCTGGAACGTGTGGATTCCGTAGGCAGTAATATGCTCTAATAAAGAGCCGAAGCACCGCTAATTACCTTAGTAATTGGCAAGGTTACGGCGGTGCGAAAATGCAGGTTGGGCATGTGTGACACGATTTTTTCAGATTTCGGTCGACCGCTGCGGGTACACGAGGCAAGCTAACGGCATGCAAACTCGTGGACGACGTGCAAAGCACCAAAGGCACTTTACGATGACGTGCTCGCAGCTCTCCAGATGCCTAAACTGCTTTACCACAATCTGCCGTTTTGGAGCGGCGGAGGGCGACGGCGATGTTCCTTCCGCCCTTACTCGCCCACATTCCAGTTCTCGACGCTCTCAATGGTACCACTCTGTTCAGCTCGAGAAGCTCTATTGAATGGTGTCAATATCGACGTATACTGGGATATCGATTTTTTTACAATTTCGCAACAAAGGCGAGGCGGCTCAAGGCCGCGGCAGAAGGACAATGACGTCATCGAAAATCGATATTTTTGAGCCGGGCCAAATTTCCTCGTCCAAAATCATCTAGGGGTTATTTGGAGCGCTGATTACGAGTCCGACGTCCGTTTTTGAAAATTCCACCGATTTCGATAGGTTTTGGATTTTCTTCTGGATAACTGAGGGTGGTCGGGTCAGAGACACGGATTTTGCTCAAACTTAGTCAAAGGGCAGGGTTTATTCAGGGTGCCTAATATGATGCCGATGTCCAGTTGGCCGATTATGGCAGGAGACCACCCATACCGATAGCTAAGGGTGGTTAGTGATCCTGACCCTACCAACCTCAAATGGCTGTAACATGCCAAAATCGGTGGATTTCTTAAAAACGGACGTCGGATTCGTAATCAGCGCTCCAAATAACTGCTAGGTGATTTTGGACAAGAACATTTGACAATTTTGGGATTGTACTCAATCATGGACACGGTGGCGATGTCCGTTCCTCCACGTGGTGCCACTGGAAACTGCTCGCTTTGTGAGCTAAGCTAAGCACGGACACTCGAATGCAGGCGACAGGCCCTTGTGACAGGCCGGCCAACGAAGACCCATGTCACATCGCATGGTGTATGAATAGGCATGTTTTTCGAGATTGTGCTACGGCGTCCGCGGGAGCCGACGCGCACTCGCAGAGCCCGGCGAGTGTGGAAAGTATGCGAGGGTCCCTGATGCGAGGACGGCATCGGGGGGCAACTGAGCTAGTCCGAAAGTCCCGTAACGTAGGCAGGACCCGCGTAGCAACGCTAAATGTGGGTACGTTAACGAGCCGCTCGTGCGAGTTGGTTGAAGCACTGGAGCGTAGAAGAGTTGATTTCTGTGCGGTGCAGGAGACGAGGTGGTCCTGCAGCAAGTCAAGGGACATAGGACGTGGCTTCAAGGCCGTTCTATGTGGAAGTCCCAGGACCACCAGTGGTGTCGGAATAATCGTCTCCGAACGATTTCGTGACTCGATTGTAAGCGTCGAACGCTATGACGATCAGTTGATGAAGATCGTTGTCGCCGCGAAGGAGCGACTCTATCACTTCTTCTCTGCGTATGCTCTACAGATTGGCTGCTCCGATCAAGCCAAGGATGAGTTTTGGAGCCTACTTGATGAGAAGACAGCAGAGGTACCGTCGAAAGATGTCATCGTAGTCGCTGGTGGCCTTAATGGGCACGTAGGTGCTGCGAGGGACGGGTACAGCTGTCATGGTGGTTTCGGATACGAGTCTCGTAACGCCGATGGTGAGCGCATTCTTGAGTATGCGGAATCGCATAATCTCACCATTTTGAACACCGTTTTCCGAAAACGCGACTCCCACCTCATCTCATACTATAGTGGGAGCTCCAAGTCTCAGATAGACTTTGTCCTTGTCAAGGATCGCGGCCGAAGCATTGTCACAGACGCGAAGATCGTGCCGTATGAGACGGTCGCCCCACAGCATCGACCGCTAGTCTGCACCTTTAAGATCACCCCTCCGAGGATGCAGCAAGTTGAGCGAAGCGGTGCTGCGAGAATCAAGTGGTGGCGAATGAAAGAGAAGGAAGCAGCTGTGATTTCTCGCGTACGGTTACCGACAGTCACGACTGTCGACGAAACTTGGAAGAAAGCAACCGACGCGATACGCCAAGCTGCAAGGTTGGAACTCGGCATAACAAAGCCTGGGCGACGCAAGGTCGATAAGCAGACATGGCTGTTTACGGACGATGTGAAGGCAAAGGTTAGAGAGAAGAAGTCGCTCTATCACGTGTTTCTCAGCGATAAAACGGCCGACAACTGGCAGAAGTATCAGAAGGCGAAGAAGGCTGCAAAGAAAGCCGTGGCTGTTGCGAAAGCCACTCATTATAGTGATGTCAACGAAAAGCTCGAGTCACGCGATGGTGAGCGGTACTTGCTAAGACCCCCCATCGCCAAACCGAGGATATTGAAAAGTTCTTTGGCATCAACGATGAGAGCGGCCATCTTCTGACAGACCGCAAAAAGGCGCTGAAGCGATGGCGTGATTACTTTGAGGAAATTTCCACTATGGAATTTCCTCACCCGGCCATCCGTTCTGTGGGTTCTGTTCACGGTCCCGTTCGCAAGATCACCGTGGAGGAAACAGAAGCGGCTCTAAAGAAGATGAAGCCATGCAATGCGACAGGACCGGATGATCTGGCAGCCGATGTTTGGAAGTCGAAGCTCTGGTATCCTGCTAAGTGGTTGGCTGAGTTCTTGAACCAGGTAGTAAAGGAGAAGAAAGTACCGGAGTGTTGGCACAACAGTACGACGATTCCGATTTGGAAGAAGAAGGGCAGTCCTGCAGACTGCTTCAATTACCGTCCGATTCGCTTGCTTTCGCACAGCATGAAGATCTTCGAGCGAATCCTCGATAGAAGAATCCGTGAAATCGTCAAGCTCTCCGACAACCAGAGCGGCTTTGTGTCTGGTTGTGGGACCGTTGATGCTATACACGCCGCCCGCCTCCTGGTGGAGAAGCATCGCGAGAGATAGAAGCCGGTGCATATCGCCTTTCTCGACTTGGAGAAGGCTTTCGACCGCGTACCGCGTGAGGTTATATGGTACGCCTTGCGACAACACAACGTACCTGAGGAACTCATAGAGTGGGTTCGGATGCTCTACTCTTGCCCAAAGAGTAGAGTGCAAGCTGCAGCTGGAACTTCAATGGAGTTTCCCATCTCTGTTGGGGTGCACCAAGGTTCTGCGCTTTCTCCACTCCTCTTTGTTGTCGTCATGGATGCCATTACGTGAGATCTTCAGAAGCCTGTCCCATGGACATTGCTCTATGCTGATGACGTAATGCTCGCTTGCGAAGATAAAGATGATCTCGAGCGGCAGGTGCAAGCTTGGTGCGACCGCCTGGCGATGTTCGGACTCAAATTGAACGTCAAAAAGACCGAGTACCTAACGACTGACGTAAACGAGTCCGGCTCCATTAAGATTAACGGTACTGAGCTTGCACGCACTTCGGTGTTTAAATACCTGGGATCAGCAATAGCGTCTGACGGCGGTCTGATGGTTGAAGTGAGCTCACGCGTGAGTGCAGCTTGGTCCAAGTGGCGTTCGCTGAGTGGTGTGCTCTACGATAGGAAGATACCAGAGCACTTGAAGTCAAAGATCTACAGAACAGTCATCCGGCCAGTAGCGATGTACGGCGCTGAGTGCTGGCCTGCGACTAAGGAAGTTGAAACGCGCCTCAGCGTCATGGAGACGAAGATGCTGCGCTGGACGGCTGGAGTCACTCGCATGGACCGCATCAGAAATGATGCTATTCGGCAGAAGTTCGGCGTCGCGCCGATAGCGGCCAAGATGCGCGAAGCTCGCTTACGATGGTACGGCCACGTTCTGCGTGGAAAGGAAGACAGCGTCCGCAAGATAGGCCTTGAGTTGGAAGTGTCAGGAAAGAGGCCTAGAGGACGCCCGAAGCAGCGTTGGTCGGATACGTTACACATGGACATGAAAGTAACTGGCGTCCACCCCGATCAAGCGCATGACCGGGAAAGGTGGCGTCATGACACCAGAAGAGCGGACCCCGCGACGAAGCGGGACAAACGCTGAAGAAGAAGAAGACTCAATCATGGACACCTTGTTCCCAGGAACCCAGGGCCAACCGATCCCACCATCACCATGTCGTCTGTTACGACAACCAACGTAGCAGATGAGTTTCAGCGACGATACTCAGAGGCATTTAGTTCTGATCTCGACTTTTACAATCATTCTGAACCATCCCTTCAGCTATAGCCCGGAGCCAAACCCATCTTCCGCCCAAAACACTCAGTGCCTTATGCAGCCCAAGAAGCAGTAGAGAAGGAGCTCTACCGATTGCAGTCAGTTGACGTCATCACAAAGGTCAACTATCCCAACAGATATTTTCGAATTTGGCCAAGTTTGATACCATTCGACAGAGCTTTTCGTGCTAAATTGCGTGCTCTTGGGCGACGTTTGGCTGAGGAACAGAAACCACCTTTGTGTCCTCTAGTGTGGCATTGTGAGCAGACATGGTTTCGGGAGGTGTAGGCTCTGGCGAAGTGCATTTACCGCAATCCCATCATGATTAGGAGATTTACTGTAAAGATTTTTGCGTTGATTGGGATGAATTTGGTTGCGGCTGTTGTTTTCGTATTGATAACGTGATCTGCGAGCATCATCTCGAGCCTAACGTATTGGGCTCGGCGGTGCATCAAAAACTTGTAATGGACGTAAATATCTATTCCGGGATCAACTCTTAACTGCTTTCAGTGTTGTAACAGTGACAGCCCTTGTTTCATCCCACTGGCTAAAGGATATAAAAGAACCTGCTCCGGGGTTCGTCTTACCAGGATACTATCCCAACGGTAGGTCGGAACGGCGCAAGTGTTGTATATGGGCAGAACGGCCTCTCCCTGGGAAGTAACAAACTGCAGGTATCTCGACCCCAATGCAACTCTGCGCAGTGTTAGGGGCGACGGAAGTCGCCCCTAACACTGCGCAGAGTTGTATTGGGGTCGAGATACCTGCAGTTTGTTATTTCCCAGGGAGAGGCCGTTCTGCCCATATACAACACTTGCGCCGTTCCGACCTACCGTTGGGATAGTATCCTGTTAGTCCGATCGCCGGCCGAGTAGTGTTTGCTTCCGCGTCTCCCCGTATCTGAGGATTCCTTCTCCTCCCGGCCTTGTATCCATGGACGTTTGTAACAGTTTATATGCGTCTCTATTGTTGATAAAAATCTTTATGTTATCTCTGTGTTTTGTTATGTAAGAGCTCATGAGGCCGTGTGATCTACACGTAAATAAAGCTGGTGAGCAGGTTTATTACAAACTGCTGATCTGCCTTCTTCAATCATTTTGGTGTCGTGACGAAGATTTAGCAGTCTTTTTGCATTCTTTGGTAAGTGTCTGAATAGTGTATTTAGAATCTGCTTCGATATTGTCCAGCAGTTTCAGTCTGATGAAAGCGTGTTCGGGTGCTTGGAGTCCACTGACGAAGACTACACACTTAAATTGGTCGTCGTTGCATTTCGCGAGTTTAAGTTTGGCACACTCACGATTAACGTTTCCAGTGCGCTCCAAATGTATGTAGCCACCTAGAAATTGATATATTCACGTTTCGCGTTCGTTTCTACGAACTGGCGTTAGCCGCAGTGGATTCACGTAGACGAAAATAGCTAGATTGTTCTTTCCAAAAAAAAACTTGGTCTCCTCCAAAACTAGGCGTTTTTGAATTTTTTGTTTGTTTCAAAGTTTTTATGTAGCCACTCCAGAATGTCGGGCATTTTTACACTCCTAGTCAAACTTGCGCGCTTTTCTGCGGGAAGTTCTTGTCATAAACAGCAAGTTTGATATCTTCTTCTTCAGCGTTTGTCCCGCATCGTAGCGGGGTCCGCTAAAACAGCAAGCTTGATATGTTCTTCAAAAATAACCACAATGCCAGTGGACGTTTCCATCGACTATCGAAGAGCAAGCTCAGATCCGAGCGCTCAAGGATACTGGCTTGACAAACTGCGCCATTGCTCGTCAGCTCGGACGTTCACATGGATGTGTCGACCACTTCCCTCGAATTCCTAATGGTTATCCGTCTGCACCAGGTCGTCCGCGTGTGATCTGACCAGGATCGTCGACGAATCAGCCGCCTGGTGTCGAACTCCACATGGAGTATTAACCAAGTTCGCGCTGAGACGGGTCTATCTGCATCAAGAACAATGACATGGTGTTCTGTCCGATCGAATGAACACATATACAGACAGACCATGCAAAAAGCACCTCACCTCACAAACTTCTACAAGCAGGTGCGACTGGAGTTTGCCCGCAAAAACATGGCGACATAATGGAAAAAGGTAGAAACTTCGTCGTTTTTTGGTTTCGTCGACTCAATTGTCGAATTTCACGCGATTATTACTTCTGGTCAGTTTCACAGACGAGAAAAAATTTGATCTGGACGGTCCCGATGGTTATTATTACTGGAGAAATCTACGACAGGCTCCCATCACCTTCTCTCGACGGAACTTCGGAGGCGGGTCTCTTATGATAGGGGCGGGCTTCTGCAATAGCGGCAAGGTGAAGCGCAGATTCCCATCATGTCGTATGGACAGTCTAGAGTATTAAGCCATACTGGAGTCCAGCCTGCTGCCCTTCCTAACGGGTAGAAAACGGCAGACACATGTTCTGCAGCTGGACCACGCTGCAGTTCATGTGCCCATACCTAGCGCAGACTGGCTCCAACGTAATCGAATCCTAGTAGTGGAATGACCGGTTTGCTCATCTGACTGCAACCCAATGGTGAATATGTGGGTATCTTGGTCCAGCAGGTCTACTTAAATAACAGGAAGTTCAACAATGTTTTAGAGCTGAAAAACACATTTTGACTGTCTGGGACAACATCATTGACGAAGTGATTCAGAAACTTTTAGTAGCATGCGTAGTAGGATATTTGATGTAATAAGAAATAATAGTGGTTCGATTGAATTTTATTTTCTGATAAAAATCGTATTTTTTGAGAGTGGTTACTACTACTTTTGAAACAAACAAAAAATTTCAAAAACGATCTATTTTTGCTGGAGATCAAAAAGCTTTTCCTGTAAGAAGCAACATAGGTATTTTCAACTACGAAAAATTGAATACGACAAACGGTTCGTAGAAACAAGGGCGAAGGATAAAACTGTTGAATTCAAGATGGCTACATACTTTTTAAACACACTGTATGTGGCAAAATCATCCTTTGGGTCTTTGACTAGCTTTATCCAGGCGTATCGGGCGCTGAATAGCGTCGGCTGTCGTATGAGAAGGGAGTTATCCGTCCGACGAAAGTATAGAAGTGCTTGGTGGGGTAGGCAGCCGATGTCTCCGGGAGGTGGGCGAGGTTGGTGATTCCTTGGATTGCGGTCGCAAGACTACTCAGTGGCTGCTGAAATTGCTGCGCCGAAAAAGCTTCCATCTTACCACATGGTGGGTATCTCATTCTGATCGCCACTATAGGTTGAGTACTGGCCGCTGCGATGTTGAGTCGATAGACGACAGAGAGTGATAGACGACGTACACTTTACTGCCAGCGATCGATAAACTACAAACTATACCAAAGTAACCTTTACATAGTGGCTCTTAATCACTGCATGATAATCATCATATCATGCGACTGATACAGACTGAAATGTAACAAGCACCTATGTCCTTCACTGTAGCATGTATACCTTTGTTTCCCTCAAAAATCCTAGACCTGGCTTGGAAGACTAATTCTAGCTCAGAATTCTATAGGGAATCTCACGTTGCTAACAGTGTCTTCCAGAAGGAGCATGCAAGAAGTCCGATTAGGTGCTGTAAATGGCGAAATCTACTGCATCCTACTCGTCAGAAAATGCCAGCTTCATTGCTTCAAAATGCCTTCCAATTCGCTACCGGAAGGTTTTGCGCATGAACTTTTGTTACACCAGTAATATTTGAAAAATTTCTTTGATAATAACACGAATACAAGGATCTTTATTATTTGTCGTTGAGAATGAGTGGCATGGTGTCTTACTTGCTTCCTAAATCAGTTAATGGTGAATCAGTTGTTGTGGCTATTTTGGATATATTTCCTGCTTTCTAAATTCGCTAACGATAATTCAGTCGATGCCACAATTCCGGATTTACCCATTTATAAAAAATCAAATGAATTAATAAACATTGGACTAATTTCGCGTTTCGTATTACAGTTTAAGATCATTTTTGAGCTCTTTTGTACCACAATTTTTGTTCCACTTTTCTCGAAAAAATTTCCGCACATCCCTGGTTTTAAGTACAGGGTAATAAAAGAAGACAACCATAGAACTCCTGTAGACTCTTTAGGCTGACAAGTGCGAGACACGACCTGAAGGTACTTTCGTAGGTTGTATAAAAGTTCATAATAATCAAAGCATGCTTCTACCTTTTTATTCGGTCAATGTTAAGGATGGTTAGAACGAAGATAGCTTTTTCGGAAGGTTTCCGACGTTCACGATTTTTGACTTTGAAAAAAATTGGTTGCTTATAGAACACTTCCATTTTTAAAAGGCAAATGCCTTGATCTGTCTTCGCGGCTCTCGAGACCAAGAACTTAGAGTGTGTGCTGGTAATTTATGTGCTGCTAATCAGGAATATGGCACTTCGTTCCTCTGAATCTCTTGATCGCTACAGTAGGGCACTTTAAATAAACGAAGCGGTAGACTAAAAGGTCCAAACTTGTTCACAAGAGATCTGGGGTTGTGAGCTTTTCCAGACTGCTTGCAGGGTTTCATCCAGCTAAATGAGCTTCCAGTAAACGTCTATTTGGATGCTCAAGGATTTTTGTGGTGAGAGGAATCTCATTGATATTATGGAACTCGACAAGTCAATATTTCCTGACTTTTTGTGTGTCTCTTGCCTGAAGTAATGAATATCCATCAGACAATTGACCAAATTTGCACTGTCGTTCTTCGGCTAAAGCCTCAAAATTCAAAGTTTAAAGCGGGTAACATCCACAACGCTTTCTCTTGTAACACCCACAACTCTGTCCATTCTGCTAGTGGGCTCTATTGATGATAGACAACATCCTCATCAAGAACAAAACTTTAATCTTTCAACTGAAGGGAGAGCCATGGACGATTTCTAAAGTAGCTAAACACATCTTCTGGAGCGTTACCCTGAAAAGGCATCGTCATTGTAGGAGGCTCAGTTCATGGTATAAAAACGTACCCTTGGCTGTCCAGTGTGATAAAGACCGACATCGGTTGCTTTCATGGACCTGATGACAAGAGCTCCGCTTTCGGTCACATACGCATCCGACCTTGGCTCAGCTACCCTTCTCTCCTGAAGGTTTCAAATTTCTTTCCCTTACAAAAAACGCTTCAAGAATTGAAAGAAACCCAAAAAAGCTATCACTGTAAGCTCTTTTGTTTAAAATGAGGATCAGCGGTCGCCACTGGTACAATGGAGCCGAAAACGCTCTCAATGTGAGCTCTGTTATTTAAAACGATGAACAGTAAAATGGCAAACGCCAATGAGTTTGGTGCTCTAGATCAGCTAAAAATTATCATTGGCCGACATAAAAAGGCTAATTTCGAATCCCTCAGAAATAAGAATTTAATAGCGTTCAAACTGTAGACAAGCACAAATATGCACTCGGAGAGTTCGCTAAACAAAAGTAGCCGATTCTTTCGATTCCATTATGGTACTCTCTCGTAGAGGACTCCCTAAAGTCAATATATAATAAAAAATAAATGTAGGTGTAATGTAGTGTATTGTACAAAATAAAAGCTTTACACTTTTTTCTAGTTGGCCACGTTTCTGTGTTAATGGAAAGGTTGTTGGAAAAGTTGTGTTGCAAGGCGTAAGGTCGCGCCATGTACTCCAAAAATCAATACTATATTCCGACAGAAATCAGAGAGACGTGAATTAAGCAGGTCTGCGGTCTCAACATCGCATAGGGTTGAAGCTAGTCCTCAACTTGGAAACCTTGTAGATCTCCAAGTGGATGGCTATCAGAGCGGACCCAATTAGAAGGTCAGCAGGCAGGACGGAGGACAAATCCTTAGAGCATATGTCCTGCTCAGACAGAATGAATGACAAATTCTGAAGTAGCACTGCTTTGCAGTTTAAGGAATAACCGCAAGGTCCTTCTGAACAGAAAATCTGGCTTAGCCTATCTGTGTTCCTTAGGCTTTCGCGAAAGGTGTGCGCACCAAGTCCGAGTCCTCACTTTTCTTCTCTGCATTCTCTTATTTCCAGTGACATCTTTTTCCAAGAACTTTATGGGGAACTGTTCAGAGCTGACGTATGCTCATCTGATGACGAAAACAACGAATTCACTTTTGCAAGACAGTGTGACTTCTAGTGGAGGACAATCTCTTGACCATGCACCGTAAGCAGCCGTATTCGGGGTTCATTTCCAGGAAGCTCACATCTCGCTTCTGCTTTAATTGAACCAGCAGCAGCGACTCGACCTAGGACTCCACCGAGCGACTCCTCTTCCTCTCAGAATGGATGGACTGGTAGTGGTCTTTCTCGTACGCAGTAGTTCCCTCGCTGTGCTTAGTGTTGGACTTCGCAACAAACCCGTGACTTTAAGATCTCAGACGTGAAGGAACTGCGTTACAACTTGCTCCTTGACTCTAAAGGTTTCAACTTCAAGCACATTACGGATGCTCTGCACAAGATATACGGCCAACTATGTTCTGTTCGTACGTCATACCGTTTGGGCTCAATGACCGAAGAAGCTGCAAGTTTCGAGAAAGATCACAAAACATTTTGAACATCTTAAATTACTTGAGAGCAGGAATAAAGCAGAAGGGTTATTCATAATCGAAATTTACTGCTTGATTCTTTCATTGAACTTTTATTCAGTAGCATTTCGCCTTTGACCTCCACCTGTTACTTGCTCTACAAGGAACATCAAGTTCATTCCTTTAGGACATGTGCATTGTCGAAGACTCGCAATTTTTCGTTAAAGTACTCGAAGCCAAAGCTGTCCGCGCGCTGATTGTAGATACACGGAGATACCCTCTGATTTCGTTGTGCGTTCCTTTATTCGGTCTCGCAGTTTTGGGAATTACAAACCAGTAAACAAAAACGCACTTTGAGCATGGAAAGCAACGTTGCAAAAAATACCGAATACCTGTGCGTTTAAAACGGCATTCAGCTGTTTGCTGGAGTCAATCCTTCTCTTTCAGAAAAAAATCGACGCTTTAGACACTTTGAGAGTTTTCGAAGAAAGCCCCTGATCCTGATGCTCCAGGATCAGGCATACCAGCAGCTGTGGCACGAATCATGATCCCGTAAATAGAAACGCACTTTGAACATGGAAAACGACGTTGCCAAAAAAACTCCGATATCTTGAGCGTTTAAAACGGCATTCTGCTGTTTGTAGGAGTCAATGCTTCCCTCTCAGAAAGAGGGCTGCTGTCGACACTTTGAAAGCTTTTGCTGAAAGTCCCCGTACCTAAAGCTTCAGGATCAGGCACAGTTTGCGCCTATGTGATATTATCAAAGTCTTACATAAGGCACCGGCAATACGAAATTTGTGCAGTGAGGTCCCGTCTCTCCTGGTCCACAGCGTTTGATGAATTCCACAAGCCCGCGGACCCTCTCTCGCCTCCAGCCGTCGTCACCAGCACCAAGATCGAGTGTAACTCGCTCGCCCACCTGTAACCGAACAGAACACCATTACGAGTCACATCTCGTCGAATCTTAAACGGACGCTCACCGCTGCTTTTACGTTCAACGCCGTCGATGTATAACAGGCGACGGCAGACAAGAGGAGACAACTTCGGAATATCATTTCTGAAAGCCGGTCGCTCAGGTGTTAGACATCCTTCTGCATTTACGCTCAAGGGTGAGAGCAGTGTGTGGGGCACCCGCTTTTCTTGCAGATGAGTGTGCAGACCTAACGATCGACAATGCAAACAAATAGCCAATTTACGTGTTGCACCCCTTGAACCTGTAATCAATATGAACTTGTAAAAAACCGAGGTTATTCGCCTTTGAGGTCGCCACTCATCGGCGCTTGGGCGAGTACATCGACAGTCACAGCTACCGGATTCGTCAACTTTTAAACCTTTTTTCATCGTCCGGTAGTTGCTACATCATGGAGGTTGCCTTGTGCTTGAGGCTACATGTATCTTTCTTGATAACCGAGCTGATATGGTGCCTTCAAATAGGTTCAGATTGTAACCCTTGAAGCATCTTTGAAAACCATATTCTCAAAAATCTCTAGAAATTTCTTGAAATCCACCTTTTATTGATGTAAAAGGATTTCGTATAGTAACCACTGGGCTAAAAATCTAAAAGACCAAGACGCTCAACGGGATCTACATAAAAATGCACCCTTGGGCAGTTTTCCGGGGTCTGAAGGAACACGTTAAGGTGTAATCCCAAAATAAGCAGTTCTACCTCATACACCCATTTAAAAGCAGTTGAAACGGAAACATATGCAACATCATGTACAACATCAGACACCTACTAGACTCACAAGGAAGCCCAGTGGTTGGGCTGGACACGTCAAGAGGACGAGGGGTAGAACGCTTAGATGGTAGAACACCCTTATAAGATGGACCCCTCATTGGGACTGCACCCATGCTGGTCCTTACCTTACGCAGAGTTACAGAAAAATTTTCATTTCGGGTGCCCTACATGTTCAGTTTATCCAAATCTGTACAATTTCGCTGTCTGTTCCACAACCCCAACTTGAGTTTTGACCTCTGAAGGCAGATGGTATTAGCAGCAGGCTAGCACATGCTGTCGGCCCTCCTGCGCCTGTAAACTCATCCATCCTGGACGAACCTCACCAGTTGTCCCGCCCTCCCTATAGGTCGGGGTGTCTAACGTAGCTCACCTGGTATCAACTATTATATGCTATAGAGAGTACCCGGAGGTTTGTTGACCTGGAAGACAGAATGACTGCTACAGAAAGGAGTAGGAGGCTGCCTGGTGACTGCCGATATGCTCGAACCTGAGAGCGCGGCACGAGCTGGAAGAGTAAACTTTTCTGTGCCTTGCTCCTACACGGACTAGCTCTACAAATAGAGTCGGAATGAACCTGAGATAAACGACGTCGGTGCGATGTCATCGATAAATTCCCAGCGCGTCGACTGCGGAAAACTGTTCCCCGACTTTAACTTCGCACTCTAATGCAAGCATCTTACCCGCGACCACCGACTAGCACTCTGTTGTAATGGTTATACACTACAAGACACGCCTAAGGGCGTGTCTCGCACTTTCACGCTTCGAGCGACTTTGCAGCATTACTGACCTATGGAAAGTACTTTTTGTAAAACATAAAATTCGCTAGCATCTAGGACCTGGTGCGTACTCCATCGGTATCAAGCCGTTCACCACTTTGGTACCTTCCTCATAAACATTCTCTCAGGACCGGCCATTAAGGTTTGTGCTGCGCAGTACTTGTGCTCCTCAGGTTGCTCCTCCGCAACCGTTCTCATGGTCAACAGCTAGCGTCTCCAGATATCGTTTACATGCCTTCCAAAGCCAGGTTCCACCTCACTTGTGTCTTCTTGCTGGATCTAATTGCTGGTCCGCCTTCGCTGGTCTTCCATCCTCTTTTACTCCCTCACCTTCCTGGTCGTAACTCCTGGCCCACTTCTTTGCTTCCACTATTGACCACCTACTGGTTTGTTCTTGCTGGTTTCCTGGTCCTGGCACCTTCTTCAAGTTCTTCAAGTTGTTCCTTTCTTTCCTGGTCGCTCTCCTGACCCACCCTAGAGGTCCTCCATACTGTCATTCTCCACCACTCCCTTAGTCGTCCTCCCATGTTTACGGCAGACTTCGATGACACGTAGAATCAGGACGCATGTTGCCTTCCGAATCCAGAAGCT
This sequence comes from Heligmosomoides polygyrus bakeri, assembly GCA_947359475.1. Classification (NCBI taxonomy): domain Eukaryota; kingdom Metazoa; phylum Nematoda; class Chromadorea; order Rhabditida; family Heligmosomidae; genus Heligmosomoides; species Heligmosomoides polygyrus. The sequence continues at coordinate 93,778,892 of OX375867.1, read as the reverse complement.
CAGAAGCGCGCGCAGTGGTTGCTGTGTCCATCGTAAAGAGGCTATGCATATGGCAGATTCCTTGTTCTCCGCGTGAATTCCTTTACGACTCCCTTCTTGTTGGTTCCCCGTCCTGGCTAACGACACGAAGTCGGCTTCTAAATCTTGACCCTCAGAAACGCACGTAGGTGCTGTTGTGTTAAGCAGTAAAGGGCTGCAATTCTCCTACTGCAGCAACATCCCACGTTCGATAGCTAATTTTGCCTGCACTGTAGATGATGCGACGTATCTCACTTAGGTTAGATCACTCAAACGTCACCGACCGCTAACTCAATTATATCCTTCCTACTATATATAAAAGAGTAAGCGGTTGTCCGTCCGTCTGTCCGTCCGTCCGTCTGCCTATCCGTCTGTAACAGGCGTCTGTTATGTCTAGGGAATTGCTAAGACCACTAGAACCACGTCGAAATAGATGCATGGTATAAAAGCGCGCAGTTGTAGCTGGAGCGCACTTTTTCGAAGCGCCGCATATGTGGGCTGCGTCGACGTCCACGAGGAGATTCGGTCGCTGCGCATCGGTCTCTTGCACGCACGCGATGGTGTTCTCACAGGTTGGTCGTGGCGCTGTGGATGGTGGCATTGCTTCATGGGGAGAGGTCGGGGGTTCAGTTCTCCCGCGTCGCGGTATTTTTGTATTTCAACTGACTGGTTGAGATTTGAGGGGTTTTGACGTCTACACAATTTTCTGGTGTTTTGCGCGTATTTTCCAGCTGTGTACGCTTCGGCCTTACTTAGACTTAACCAAATTCTGCTGATGCACTCGGTGGCGGCTCTTCTTCCTCCTCCAAGCCACGTGCGGTCGCGTCGTATCGACGTGGCCATTTTCGATATCCACCGACACCACGGTCAGTCGATAGGGAGGAAGATCGTTGAGCGGTCGGTGGCAGGTCGCGGCTCTTCCACCGCCGCTACAGGAGAGCCCTGGAAGATGGGAGCAGTTCTCGCACGAGCAGCTTGGACGCACCACATCCTGAATCCATTCCGTAGCCTGTCTCTGCGTTTGAAAAGCGCAGAACCCAGCCGCTGACTTCCCCTGAGCAACGGGAGCAGTTCTAGCACGAGCAGCTTTGGTGGCCCACAACCTGGAGTCCCTTTCCTAACCTTGTTCTGCGCTCGAAGAGCGCAGAACCCAGCCGCCGACTCCACCTGGGAGACGAAAGCAGTTTCCACACGAACAGCTTTGGTGGCACACACCCTGGAGTCCCTTCCCTAGCCTGGTTCTGAGCTCGAAGAGCGCATAACCCACTGCCGACTATCACTGGGAGACGAAAACGTGCTCCAATAACAACGTCTCGGATGCGTGAGCGGGCGCTGGCACTTTGCCACGTCAGTGCCTGGTTAGGTCTCATGGCTATCTTAGATGCCAGCTGCGACCCTCCTGGGCTAAGAAAGCAGTTTCCACACGAGCAGCTTAGATGGTCCACACTCCGATGTCCCTTCCCTAGCCTTGTGCTGCGCTCGAAGAGTGGGGGCAAAACGGCCCCGAGGATACAGCCCTATTAAAAATTTTGTGTTTCCCTAAATTAAAAAATTTACACAGCAATGGCATGGTACACCCTTTAGGTAACTGCTTTTGGGTAACAATCTACGTTCCATTTTGCCGTCCTTTTTAAACAGAAAGAGGAACCACCACTACCATTAAGGTAGCTCCTGTCTTATAACAAAGTGTTACATAGTTCCGCATCACACTATTAGTAAAGTTAGGAAGTTGTGTTTTACAAGATGTGGTCCATCATACGTGATGATGTTTTGTGGTCTCAGCATCTAATGGATACTTCAAACATACCTCCCTGGAATGAGCGAAGAGTCTACACAGGAGGACGCCGTGAGCGACGTCTTGAAGAATGAACCTCACCTAGCCGCGAGTCATTGAAATGAGGTAAGCAAAGCTTTATCATATCACTCGAACATGTATGTACGCCATTCTCCTAGCTGACAGCGTCAACGATACGGTAGATATTAACAAATCAGAACTTGTTGCGAATCGGTGGCCCCACTCACGAGGGAGCATGTCCCTGTTGAGTGGAGTCCCCCATTCAGCCCGTGGTGCTACGAGGTACCCAAGAACCCAGTACCCAAGGGGGGACATACGGGGGACCCCATGATGTGAACAGGCCACGCACCCTCCCTGGCAGACGGAGGCCCCGCGTGGTGACTTCTACCCCTTCGCGCTGAACAGCGCCTGGATTGGCGCACGCCCGCACCACACGCCAGCCGTGGGTGCTTACGGGCGTGCTGTATTGCACCCCGACTGTAGTGAGCGCACTCAACCCCACATTACCCGACCACTATGATGCCGCCCCAATACAACAGCAATGATGCCCTATACGACCCAACAACAAACAGACACAATACCCCAACAGCAAATATACATAGAAATACCAATACTGATAAGACACTGTTAGGAGACTCACCACCTTCCTCGTCACATGAAGCACAGTAGATATATCCACGGTTTATTCCATACAACAGCATCAGAATACCACTTCAGAATAATATAGGAGTCGGATGCCAGATAATATGGAATACAGGGTAGATAGACCGCTCCGGCTGGAAAACTGTAGTGGCTATCCGAGGCTAGGCGAGCCCCATCCAGGCTCGCCGTCCTCCATGTAGTGCGGCCGGCTGTATTGCATCGTGAGGAGCGGCAAGGCTCCGCTCAGGAGATCCCCGGGAAGCGGGCTCACAATTGCGGCGCCCCAGAGCCGCGACCGCGCAGCCGCTCGACGTGTCGACCGAAGTATAGAATGAGCCGGGCGGGGGGCGGTGCACCGCGGTCCCCGCCGACCAATAGCGGGCGCGGGCAAGCCGAGCCTCGGGAGCGCCTCATCGGGAGTTCCGAGCGGATACGGCAGCCCGCGGGAGTTTGAACATAAATGAGCGAACCATTGCATTCGCGACACTCCCGCCAACAAAAAGAGAATGGTCTCCAGCGGGGGCTTCTACCGAACCCTGTCTTGCCGCATGGGGCTTAAGGCCCTTTTGGATTGAGTGGTGATACTAAAAATAGATACTACAAAGGAAGAAAAGACAAGAAATAGCGGATTGGCAATTTGTGAACGAAAAAAGGCTATGTTGTGAAATCTACGTGCACTACAACAGAGAAGCGCTACTATAGAGAAGACGATAGATTAGCTAAAAGAGAATGTACAAAGAACAGAAAAAAACAACTTGGCCAAACCGGCGCGCTACTTATATAGAGAGGAAGCGCGGGCTGTTGAGGAGCTGCCACTGGGCGCGCTAATGGTTTGCCAATGGGGTACAGGGATGCGTCACCGAGGTGACCCTGTACTGCGCGCGCCTAACATAAGGATACTGGAAGCGGCACTGAAATGCCCAAGAACAAGGCCAAGCTAACTTATGCGATAGGAAAAAGACTATAGCTAGGAAATCTACCAGAAGCTACTGCAGGAAATAGAAGAAATTTAAGCTAACCTAGACAATAGAAAGGAGAGCTAAAACAAGAAACTACCGAAATCTACTGAGAGAAATAGAAGTTCTCCTAAGAGAAATAGAAGAATTTTGAAAGGAACTGAACTGACTGGACATGTAGAGAGAACAAATAACGAAGAATGGAGTAGAATGGAATAAAGTCATCTGATAAATTGATTGTTCACCTCTACTCAAGTAGCCTAAACTGAACTGAAGACTAGCTAAATCGATAGGGCCGCAGGATATGCGCGCCTGACACTGTATTGCCTGAAAATAGGGTGAGCGAGCTTTTTCGCCGATGTTCATCCATGCTCGTTTCCTGTCGACTCGTCCGGGCTGGCTCGGTTTCTGTCCGGGGCAGTTGCCGTCTGTCGCTCCGCTTTTTCCGGGGCCTTTTTCAGTGTGTTAACGGTCTTGAGCCTTGGTCGCTCCGATGGTTGGCATAGTGAACAGCTCGACTGCGGGTTTACCTGATACACGTACTAAACGACTTACGGGGCCCCTTGCAGGGGCACCCTTCGCGACGCGTGAGGTTCGAGGAGGACATGGTGGAACAGATAAGCAGGATAGCCGATGGGAAAGACAACTGGAGCGGGTAGGAAAAAGAGAAACTATTAAGTGATACTGAAGAATGGACTAACAACTATGTACTAGGAAGGAAAGTACTAAAAAGGTAAAAGAGATATCTAGAGGGGACAGACTATAGTGAGAAGATATGTGAGGACTAAATAGAAGGCAAATTGAAAGGACTGTAATGCTGATATACGGAATAAACCTGTATTGTTGACGAGGAAATGATGACTCCCCGTTTTACCTAACCCCAACTACTACTAAAAGGAGAAAAGAGGGGCTTGTGTGCCGCAGGTGCGCGCTGCGCCAACCCCTTGTGAGCGATGCCCTTGGGAGGTCCCGCAGTGTCCCCATCTGCCACGGAGGGGGGGAGGGTTATTAACCAACCAAAAGACAAAAGAAAGGGAAGGGGAAATATTACTAGCCAACCCAATACAAAAGAAGGGGAAAGGCTGTAGTATAAGCGTTATATAAAAGTTCATCGCAATCAAAGCATGCTTGTACATCGTTACTCGGTCAGTGTTAAAGATGGTTGGGACACATAGCTTTTCTCGAAAGGTTTTTGAAGTTCAACACTTTTTAGTTTGGAATAAAATTGGTTACATATAGCACCTTATATTAAAAAAAGCAAATGCATTGTTCTGCCTTCACGGCTATCGAGGATAAAAAGTTAACCGCGTAAAGTTTGTGTGTGCTGTTAATTTATGTGCTGCTAATGAGTGCTGCGTGTTGCGCTTCTCGCGGACAGCTGCTCTCTCTTACCCGCACGTCAAAATCAGCTAAGTTTCTTGGTTTTTACCATTGTTTCTCTCTATATACTTGACTGATCCTCTAATTGATAGTCTGCTTGTTTTTTTTTGAGTTCGTCGTAATTTTCTAATTTGGATTCTGTTCTACTTACACTCAGCCTGAGCCTGCAAATCCGGTGCCACTGCTAGCCCGGAAGGGGCTCGCCTAGCCTCGGATAGCCAGTACAGTTATTCTAGCCGGAGCGGTCCCGTCTATCCTGTATTCGTCCATGTCATCTGGTATTGACTGCCTATATTCTATATGGTTGTGCGATGCTGATATGTGGAATAAACCTGGACGTATATTTTGTGCTGCACACAACGAGGAAAGTAATGAGTCTCCAAATTGTACATTATTGGCATTGGTAGTGTGTATGTTTGCTGTCGGTTGCGCCATGTTGGGGTATGGTGTGTTTTGGGGTATTACGTGGTCGTTGGGTAGTTTGTGGGGGTTGTGTCTGTCACTACAGTCGGGGTGCACTACACCACTCCTGTAGGCACCCGCGGCTCCCGTGCGGTGCGGGCGTGCGTCAATACAAGCGCTGTCCAGCGCGATGGGAGAGAAGCCTCCACGCGGGGCCCACGTCTGCCAGGGAAGGGGCGTGGCTTATTCACATCACGGGGTTTCCCTCCAATTCCCTGGATCTTGGGTTCCTGGTTAACTCGTAGCGCCACGGGGTGAATGGGGGACTCCGCTCAACAGGGCATGTTCCATCGCGAGTGGGGCCACCGAATCGCAACACAGTTACTGCTAAGTATATTGAGGGTCTCATGGCCAAGCTACCGCAGGAACTGGCTGAAACGGTCGAAGCGGAAAAACGGGGCCGTAGCTTGGTCTTGTCTGGCTTGCCTGGGGCAAGCTCTGACGTGCCACCTTCGGCTAAGTAGCTCGATCTGGAAAAGGTGACTCAAGTGCTCGATTGCTTAGGAGTGGAATGCAGACCAGTAGAGGTCTATCGTATGGGGAGGCCTAGTAGCGCCCAACCTCGGCTCGTAAAATTTGTACTTCCCTCCCGCTCTCATTGGATCACTGCGCATTTTAACGGATTCCGGCTGCGTTCATCTGGCTTCAATAATGTTCTCGTGCGAAAAAGTTTAACTCCTGCCGAGCGTAAGCAGGAGTTAGACTTTTTCGTTGTTTACCGAGGCGAAATTAGGCGTGTCGAAGACCTGCCAAGGGCACGGTCTTCGGGAAACGCCTAGTCCAGCACGGTACAGCACGTGGCTTGCAGTGTTTCCTTTTTAACTCCCGCAGTCTTGGTAATAAACTGAGTCACTTGCACCTATTTTTAAACATCTACAATCCAGACTTGGTTTTCATCACTGAGACATGGCTATCCACCATGATTGCAAATTCATGAATAACCTGTCCTACCAAATTTTTTGTGTAGACCGTATGGACCGTAAAGGCGGCGGAGTGTGTTACCTAGCAAGAACCACGCTTCATTTAACTTCTTTTGTTCCTTCATCCTGCCTTAATTCGGACTTGCTTTGCCTTGAGTGAATAAAGCCACTTACTTTGTTTACGCTAAGGTTACTTCTAATTGACAGGCCACCAAATTCGTGTTCAGCCGACGAGGAAAGCCTAGTGAAATCTCTGCAAGACCTTCATTAACTAGCCATCATTTACTGATCATGGGAAATTTTAACCTTGATATCGACTGGTATATGACTGAAACAAAAAATCCAACATCAGCTAAATTTCTGGAGTTGTTCATCTGCCTTGGACTGCCTCAACTTGTCATGGAACCCACACGAGACGACTCGATTTTAGATATAGTTCTGACTTCAAGCCCAATTGTTTATTCTATTACGGTAGATCCATCCTTTGCATTTTCTGACCACAACAGCTTGCCTTTGAACTGCAGCTCTTTGTCAGTAAACCGGTCAAAATTCCCTTACCAAATTTTCTAAAGGCAGACTATTCCCTACTATTTTCATACCTTGATGCTATAGACTTGTGAGACGTTTTTCAAGGTTATGCTTGCCAGTTGAATTTAGGCATTCAAATAGACATTCTCATCCAAAACACATAAAGAACCTCAGAAAGATGTTTAAATCTGCAAACAAGAGTCCACATTTCCAACTCAATTACAGAAGAATTTGTTCCGATCTTGAACTCATCACTTGAAGCTTGATATTAGAATGAGAAGAGCTGATAGGAATTTGCATTCAAAAGCACTTTTTTCTTAATGAGAAGTAAGATGAAATCACTGTTTTCTCTGCCTGCTCCTTCCGATGAAGATGGGAGTATCTACTTAACTGATGTGCAAAAAGCTGATGCACTTAGTAGATCTTTTGCATCTGTGTTTATACATGAAAACGAGCCAATTTTGAGCGACCTCTCTGACGTGGTTATTGATCCTGGTGATGTGCACTCGTTCTTCGACTGTTTTTCCTATATAAAGATTTTCCCATATGAGGTTCTAAATGCGTTGAAGTCGTTGAAAACCTCCATTTTATTGACACTCGATTCCGCAAATTTGTTCACAAAAATATGTCTTTTCTCTGTTCAGACCACTTTTTATGATCTTCAACATCTCTCGCTGATGTTGAGTGATGTTCCTCTAATTTGGAAAACATCGATAGTTACAGCTATCCCTAAGACTCCGGACTCGGTACTACTGTCGTCTTTTCGTCCGACAAGTATTACCCCTTCTTCTTCTTCGTCAGCGTTTGTCCCGCATCGTAGCGGGGTCCGCTATTCTGGTGTTATGACGCCACCTTTCCCGATCCAGCGCTAGATCAGGGTAAACACCAGTAATCTTCAAGTCCGCATGTAACGTATCAGCCCAGCGCTGCTTCGGGCGCCCTCTAGGCCGCTTTCCAATTACCTCGAAGTTAAGGCCTATCTTGCGGACGCTGTCTTCCTTTCCACGCAGAACGTGGCCGTACCATCGCAAGCGAGCTTCGCGCATCTTGTCGGCTATCGGCGCGACACCGAACTTCTGCCGAATAGCATCGTTTCGAATGCGGTCCATGCGCGTGACTCCAGCCGTCCAGCGCAGCATCTTCGTCTCCATGACGCTGAGGCGCGCTTCAACTTCCTTGGTCGCAGGCCAACACTCAGCGCCGTACATCGCTACTGGCCGGACGACTGCTCTGTATATCTTCGACTTCAAGCGCTCCGGTATCTTCCTATCGCAGAGCACCCCAGTCAACGAGCGCCACTTGGACCAAGCTGCACTCACGCGTGAATTCACTTCAATCATCAGTTTGCCGTCAGACGTGACTGCTGATCCCAGGTACTTAAAGACCGAAGTGCGTGGGAGCTCGATACCGTTAACCTTGATGGAGCTGGACTCAGTAACATCCGTCGTTAGATATTCGGTCTTCTTCACGTTCAATTTGAGTCCAAACCGCTCCAAGCGATCACACCAAGCTTGCACCTCTCGCTCGAGTTCATCTTTATCTTCGCTAGCGAGCATTACGTCATCAGCATAAAGCAACGTCGAAGGGACGGGGTTCTGAAGATCTCGAGTGATGGCATCCATGACGACAACAAAGAGGAGTGGGGAAAGCGCAGAACCCTGATGTACCCCGACAGAGATGGGAAACTCCATCGAGGTTCCAGCTGCAGCTTGAACTCGACTCTTTGGACAAGAGTAGAGAATTCGCACCCACTCTATGAGCTCTTCAGGAACTCCATGATGTCGCAAGGCGTACCATATCACTTCACGCGGTACGCGGTCAAAGGCCTTCTCTAAGTCGAGAAAGGCGATATGCACCGACTTCTGTTTCTCGCGGTGCTTCTCTATCAGGAGTCGGGCGGCGTGAATGGCATCAATGGTGCCACAGCCAGCCACGAAGCCGCACTGATTGCTGGACAGCTGGACGATGTCACGAATTCGTCCGTCGATAATTCGCTCAAAGATCTTCATGCTGTGCGAAAGCAAGCGAATCGGACGGTAATTGGAGCAGTCTGCAGGACTGCCCTTCTTCTTCCAAATCGGAATCGTCGTACTTTGGCGCCAACTCTCAGGCACTTTTTTCTCCGCCACAACCTGATTAAAGAACTTTGCCAACCATTCAGCAGGGTACCAAAACTTCGACTTCCACAGTTCTGCTGCCACGTCGTCGGGCCCAGTCGCTTTGCCTGGCCTCATCTTCTTCAAAGCCCCTTCAATCTCCTCCACGGTGATCTTCTGAACGGGGCCGTGGGTTGGAGCCGTTGAGGGGATGGCTGGATGAGGAAATTCTACGGTAGAGATTTCCTCAAAGTAATCGCGCCATCGCTTCAATGCCTTCTTGCGGTCCATAAGAAGATGGCCGTTCTCATCATTGATGCCGAAGAACTTCTCGACGTCCTCGGTCTGGCGATGGCGATTCTTTGCGAGTCGGTACAGATACCGCTCACCATCGCGCGACTCGAGCTTCTCGTTGACATCTCCATAATGAGTGGCTTTTGCAACAGCCACTGCCTTCTTTGCAGCTTTCTTCGCTTCTTGGTACTTCCGCCAGTTATCGGCTGTCTTTTCGCCGAGAAACACGTGATATAGCGTCTTCTTCTCTCGAACTTTGGCTTTCACGTCATCTGTCCACAGCCAGGCCTGCTTGTCGACCTTCCGTCGTCCAGGCTTCGTGATGCCGAGCTCCGACCGTGCAGCGTGACGAATCGCGTCGGTGGCCTTCTCCCAAGTTTCGTCGACAGTTGTCACTGTCGGTAACCGCACGCGAGAAATCACAGCTGCTTCCTTCTCTTTCATTCGCCACCACTTGATTCTTGGTGCACCGCATCGCTCGACCTGCTTCAGCCTCGGAGGGGCGATCTTTAAAGTACAGATCAGCGGTCGATGCTGTGGGGCGACCGTCTCATACGGCACGACCTTCGCGTCTGTGACAAGACTTCGGTCTCGATCCTTCACAAGGACAAAGTCTATCTGAGTCCTGGTGTTCCCACTATAGAACGAGATGAGGTGGGAATCGCGTTTGCGAAATACGGTGTTCACTATGGTGAGGTTGTGCGATTCCGCATATTCAAGGATACGCTCACCATCTGCGTTACGCGACCCGTATCCGAACCCACCATGACAGCCGTACCCGTCTTTCGTCGCGCCGACGTGCCCGTTGAGGTCACCAGCGACTATGATGACATCTTTCGACGGTACCTCTGCTGTCTTCTCATCAAGCAGGCTCCAAAACTCTTCCTTGGCTTGATCCGAGCAGCCAGTCTGCGGAGCATACGCAGAGAAGAAGTGATAGAGTCGCTCCTTCGCGGCGACAACGATCTTCATCAATCGATCGTCAAAGCGCTCGACGCTTACAATCGAGTCACGAAATCGTTCGGAGACGATTATTCCGACACCACTGGTGGTCCTGGGACTTCCACATAGAACGGCCTTGAAGCCTCGTCCTATGTCCCTTGACTTGCGGCAGGACCACCTCGTCTCCTGCACCGCACAGAAATCAACTCTTCTACGCTCCAGTGCTTCAACCAACTCGCACGAGCGGCCCGTCAACGTACCCACATTCAGCGTAGCCACGCGGGTCCTGCTTACGTTACGGGACTTTCGGACTAACTCAGTTGCCCCCCGATGCCGTCCTCGCATCAGGGACCCTCGCATACTTCCCACACTCGCCGGGCTTTGCGAGTGCGCGTCGGCTCCCGCGGACGCCGTAGCACTATCTCGAAACACTTGAGCTGTCATACACCATGTGATGTGACATGGGTCTTCGTAGGCCGGCCTGTCACAAGGGCCTGTCGCCTGCAATCGAATGTCCGTGATCGGCTTAGCTCGCAGAGCGAACAGTTTCCAGTGGCACCACGTGGAGGAACGGACATCGCCACCGTCCGACAAGTATTACCCCAACTCCCGTTTAAGAAATGGAAAAGCTGATAAGAGCTAGGCCTACTGCATGGCTCTACAGAAAGTCCTCGATTCCACCTCAACAGCACGGCTTTACATCTGGCGCTTCTACAGTTGCTCAGCTCTCAGACTGTGTGTTTGACTGGAGCCTTGTTTTAAACAATGGTAGCTCGTTAGATATTGTGTACTTTGACCTATCGAAAGCATTTGATAGAGTCGATCACGAAAAGCTACTTGTAAAGCTTAACTATCTAGGTGTGTGAAAACAAATACTACGCTGGTTCCAATCTTACTTATCAGAGAGGCAAATGTGTGTAAAGGTAGCGAACTCCTTTTCTAGTCCACATGCTTGTTCTAGCGGAGTTCCACAAGGGGTGCGCTTTCTGCCCTTCTGTATCTCGCTTATACACACGATTTGTCTGGTTATTTAGCAACTCATCCTCTTGTTAAAGTATAAGTTTATGCCAATGATATCAAAATAGACGGTGTCTACGACGAGACCAATCAAGCGGAAGTTCACCAAGCTATTTCTCTTTCCATCTCTAAAATGATGTCTTGGACTTCTGTTTGGGGGATGGATTCCCGTGAATCTGTGTAAGGCTTATGTCCTTCACATGAGAAACACTAAAAAATGACGTGCATGATCAGTGGAACGGTCCTGAAGAATGCAGAAGAAGTTCGCGACCTTGGTGTTCTTGTCAACGTTGACTTAAACTTTGAAACACACATTAACATAATTGTTAAGAAAGCATTTGGTGTTCTTTTTAGTCTATTCAGAAACACGAGTTGCAACAGTCCTCAAACGTTGATTAAACTGTATAAGGCATGTGTTATTCCCATACTGGAGTATGGTTCCCAAGTCTGGAGTCCTGTTACTAGGAAACTCCAAAATAAAATAGAAAAGGTCCAGCAAAGTTCCCTAGGATTAGGATCTATAAGTGTTTTTCTGATCCTGAGTATCCCGGCACTATGCCTAATTACAGAAGAAGACTAGAGATTTTCGAGCTTTTTTAACACTCTGTTTTACAGACCTATATTTAGCGATCTAGTATTCTGCTTTAAAATCTCGAAAGGAAAATCAAAACTCAGGCCGAGCAAATGCTGGATTTTTAGACCTTGCAGAGGACGTACTAGATTGCTATTCTTACAGACTATCAGACAGAGAACTGGAACAATCTCTAAAATATGCAGCAACTTTTTCTTCCGTGCTGCGAAATGGATGCAGGTGCTGCCTTTCGAAATGACTGATTTGCCGGACAGCACAATCTTTCGCATAAGCCTTAAAAAAATTGACCTTTTGTCCGTTCTCAACATTACAGACTGTTGTGATCGTTGACAGTTCCTCACTGCCTTTCTGTCGTTACTTACTTACAGATATGTTGGAACAGGTTCTTCTCATAGACTTCATTCCAAAGGTCGTGAACGATATAACCTCGCTTCAGAGAACCGTGAATGAGGATAGCCACGCAGCACCTTGAATTATGGGAGAGAGATATGATTATAAGGAATGTAGATAGAAGTCTTTTAGCTGGGATCGCATGATGATTGTGTTCAATGCTGCTACGATATGATTCTAGGTTATGATGTTCCTTTCACCTTGCTTTGCTTTCATGAAACCACACAGTTTAACCATTTTAAACATTACTACAATGTCAGCGTACGTTTGATTCCTATATGGTGTCACGCTATTGGCTCAATATTTGTAGGATGGCCTTTTATTAGGTTGTCCCATAAGTCCTTGCAGTTTTTTCAACGATTCACTGCAGATTTCGCCCGCAGTCTCTTGCATAGCGCTGCACAGCATTCGAAAGACAATGATTTTCTCTATCAGATCGTGTATTGCATTTTTTTCATCATGAAGTTTGTCTTTTTTGGTCGTTGAAGTGAAAAGTGAAAAAGTGAAAAAGTATTATTAGTATTTGCGCACTTGTTCTCTCCGCTTAGGTTTGTAATTTTTTTGCGCAGTTTTTTGACGCACTTGGAAGAAAATGTACTATACTACAAGAATATGTGTACTACAAGAACACAACCTAATATTACAGCATGTGGTCCTAGGCTGTGTTGCTAGTGGAGTTAGTTGGTCGGCAAGAGAGGTCAGATTTGAGCAAACATGTTTCGAAAAATGTTGCCACTCTATAGTTTATTTCGGTTTTATGTCATCGGCTTTAGAAGTTTGCGCCTATAAAAGCGAAAACGGCTGTCACTGAAAGAAGCGTTGCCTCGCCTAAATACGTAAGGCTACAACCTGAAGCATAGGTGTTGACCAGCCTAAAATGTTGCGCGAGAGTGGTTTGAGTATAAAAACCATGGTATAGCTGGGCTGGCTTATACAAAACCGTTTCATTCTATCTTCGGTGTGCAGTTCTATGTATTGCATTACCTAACTTGCCTACTAACACAATATCTACGCATCGAATTAGCAAATTTCGTGAAACGAGATCGCCTTAAAATAAATAAATAAATAAATAAATAGTCTAGCTGACTTTGTAACCACACCATCTTATTTTACTATTTATTTATTTATTGCCATTTCGAACTACACACTATAAGGGGAGAAGGAGCTAATTAAATTGGCCATTGAAAGATAACATGAAATAAAAGGATAGAAAAAATGAGAGAAATGAAAAGACAACAAAAAGAGGGCAGGATTCGTGAGCAATTGGTGATGGTGGGGAAACTGAGAACTTCACTGATGTACACATTCCGCATGTGGAAAATTTGCATCTTGCACGTTGCTGAGACAGCTAATGCAACCTGCGCGAGAAGAATAGAATACGAGGCGAGGCAAAGGGCTATGATACTACGACCATAGGTGCCAGACTAGCTGTAGCCTATGTGGGTGGACCTTATAAGCGTTGAGAAGTGGAACTTGGTGCGCACCCCAATAGGCTACTCTGATGGGTGGTCATAAGACCTTACCTACTCGTGCTTAAAATGAAAGATGGTCGACATAAGATTCGAACAGCGCAGTGTCTCAGGCATTTAAAAGTTTGTAGAAAATGCTTCGTATTGCGCAGTTTGTTCTACAAACAAGGTTGGTAAGATATAGGGTGCGATAGGGAGAGAATGATACATAACGCTATATATTAAGAGGACAGAAATACCTGGTTAGTTCGGTACTTGTGAAAACAGGCTCATCAGCCTGCTTTCACAAGTACCGAAGTAACCAGCTATTTCGTCCTCTCACTTCGAACACTATAGGTTTTATAGTTTCAAGTGTAAAATGAAGGCATTGCAAGGGAAAGGACAAGCGAATTTTCTACTGCTTCAGAACGGGTGTATTCAGAGCACTCTTTCAGTATTTCATCTCCCTACATTAGTTGCAAGTTGGTTTGATTTGTTTCTCCCTTTCGATTTGTTTCCTCCTTTGTTTTTTTTCAAGTTTACTCTTCATTGTTTGCCCGCAGTTTTTTTCGATCAGTACTGGGTCTGTTTTTTTTAAACTTAGTTGACGATGTGTTCAAGGTTATGCGCACCTATGAGTGCAATAAATAAATAAATAAATAAATAAATAAATAAACAAATAAATAAATAATGAGGAGTATGACATCTCCTTCTTCTGAATCTCCTGTTTACTACGGTAGGTAACAGTAAGTCAAAAATGCAGTAAACTAAAAAGATCCAATCCGTTCATGAGGGAGACTCTGACACACACTACAAATTTCCAGACAGCTTGCAGGGTTTCATTTAGCAAAATGATCTTCCGGTAAACATCCATTGGATGACCGAAGCATTTTTGTTGTAAGAGGAATATCACTTATATTAACAAACTCGACCAGACAATATTTCCAGAGTGTTTTTGTGTTTCTCTTGATTGAAGTGGTGACAAACAACTGATCAAATTTGTACTGCCGTCTCTCCAGCTAAAACCTTAAAATTCCAACTATTAAAGCGGTTTTCATCTACAGGAGCTTTCTCTTGTAACACCCTCAACTCTGCAGATTCCGTTGGGACGGTATGTTGATGACAGGTCCTCACCAAGAAGAAAACTTTAATCTTCCAACACAAGGGAGATATACGGAGTCTGATTACCAATCCACATTCCACTGGAATATTTGCCGACATCGGTTGCTTTAAAGGGATTGAAGACGAGTGCTCCTTTGAAGGCCACATACGCAATCGACTTTGGCTCAGCTATCCGATAGTCCTGAAGGATTCGAATTTTTCTCCCTCACAGAATAAGACATCAAGAATTAAAAGAAACACGAAAAAGCTATCACTGTGAGCCCTCTTTTTTAAAATGAGGATCAACATTCATGAAGCCTGCAAGGGGGCGCATCCGGGTAGTATCATGGTTTGTGCATTCATCACAAGCGCCTCTCCGTGGATACAGGAGTGAGTATAAATCAACAGAACTATCTGCATTGATGTCCTAAAGAAGCAACTGGTTTCTTGGCCCAAATCCTACCTTCAGGATGAGCCGTATGTCTTCCAACAGGATTCGACTCCTGCGCAGAGTCGAGGATTGTTCAGGACTGGTGCCGCGCCAACTCGAAGAACTTCATTCCAGCAGGCAGAGGAATGGCCTCTGTATGGACCGGATTTGAATCTGCTGAATTACTTCATAAGGGGATTTGGAGAACAAGGCTTGCACTACTTCCCACAAAAGTATGATGTTAGTGCAGGATGATCTGGTCAAAGCATGGAACGAAATCCAAGTGGACTACTTGCGGCGCGCCGTCGATTCCTTTCCTCATCGTCTTCCTCCCTGCATTCGCAGCAAAGAAGCCCATATAAAATACAAGTGATGCTATTCTGTTTGCTAGACCATTGTTGACATCTTCTATATAAGCTTGTTAAATTTTATAATGATCGTCGGAAACTTCCGTTGATATCGATATCGAGCACACAGCCAGACACTCTTCATTTGGAAAATGTTTTCTCCATCCCGCGTCGTTGCTCGACTTGCCGGATATTTTCCTCCAGACTTCTCGGCTCCCACGCTCCCACCGTAGCCAGAATGTATTCTTCAGTTGCAAAAATGGGAGCACTCCACAGAGCAAGTCGCCCGGACACCCCCGGAATTGAACCTTCGACCCCCACCCACAAGTCCGACTCGCTATCCACTCGGCCATCCAGTCGGTGCGGCAATCGATGCGAATGAAACACTTGAATGCACACTGCATCCTCGTCTAGGAAACGTCGTTAATTATCATCCTACTCCTACTATATATAAAGGAGCAAGCGTGTGTGTGTGTGCGTGCGTGCGTGTTTCCGTCACAACTGGAATGGAGGCACTGAGTAGCCGAACACCTCGGCAACCATGCATGGCGAGCCGTAGACGTGCCGAAAACGTCGGCAACCATGCATGGCGAGTCGTAGACGTACCGAACACGTCGGCAACCGTGCATGGCGAGGCGTCGACGTGCCGAACCCGTCGGCGACCGTGCATGGCGAGGCATCGACGTGCCGAACCCGTCGGCGACCGTGCATGGCGAGGCATCGACGTGCTGAACACGTCGGCAAACGTGCCTGGGCATTTAGATGACCATCGACGGGAGGCGTTGACAGCAGGGAAGGCAATCGATATCGATCGATATTATCGATTTTTGTGGATGCCGTTCGGGCGGCACGAAACTTTAGCCCTGGGGGGTAATCGAGGTCGCTGAACACGAATTGAAGTCGGCCAATCGGTATTGATCGATATTATCGATTTTTTGTGGATGTCGTGCAAGCTCTCTGAAACATCAGCCCTGGGGTAATCGAGGTCGCTGAACACGAATCTGAAGTTGACTAATCGATATCGATCGATATTATCGATTTTTTGAGAATGGCGCTCAAGTGGCGCGTAACTTCGGCCCCTGGGGGTAATCGAGGTCGCTGAGCACGAATCTGAAGTCGACAATCGATATCGATCGATATTATCGATTTTCTGTGGATGTCGTGCAAGCGCTCTGAAACATCAGCCCTGGGGGTAGTCGAGGTCGCTGAACACGAATCTGAAGTTCGTTTTTGAACTGTCGATCGCCATCAATCGATATTGGGAAAATAAGCGTTTTTGTGGATGTCGTCCATTTTTCGCTTTTTTCTAACTTGCCCTAATCGACGTAGTTAAGATGTTCTTCCTGAAGAAACCATGACAGAGGTGTAAGCTACAATTGATGATGAGAAGTTATTGCCACGGCGAAGCCGTCAAAAAGCCGTCGGTGCGACCGAGAGGCCGCACGGACGGCTGGTTTTATTATAATCTAACTTTAATTTGAGCTCCAAACCTTTTGTAGGTCAAGTTCTGAGCACGTCAGGGCCATTCCAGGTGTGACTTTAGCCTTATCAGCCCGCCCAGAAGTGATTCAGTTTTTTGCCATTTTTGGACCACCCAGGCGCATTTAGCAAAAACGAGACATAGTTCTGTGATCCACGTCCGACGCCTAACAAGACCATATAGGTCTCATTCAGAATCTCCGGATCGAGTTCAGTGACCTCCCTCGTAAGTGAACGGTTATCAGAGTGATCCCAGTTAAGGGGACAACAGGCTGGAAAAAGGACATAATCTCAGAGTGGTTCGCGTTGCCCGGACGAAATGAATTTCCTTGTGAGGTGGCGTAAGGGGCTGATGTAAATTTGGAATACATTTGGCAGTTTTTACCAGTCAACTCATCGGACTATTCACAAAGGATATTAGCGTAAATTCTTGTTCACTCTATGGCAAACTTTGAAGTAGCGCTCCTTTGCAGATCAATGAATAACTGCAAGGTGCTCTGAAAAGAAGTTTTTCTTAGCCTGTGTTCCTTTGGTTTTCGCGAAATGTATGCGCACCAATTCCGAGTACCGAATTCACTTTTCCAACACTGTGTGACTTCTTGTGGAGGACAGTCTCCTGACCGTGCACCGTAAGCAGCCGTGCTCGCCGTTTATGTATTTTCAGGAGGCTCACATCTCGCTTCTGCATGAATTGAACCGACAACAGCGACTCGACTCAGAGCGCCAACGAGCGATTCCTCGTGCTATCGGAATGGATGAACTGGTTGTAGTCTTCCTCGTACGTAGTAGTTTCCTCGCTGCGCTTAGTGCTGGCGTTTGCAACAAATCCGTGACTTTAAGATCTCACAAGGGAGGTCAATGGACGTCCCGTGGCAATTTTCAAAGTGACCTATTGGGGATTGTAGCGGGTTGTCTGAGAAGCACCGTAGTAGTCTTCAAATTTTCTGCGGACATCTCGGTAGGTCAAAAGTTGCAAAAAACCGTGTCACTTCAGTGCGGGCCGATAAAGCAAAACAGATGTCTGGAACTGCCATGTACTGGGGTCATGGGTGCGGAATTGGGATTCTGCATTGCTGGGCTTGGTCACCGCTCTTTTGCCGATGTATAGTGTATCTTGAACTCCGTAGTGTACCATATTGACTTATAACCTTATTTTAACCCGCATGATACGATTGAACAACGTTGCTGCCTATTTCCTCTCACCACTCTCTGCTAATCGAAGGTGTAGAGACTTGCACTCCTCTGACTCTGGAGATCTTTTACTTTATTATGAAGATGGAGATCTTCTAATTTGAGATGGGAATTTGTTGACGAAAAACAGATATTAGGTTGATCGAAAAGTCTTGCAATGTCGCTACTGCCTGTTAAATTACTATATAAGGGCTCATCATCCAAAATAACACAGCCTGGCGATGCTTGGCGGAAAATTTTCCTTCGACCTCTCCACGAGTTTTGGAGTCGTTATAGTACAACACTGCCAGCTATTCTGCACCTTTCCCTTTATTTACATACTCACGGTCACCTATTGTACGATAACACTGAAAGCGTTTGCGAAACACCACCCAAATTAACCATCGTGAGCACCACCCAAATTAACCATCAAGACAAGGCTTGACGGAATTTTGCTCTCTACCTACGAAGTAGTGAGGCTAACTATAAGTACCTAAATTTGCAGTATTCCTCCCCCTACCTATCAGTACAGAAGAGTGGCCAAAAAGAAATAGGCTACATAAGGACTAAAGTACTGGATCGAAAGTGATACATTTTAAAAAAGATGATAGAATTAGTAAAATTTACAAGAAAAACGTTCTCTGTAGAAAACAGAAGACTCATTAGCACATACAGGAGAAGGAACAAAGCAGCACATCTCGATCACGTTCGTAAATAAGGTTCAAATAAAAAACATTTTCAAAACAAGCAGAGAACATTACAAAAGAATTGTAAAGTTGTAGCAACTAACGAGAGCTTCGCCAGCAAGTGACCTATTATGTCCGACAAGAGGTTAAAAAATAGTTAGAAAATGAAAACGGTGTTTGGCCGAGGTCAAAACGCATTCTGCATCTACAAAAATGAAAGGCAACCCGCAAACCCCTGTCTCGGATTCGAACCCTATACCCTTTGCTGTAAGTCTGCATCGCTATCCACACGCCCACCCTCTCGCTGCCCAGCCTGCAGTGAATGATTCACTTGAATGTACCCTCTGCCTCCTTTAGGAAACCTAACAAACTGTCAGATGTTTAACATGTAACTAAAGCTCCACAGCTTTTGCAGGTTTATTTCTGAGCACTTCAAGGTCATTCAAGATTGCACACACTATCGCGGCCCCAAAAATCGAGGAGAGGTCGAATTTTTTTTCGCCCAAACAACGTCCAGCACTGTTTTGGATGCTGAGCACGAATACGATATCCATTTATGAAAATTCGGCCGACCGCGGTAGGTTACTGTTACTGTGGGTGTCGTAGGGATGGCGGGGCTATGATCACTGATTTCGCCCTTTCCTCGCCTATGGAAACTACTTAGGCTGTGGACCACGAATCTACCATTCCCTTTTCTAAATTATCTATTTCTCGTGAGTTACTTTCCATCTCAAATTAGAAGATTGGAAAGCAAGCGTGATCATGTAGCTGAAAAAACAGATTCTACGTACTGACGTTGATAACCCGGATCACTCATGAAAATGCGGGATCACGCGATCACGTGGAAGAGTTTATCGGATTTGTGATCAGCGTTTCATTTAGCCTACAAGACGAGGAATGGGCGAAAATTGCTTTCGATCTCCAGAGTCATGGGAATACAAGTTTCTACACCTTCGACTAGCAGAGAGTGATGGGGTAAATAGGCAGCATCGTTGTAAAATCGTATCATGCGGGTTAAAACAAGGTTACAACGTCAGTATGGTACACTACGGAGTTCAAGATACACTTTACATCGGCAAAAGAGCAGTGTGCAAACCCAGCAATGCAGAATCCCAACCCTCGGATCCGAACCCACAAACCTCCTCCTGCAACTCCGCCCCCACACCCACACGGCCATTCGCTGCCACCTAGCTCGTGAGCAAATTTTTGACCTACCCAGATATCCGCAGGAAATTTGAAAACAGCTTCGGTGCTTCTCAGACAATCCCCTAAAACCCTCAATAGGTCACTTTGAGAAATCAGAAAACGTTCATTGACCTTCCTTGTCAGACGTGAAGGAGCTGTGCTACAACTTGCTCCTTAACTCTAAAGGTTTCAGCTTCGAGCACATTACGGATGCTCTGCACAAGATGTACCGCCAACCATGCCCTGATCTATTTCAAACCAGTTGGGCTCAGTGATCGAAGAAGCGGCAAATTTTGCGAAGGATCACAAAACATTTCGTGAATTACTGCAGAGCAGGAATAAAGCAGAAAAGTTATTCATGGTCGAGAGTTACTGCGTGATTCTTTCATTGTATTTTTATTAGGCAGTCTCTCAAATTTGACTTTTCCTTGTTGCCTGCTCTATAAGGAGCTCGTCATCTCCGTTCTTTTAGGACAAGACCACTGTCGAAGGTTTTTTTAAATGAAGTACTTTTAGCTGTCCTCGCGTTGACTGTAGATATTCAGTCCAAATTCGTGGTGCGTTCCTTATATGTTCTTGCAGTTTTGGCACGAATCATGATCCCGTAAATAAAAACACACTTTGAACATGAGAAGCAACACTGCCAAAAAAACTCCGATATCTTGAGCACGGCATTCTGCTGTTTGTAGGAGTCTTCTTTCTCATAAAAGAGCGCAGCTCTAGACCCTATGAGAGTTTTTGGTGAAAGCCTACGAACCTCAGGCTTTAGGATCAGGCATAGTTTGCGCCTATTTAATATTATCAAGCTTTTACCAGCGGCTCACCAGCGTTACGAAATTTGTGCAGTGAGGTCCCTTCTCTCCTATTGCACAGCGTTTGATGAATTCCACAACCCCGGGCTTCCTCTCTCGCCTCCACGTGTCGTAACCGGCACCAAGATCGAGCCTAACTTTCTCGCCCACCTGCAGTCGAACACAATTGAGAGCCATATCTCGTCGAATCATAAACGGACGTTCACCTTAGCACTTTTATAGAAGACCAACGCCGTCGATGTATGGCAGGCAATGGCAGAGAACAGGAGACAAATTCGGAAGATCATTTCTGAAACTTGGGCGTTTACGCGTTAGGCGTTAGACGTCTTCTGCAACTTAGGCTTAAAAGTGTGAATAGTGTGTGGGGCATCCGTATTTTTGCAGCGAGTGGTGCAGACAATTAAAGAAAGACAATGCAAACAAACAGTCAATTTACGTATTGCACTCCTTGAACCTGCAATCAATATGAACTTGTTAAAAACGAGGTTATTCGCCTTTGAGGTCACCACTACTCCAGGCTCAAGCCGCGGCGAGAGTACATTGCTCGCAGGGGCAGTACATCGGCAGTCGCCAGGTGCCGAATTCGTCAACTGCTAAACTCATTTTCATCGTTCGCTAGTAATCACTTGCCACTTCATTGAGGTGCGTTTGTGTTTAAAGCTGCAAATACCTCTCTTGATAACCAAGATGACATAATGCCTTCAAAAGGGGTTCAAATAGTAACCCTTCGAGCATCTGTGGAAATCTTGTTCTCAAAATTCCTAGAACTTTCTTGAAATCCACGCTTTATTGATGTAAGAGGATATCATATACCACCGAGTTAAACACATAGGAGGAAAAGGCGCTCAACGGGATCTACATGAGAAATGCACCCTTACGCCGCTTTCCGAGGGCTGCACGAACACGTTAGGGTTCATTTCCAAAATAGACCTTGTCTAACTTTTACACCCATTTAAATAGCAGTATAGGAAACCTATGCGACATCATGTACAACATGAGCGACCCACTAGACTCACGAGGAAGCCCAGGGGGCTGGACACGCCAAGAGGACGAGTGGTAGAATCCCCATGCCGTTATAAGGTGGACCCCCTCATTTGGATTGCACCCATGTTGGTCCTCAACTTACGCAGAGTTACAGATAAATTTTCTTTTTGGGTGCCCTGCATGTTCAGATTATCCAAATCCGTAAAATTTCGCTGTCTGCTCTACACCCCCAGCTTGAGATTTGATCTCTGAAGGCAGCTGGCATTAGCAGCATTCTAGCACAAGCTGATGCCCTCCTGCGCTTATAAACTCGTCCGTCCTGAACGGACCTCACCAGTTGTCCCGCCCTCCCTATAGGTTGTGGTGTCTGACGTAGCGCACCCGGAATCCACTAATATATGGTGTAGAGACTTCCCGCAGGTTGGCTGACTTGGAAGACAGAATGAGTGTCCTAGTAAAGAGTAGGAGGCTCAGTTGACGGGAGAAGCGAATGGGAATGTCAGTTAGAGCCTCGGAGTCACATTTGGCAATGGATAATCAACACCTTACCGGCGCAGATACCATCCACTTAACCCATTGTCGACCGCGCGGCAAATCGCGTGTCTGGCGGGTGGGACCCCGCGCTGGGACAGGACGTACGCTCGAATCTCCTGGAATTACTACTTCACGATATTCCAAATGATGCTACCTATCCAAGGGTTAGCTACATAGTGAAGAAGGCTAGAACAGGTTCGACAGCAGAACGTCGAAGGTATATTCGCTGCTATAAGAGAGCCTGTAAGGAAAAAGGGTGCGTGCTCGCCACAAATCGTGCAAAGAAGGTGCTCACAAGTGTAGCAAGTGTTTGAAATGTTTTTGTCTAGATTGTTTTCAAGAACTTCACAAGAAATCGGACTAGTTATCCTGTATGGTCATGTTTGTAAGATGTGAGTAGCAGTTTAAAAATAGTATCGATTTTTTATGCTTAAATAGTGTGTAGTGTTGATTATTTGTTTTTATCAATGCTTAGAAGAAGATGAAAACTGTTAAACTATGGAAAATCGATTAGCGGGCTGCACCGAACGGTTCTGTAACCGAAATCGGCCCGCGCGGTCGTCAATAGGTTAACTCACTAGCAATGCTAGTGAGTGTACAACCATGAGATATAAACTACGCGTATGCGTCACGGTATGGGACGGTGGACCCCCCCCCCCCCGCAGAATCTCATAGCGCTCATTTCCAGGAAAGAGTGAGTGTTTTTAGATTCCTCACGTAATTATCTAATTAGCTATACGGAGGGACGGTCATAGTCCTTGGGTCCTTTGGACAAAGCCATGCTTCTATTCTCCTCCACGGACTTGATCTTAATTCTGACTAGTTGACCGTCAGGCTCTGTATACTAACGGAAAAAGGGAAAGGTTTTTGAAGCGCGAACCTCCGATCAGAACACGGTTTTCATTGTGTGAGTGCTTACACCTGAGGCTACGGATATCTTATTATAATTATTCTAAGTGCCCCAACCACCGATTTTTCTTGATAGAGAGTCTTCGGGCTCTCTTGTTAAAAGGAATCTCAGGCTTGTCGCAAGGCCAAATGACGCTTCTCTGGGTGCTGGATAGGGGAATGAAACGTGAACCAAATGCGACCGTGTACTGCCCAGAGACGCATGCGGAATGCATGGGATGGACTCCTTGCTCGTGCTGTGTCGGGTCGATGCGTTCCTTGTGCGTGGGAGCGGCATGTTCATGCACAATGTGCTTGGGTGTGTCCGTGACTGTGCGGATTGTAACTGTGTCGGCTCGGCCAAAAGCTTGCACTCGGTAGACTGGGAGTACATCGTAAGGCGATTCGAGGCCTCCTTAAGTCTCGCCTCGTCCCTTCGGGCAGTCTGGCTGGCCGCCCGGAGTTTCGCCCGCACGGCAGAGCCTGACTCGTGTTGTATTGCAGTCAAACACAGCAGCACTAAAGCGCCTCATTCCTCTGACCCCGAAAGAGCCCCCATTTCTGCAGCGATGGGAAGGACGAGTACGGAAAGGCTGCTAAAATCTCAGGGCCTAGCCAGGCTGCGCAAATTGAGAAGGACTAGGATGACGATCTGTACTTACAACGCCCGCACGCTCGCATCCGAAGCATACGTCGAGGACCTGATGTTGCAAGCCAGGAAGATCAAGTACGACGTCATCGGACTGACCGAGACGAGAAGACACCACCCTCTACACGCCGCCAACGACTCCGGAGAAGAACTGTTCCTCGGAACATGCGAGAGCAGGGGAGGAGGCGGCGTTGGTGTCTTCGTCAACACGCACTTGGCCATGAACATCGATTCGTACGAGTCTCTGACAACCCGAATCGGACGCCTGCGACTGAAGCGATGTGGTTCCGTGCCAGCTTTGACTGTGTTCGTCGCGCTTACCCCAACGTCCGACCACGACGTCGAAGAGGTCAAAGCCTTTTACGTGGAGCTGGAAAAATTCTATAAGGAAGGTCACCCCTTCTACAAGGTGATCGTCGGCGACTTCAACGTTAAGATCGGGCCATGAAACTCGCCGGAAGAACTTCACATCCGAACCACAGTTTGGAGTGGAACGAGCAAGGAGAAAGGCAGTCTGAGTTTATCATATATAAAACATAAGAAAATATAAAATTCAAAGAGGTAAGGAAACGTGTAAAATAATAAATTTTTTAAATTATAATTAATTAAAAGAATGCTATGTCACAAAATATAAAACATATAAAAAAAGGTTTGCTTCGCCACTGCCTTCAGACAAACCTTTGTGTTATTCTCCTCCCGTGGCTCTTCAGTGAAGAAGAGGAGTATATTTTAAGATTTCTTTAAAATCTGTCTATAAAAGAAGAGAGATAAAAAACAAAATAGAAGAAAGAACAGATGAAGAAAGGTGAGATAGAGTGAAAAAAAGAAAGACAAAAAACTAGAGACATTTAAGGGAATTAGAATTAGGAAGCGAAAATAAATAAAGGAGTAAAAAAAATAAGTTAAATAAACCATAAAGTACAATTCAAAGAACTAATAGAATATGATTTTATAAGTTCAATGTGACTACTTAAAATGTAGTACTATAAAAATTTTCATGAATTATTATTGCCAAGATTTATTATTAAAGTATTAAAGTAGTTTATTTATTTATTTACCTACTATTTTTTATTACTTTCTATTACTTTTATCTTTTACTTTTATTTATAACAAGAACAGCCTTTTTAAAAATTGGAAGACTTACCGTTGTTGATTACCGCAGTACTCCGAAGCTGTGAATAAGGAATATCCTACTATATATAAAGGAGTTAGCGGTTGTCCGTCCGTCCGTCCGTCTGCTCCTCCGTCTTTTTCCTAGAAGCCGAGTAGCAGACGTCCGTGTTCAGACGAGGTGCCACTCACGTCGTGTCGAGACCGTCAGAAGAAGTGTCATCGATGTCGCACAAAGGGCGTCCGGGTTGAGAAGACGTGTCACCGATGTCGCGTAATGGGGGTCTGACCAGGAAACTATCTCAACGGTAGGTCGGAACGTCCCAA
Organism: Heligmosomoides polygyrus bakeri; assembly: GCA_947359475.1. Taxonomy (NCBI): domain Eukaryota; kingdom Metazoa; phylum Nematoda; class Chromadorea; order Rhabditida; family Heligmosomidae; genus Heligmosomoides; species Heligmosomoides polygyrus. The sequence continues at coordinate 93,753,710 of OX375867.1, read as the reverse complement.
GTGTTGTATGTGGGCAGAATCGCCTCTCCCAGGGAAACAACAAAGTGCAAATATCTCGACCCCAGTACAAATCTGCGCAGAGTTAGGGACGACGGAAGTTGGGCCGTTGGCGGAGTTAGCCCTATGCCTGGAGGCGGATGGCGGGCTCAAGTTGGTTGGAAACAGCGATGACGAGCGAGTAATGGTGGCGCAGTGCGTAGAGGGCGGCGCAATCCCCATACTCGCTGTTTCCAGCCAAGTTGAGCTCGCCCTCTGCGTGTAGGCTTAGAGTTAACACCGCCAACGGCCCAACTTCTGTCGTCCCTAACTCTGCGCAGGGTTGTATTGGGGTTGAGATATTTGCATTTTCTTGTTTCCCAGAGAAATGCGATTCTGCCGATATACAACACTTGGGCCGTTCCGACCTACCGTTGAGATAGTTTCCTGGTGAGTCCAGAAGACATATCACCGCTGTCACGAAAGGCACAGAAGAGGTATTACGCACTTCATGCAAGGGGTGTCTCGGTTCAGAAGAGGTGTCACCGATGTCATGCAAGCGGTGTCTGGATTCGGAAGAGCTGTCACCTATGTCGCGCAAGGGGAGACCACTAAAGGGGAGACCAGTAAGCAGGAATCCAGAAAAGGATGGGAGGAACAGTGAAGGGGGAGGGGTACAAGTAAGGGTACAACCTTTAATGGGAGCCAGTGAAGAGGGACCAATAAAGAATACCACTAAGGTGAGGGTTGGGGGGGGGGGGGAATTGAACGTGAAGCAATGAAGTGGGAGGGTCCTGTGAAGGGGAACCTGTGAAGAGGAAACCATTAAAGGAGGACCAGTGAAGAGGGGACCAGTGAAGGTAGGACCAGCAATGGCGGCCAGTAGAGTGAGAGGGGACCAGTAAAGGGGATCAGTGAAGGTGAGGCCAGTAATGGTGGAGCTGTAAAGGAGGGGGGGGGGGGGGTGGGGGCAGTAAAGGAGGGACCGGTAAAGGGGACCACTAATGGGGCAGTGAAGGGGACTAATAAAGGGTACCACTTAGGTGAGGGGCAGTAAGGGGGGGGGGGGGCAAAAAGGGAGGGGACAGTGAACGGGAACCAGTGAAGTCCTGTGAAGGGGGGGGGGGGGGGGGAGAGGCGGTAAAGGGGAAATAAGTGAAGGTGTGACCAACAATGAGGGCCAGTGAGAGGGCTGCCAAAAGAAGGGGGACCAGTGAAGAGGGGACCAGCGAATGTGGGACCACTAAGGAAGGGGATCAGTGGAACCTGTATGTACTCCAGTACTTTTTCTCACTATCGTCCAACGTGAATGTGACAGGATTGTCGTACAACGTGCGTCTAGATCAAAAAGATGTGCCACAGATCAAACATTGTGTTTTCGTTTTCGGATCATACGTTGGATTTTCAGATGACCTTTCAAAGGCAGCGTGTGCGTGTACATGCCTCTCACTTTCACCACTGGCTGATCACAAGATTATCACAATCTGTTCCTCGCCACGTAGAGAATTTGTACTTCGGATAATAAATCGGCGTAAGTGCAATAGAGAGTGGGTAGGCTTCATAGGAGCAGTTTTGAAGATTGTGCCCTACCGTCCCGCTTTCCCGTAACACCAGTTTTTCACTGTTACGCAAGTAAGAATATCTAGACGGGGTGTTCTATTCTCGGGGTTTGGGGGCGAAGCCCCCAACCAGACGTTTGGCGGCCGCTAGGCCGCTCAACGTCTGGTGTGTATATCATTCGACTGTTATATATAATGATATCCACATTAGTTCTCATTTATAATTCAATTATGGCAAAACTTGTTGTACCACTGAGCATGGTTATCCGACATACAACCAACGTCAGATGCAGAGTGCAATAAAACCAACAACAACAGACGATATGCTCTTCACTGTCAAGGATTTTCCATTTTATTTTTATTTTGTGGTAAGATTAGTTATGTCAATAAGCAGTCTTAGTAAATAAAATTTGGAACCTATTTTATTTTGATTCGTCTTCATTCTTCAAACGTCTTCCAGATTGTGATTATCTTTGACTTGATGAATTTATAATATATAAATCTATGTTTATAGAAACTTTTAATTATGCTTGAAATAATGAACTCTTTTGAGTAGCCATTATGCCTTAAAATGATTTTCAATTCAACAGTTTTATCTAAAAAAATAATCTAGGTTAGAACAAGTGTTTGCTATTCTTAACGTTTCGGATAGAATTATAGCTTTTTTGATATTTATAGATACGTATGGTATAATGTGGAAACCTTAGAACTTTAAAGTTGAAGTCTTATTGTACATTCTTGTTTCTATTCTGTTATTGATAATTTTTAATGTAATGTCCAAATAATTCAGTGATGTTCATTAATATGAGTCTTATTCAATTCCAGAGTATCTTTATATACTAGTTTTAAAATTTCATCTACATACTTTTCGTTCAAGTTATAAACTACTAGTTGATCATACATGTATCTGTGTGGTATAAACATGTTATTACTACTAGCACAAACGATTTAGCGAATTCGTATTCCAGTATAGACATTGTGATACCTGCAAGTAGTGCACTAAAGTTACCTCCTTGAGGAACACCTTTATTTTGTCTAAAAATTGTTGAGCTAAATACAGCATAGTTGTTTTTAAGTAAGAAACTAACTGATGCATACTGTCTTGCATATTAAATATTTTGTATCGAGAATTCGAATTTGTTTCATTAGTGTAAAATGTTCTGTATCCATTACAGGCTATGAAAGTTTTATTGGCATTTTTGAAACAGATTTTGAATAGAACCGCTATTTTGTCTAAGATAGTCTTATGAGGCATGTTGTAAACATATCTTGAAGTCCGCGGAATAGAGTTTTTAATGATCTTGTAGTGCGTTTATTTCGTATGCAATATTTGTGTTATTAATTATTCAATATATCTTCGTAGATCTGCTTCGGTTAGCTACTATGTTATAGGAGTTAATGAAATGCTTTTTGACAAATGTGAATATACATCGTAACTGTAAGGCAAGGTTTTCAATACTACTTTCGGATGGGCCTGTGATAAATCTGAAACTTGTTGGGTTCTGTGCATTTTAGGTAGGCAGTAGATTATAAGAATTTCGGTGTCACTGTTAGTTCTCAAACCGTTATTCGTATTAAAAAGGTTGTGTCTACGTAAGATATCAGATTCGTTGAGGTTGGGTATGTAATTATAATCTTTGTCTGTTTGATCTTCTGTTGTGAAGAGTACATTATGTCTATCAATAGCTATTCCCAGGTTTTCATACTTGTTTTTAGGTAATATTTTCACGTATTATACCGTAGCTGTTAGAGGCTTTGTCTAGCGGGCAAAAGACAAAGTGATCTTGGTAGTATTTTATTTGGTTATATGGGATAACTTGTACAGTTTGACGTTATTTCTATATTGTATATTTTCTTAGCTGATTTATGTTGTCAGCATTCAATTTATATTTATTTTTTATCTTTCCGATGATAGTGTCAATGGTATCGTTATATATGGCCATCATTTTTTTTATCTAGTTTTTTACCTACCCTATATTTAGTGCCTTTACTAAGTAATTTTCTTAGAGCTGTATCTTCAATAATTTCTTTTTACCTGTTATAATATGATTATGATGTTTGTCAACTAATTTTTTATCGTTTAAATAAATTGTTTTACATAGACAAAGATTAGATAAAATGTGAGAAATGTTATTGTTATTAATTTTGGTTGATATTGGAGGATCGTATTTGTGAACAATTCCAAAAGATAGTTTATTTGAATGCAAAGATTCATAAATTCGATAAAATAGCTGCTATTAAATATTTTATTAAAGTTGATTATACCTAATTTAGTATATATGTGAGGTACTTCTACATTAAAATAAATTGCCTTAATTTCCTTTTTCACGGTGTTATTTATGTCATGTGCGTGGCTATATTTGGCTGATGTCAGAAAGTAATACACAACAAGATTTGCTTTTTGTTTAAGATGTTTTAAAAAGAGAGAATCAATACATAATTTCAACAGTTTTATTATATATCTCTTAGAAAGACCTTTAAGAAGTCTATAAAAATTCATAATGTGAAGGTTATTTTCATTGTTGCTTAGGTCTTTGAGAACTTCAGTATATTTGTTGTGGTTCTGGTTTTTATTTCTTGTCTTTTTTCCTTCATTTGTTCTTTCTTTAATGGTCTCTAATAAGAAGTAAAGGTAGACTTTATGCTGGTTAACTTTATGCTTCAGAGGATTAGTAATGTTCGTTATATTACCATATCCTTTTATGTTGTCATTAATACCCAGCGGATATGCAGCGTTGAGTATTTTAGTCCAGAAAAGTTCTTTATTGAGTAATATACTTTTGTCTTTATTGCTGTCTAGTGAATCTAAAATACAAACATCAAATTCAGACTCACAGTTATAAAAGTGAGTATATAAAACAGTAAATTTTTATTTATTTATGTAATACATATGCTCTCTTATTCTCTCTTTTAGACATCTTGTCGTGATGTCTGCGTATGGGATGTTATATTTTTTACATTTGATGAAATAAACTACGTTTTTGGTGCAACATGAGAAAGTTGCCGTTTTAAAGGTGTTGATCTTGAAATTTGTTACATTAGAAATTACATTGTTATTAAATGAAGTAATATTACATTCGGTACAGTTGACATAACAACGCAATCCTTTATGCTGGTTACCAAAGTCTTTAATCATGTATTGATTGCTCCCGTTTTTAATCTTGAGGAAAATATCACAGGTGAAACAATTAATTGTTTTAGTTGTTACTATAGTATCTTTAGACTTATATCTGAGCACATGGGCGGTCTAACCTAAGTACAAAGAAGAGTCTCCCTTAAAGGGTTTCGTGGGAGAGCCACGCGGGGTTGTCATACCCGTACGATAGATCCTTAATGGAGGCGCCAAAACATGACCCCTCATAAAATATGTCAACCAAAACCATCCATGGAAACTCACAGTTCCAGAAGCCTCCCTCCCTACGATGGGGCTGGGAATACTCCGTTAACCACTTCCACAACGATATCGACCTCATTGACGACAAGTCGTCTCCTTTGACGGATTCCGCGCCCCATTTCGACTGCTGCGCGCTCGCTCTGGGTCTCCTCCTTCCCCGGGCTATTTCCCTGGGTTTCCTGATTTTCAGGGTCTTCCTAGGAATCAGCGCTCCCAGCCTTCTTCATGGGCTTGGCGGCCATTCGAGCGGCTGTGCGCGTCCGGGAGGGGTCGTTAGGAGGGGTTTCGCTCTGCGCGTGTGTTTTTGGTCGTTGCTTCTCTCGTCTCACTCCTTTCGCGTACCTTGGGGTCCTTGATGTGCTTATAATATGTTGTAATCGTCGTTTTCATGTAATCCTTTTTGTGTTCGTGCGTAGTTTAGTGTTGTAATAGATATTGTCTTGTTCTCCTGTTTTGTTATCTCTCGTATATCTTGTTCATGTGTTACTCTATGCATATACGTTTCGTTTATCTTGTCGAGTGCCTTGCATATTGGGTAGTCATCTATGTATCATCGCGTCTGTTCATCTTATTGCCTCATCTCATTATAGTTCATTGCCATCGATGCTGTTGATGTGTTGTTTCGTACGTGTGCGCGTGTTATTTATGTTTATTTAAAATAAAGGTTTAATTACCCAAGTTTGAGGTGACTTCCATCGCGTATTGGTCGCATCCATCAACTACTTATTCCGCGTGGCAGCATATATCTGTGTATTCGTCTGGAGTCACTTCAATTGGTGCATCGGCCGATCTGTATTCTGCTGACAACAGCTGGTCCAGTGCGCGTTCGACTTCAGATCGAGGACCAACAGCGACAAAGACAGGTCGGATTTTAAACCAATTTCACTGGACTGAGTGCGCGTTTCTGGTAGTCCAAGTTTTTGACTTAAGCTGTAGTTTCTTCTGGTTTGGTGGCGCGTATTAGGTTGTAGACTACGTCCTAGGCTAAGTAACTGACGCGTATTCTTCGGTTTCATTTACCGTTGTTTGCTTCGTCCACTTGTCCTTTACATCAAGAAGGACAGCATGTCGACACAGTTTTCGTCATACAAGCGGGTCTTGACCCAGGCTTGCAACAAAGTGGAAGCAGTGGTAGCGCGTGCACAGAAGGACTACTTCGACGCAACGGGAACCGAGGAGGACCGAAACTCAAGGGAAGAGAAGAAGAGATACAGCGAGCTGCAGGAACTGCTAGGCGCTATCGAGACAGGAACATCAAAGGTCGAGGAGTTATGGCAGAAGTATGAGAGCGCGTTCAATGATAGGACGGATGGACCGTCCAATTCAGAACAAGAGGACTTCGAACAATATTCGAAGAAAGCGGAAGCAACTCTTAGCTCTGCATACGATGTCACGATGGCGATTCAAGGTCGATTGCGTACCTTTACGTCACCCAGAGGAAACCGGGAAGTTCCTCACACAAGCGCGTCGGACAGCGCATCGCAGGACTTTCATTTCCAGACGAAAAGGGTCGACCTACCCACCGTGCCCATCCCTAGTTTCAGTGGAAATGTATGGGATTGGGACAATTTCTGGACATTGTTTTCTACAAACGTCCACTCACAGCCATTACCTCCGATCTATAAGTTCAACTACCTTCTGGACGCATTGAAGGGAGAAGCGCGTGATGCAGTTAGGAAGTTCCAGATCACAGAGGACAACTACCAGAAAGAGATCGACTTCCTTCACACCAAGTATGGTAACAAGGAGGAGCTAGTACATCGCCTGATTGCAAGGATGGAGGCAGCATCATTACGATCGCCATCAGTCAAGGATCAGCGCGTACTACTAGAACAGATCCAAGCGATCATGTCTCAACTCAAAGACAAGGGCGAAAATGTGGACAGCCAGTGGCTCGTAAAGCAGGTCTTGTCCAAATTCCCCGAACGCTTACAGAGGAAAGCGTTAAAAAAGAAACGTTCCATGGATGGACAGTTTCTGATGGAGCATCTTCTCGATGCCCTGGATCAGTTCATCGCGGATGAGGAAATGATTGCTCTGTTCACGTCAAGCAACAGTGTGGCACAGCAACAGCAGCCACAGAATGTGAACCTTCAGAAGCAACAGACTTCACGAGGAAGTTTGCCGTGCATGTACTGTGGCGAGGACCACAAGCAGGTGCATGCACAAGGTATGGCACCCCGCAGGAGCGGGCCAACTACTTACGTGAGCACAAGCTGTGCTTTATCTGCGCGTCTCCTCATCACGCAACGTCGGACTGCAAGAAACGGCCATGTTTCGCATGTCAGGGTAGACATCACACATCATGCTGCTTCAAAGCAACGGCCGCTCCAGAAACGTCGACATCACGGCAGGGAAAATCCACCGCTCCAACTACACCGAATGAGAAGGTGAAGTTTGCCAAGAAGGCAAGCCCTACATCGGCAGCGACTCACCAGCTGAGCAGCCAAGATCAGGATCACGTCACAGCGCGTATAGAACAGCAAGAGGATCCAGTAGCTCAACTCCATTCGAGCGAAGGCATACCGAGCACTCGCGAAACCTACTTACCAGTAGGAGAGCTCACGATCATGGACCCCTCTTCGCGTGAACTAAGGAAAGTACCGGCACTGCTAGATTCAGGCGCCGAGTGCTCCTTCATCGATCACAAGCTGGCAGAGGAGCTATCCCTGCCGACCCTGGTCACGACAACTTTGCGCGTAAGAACCTTCGGCTCGGAGCGCTTACAGGAGTGCGTGAGTCGCAAGGTACCTTTGGAGATGTGGGACGATAAAGGCAAGCCGTGGTCACTGGAGCCTCTTACCCACGAAACGCTCACTAGCACCCTACGAACACCTCCAGTGCTAGAAGAAGATGTCGCGTTCATCAAGTCACATAACAATAACGTGAACTTGGTGCAATCACAAGCAGCTATCAAACCGTTGATCCTTCTAGGAAGCGATCAATTATGGCAACTCATTCGTCATGATGAGGCTCACATACGCCTTCCTTCCGGATTATACTTGTTGCCCACTCGTCTAGGGCACTTGTTAACAGGACAAGTCCACGGGACTCTCCAACATCCACGAGTGCAGAAGAAGGATGAAACACGGACAGTGTGGAATGAGTCGAGGTCGATCGAGACCGACATTAACGCGTTTTCCATTGAAGATCCAACGGAAGTAAGGGATGAATGTGCGCGTTGGCAGCGTTTCTGGACCATGGAACAAGAGGCTGAGGACGATTTCGCGCAGCCTGAAAAGGATGTCCAAGCAGCGATAGATAAGAAAGTATTGGACGAGTTCCGGAGTACAGTCCAGAGGAAAGACGATGGATACTATGTACGCTTGCCGTGGAAAGAGATCCCTGTTGCGCTTCCGGATAATAGAGCGATCGCGTTACGAAGACTCGACAGTGTATGGAATTCCCTTCGGAAAGACACTGCGCTTCTGGAGAAATACAACGAGACGTTCGAAGAGCAGAATCGATTGAACATTATCGAGCCAGTGGATGAAAAAGATGTGGTGGAGGGAACAATTCACTACCTCCCACATCAGGCTGTGCTCACGCCGCACAAGAACACGACGAAACTAAGGATAGTTTTCGACGCGTCAGCCCACTACAAGGATTGCCCTTCGCTGAACGACGCTCTTCACAGAGGACCAGTCCTGTTACCCAAAATGTACGGACTTCTTCTCCGATTCCGTATCGGTCGCGTCGCATTGATTTCCGATGTGGAAAAGGCATTCTTGCAAGTGCGGCTTCATGAGGTGGACAGAGATGCCACCCGCTGTTTGAGGCTACGTGACCACAAGAAACCTCCGAGCAAGGAGAATCTGCAGGTTTATCGCTTCACGCGCGTAACCTTTGGACTACTTCCATCGCCGTTTCTACTTGCGGCTACCACGTACTATCATTTGGATCAGTATCCAAATGACGTCGAACTCGTAAAGGACATCAAGGATAACCTTTACGTCGACAATCTTCTCGTGACAACGGATACACCTGAAGATGGACTTCGCGTGTACTCCAGAACGAAAGAAATCTTCAACGAGTTGAAGATGAACCTTCGGGAATTCGCGTCCAACGATCGAGCAGTCATGGAGACTATTCCCGCAGCGGATAGATCGACCGAAGAGGATCCAAAGGTTCTAGGTATCAAATGGAACAGATCCGAGGATCAATTCCAGGTGGGCTGCACAATGCCCAGGCAAGAAGTTGCCACTAAACGGTCAGTGGCAAGCGCGATTGCATCAGTGTACGACCCTATGGGTTGGATGTTGCCGTTGGTACACAAGGCAAAGCTCTTCCTGCAATCGCTATGGACAGACGAAATGGACTGGGACACACCGCTCCCACCAGAACGTCAGCGAGAATGGGAAGCCATTTCTGCGGATATGGATGGATTCCTTAAGACAATTCCGCGTTTCTTGTTGCCTAAGTCATCAAAGGCACAGTTGATCACTTGTGCGGATGCCAGCAGTGAGGCGTTCGCAGCATGCGCGTATCTATACTTCTCTTCGGAAGCGAATTTGGTCATGGCCAAAGGTAAATTGCCTAATCTAAAGGCAAAGATGACCATACCGAAGTTGGAGCTGAACGCTCTAAGGTTGGCAATGCAGCTGACGGATTCAGTGATATCGCAGATCTCGTCGAGCATCACAGTCGAGCGCGTACTCATTCTATCGGACTCCGAGATCGCACTGAATTGGATCAGGACAACGCAGCGTCCAGATGTCGGTCCTTTCGTCAGAAATCGCGTATTTGAAATCCACAGCATTGTCAGATCCCTGGAAGAAAGTGGATATGCCGTGCGATTCGGGCACATTTCGTCTCAGGAAAATCCGGCGGATTGTGCGACAAGAGGCCTGGACAGATGGCAGTTGGTCGACCATTTGTGGTGGACAGGACCAAAGTTTCTTTCCCAACCGACAGAGGTCTGGGATAGCGCGTATACACCAGTAACTCTGCTAAACGACGACAGTGGAGCGAGCAGACCCCAAGACGGTGAGAACAATGTTGCGGAGGGACCGCAGAACACCAGGGTCTTCGCTCAATCACAGGCAGCTTACACGGATATCTTCCATGACATCCGAGGCTCGGATTTACGTAAGATTCAGAGAGTTGTGGCCTATGTCCTACGTTTCATCAAGCTGCTCGTTGCGCGTGTTAGCGAGAGACAGAACGTGCCGATAAGGCTGTCTCGACTATGGGACGAGCTAGCTCCACCAGATACTCCTATTCCGAATGGAATGGAGATAAGAGCAGCATGCAAGGCCATGGTGAAGCAACACCAACTCTCGTGGATAACTCCGGCAATTCAAAAGTCATTCCGTCATCTACAGCCGTATGTAGATGAACATGGAATTCTTCGTTGTCGTGGTCGTCTAGGAAGAAGTGATCTAGACGAGCAAGCCAAGTTTCCTATGCTCGTGTTGCAGAAAACATAGTTATCCAGGCTCATCATCATGGATTGTCATCGAGAACTCCATACTAGCATCAGTCACACGATGTGTCGCGTACGCGAACGGTATTGGATACCGAAATTGCGGGCAGAAGTGACGACGATCATACGCCGTTGTATGGAGTGTCAGAAGAAGAACAACCTGCCCTACAAGTATCCCGATCAAGGGCACTTACCAGCGCGTAGAGTGACAAGATCGCGTCCGTTCGAGCACATAGGCCTGGACTATTTCGGACCGCTCTCCGTAAAGGGCGAAGCAGGCACAGAGAAGTGCTACGGATGCATTATCACTTGTCTTGTCACCAGGTTAATACACTTGGAACTTGTGTCGGACGTCTCGACAATAGCATTTTTGCACATGTTACGGCGATTCTTCGCGAGGCGAGGGATCCCGAAGTCCATCACGAGCGACAACGCACCAACTTTCGCGTTAGGAGACGTCATACTCTCAGAGTGGTTGGACAGAGCGAAGGACGACCCAACCATTGCTAAGGAAGTGAGCAGTCGCCAGATCCAGTGGACGTACAACACTCCCTATGCACCATGGCAGGGAGGTATCTATGAGCGCTTGATCAGATCCGTCAAACTGGCCATGAACAAGTCGCTAGGAAAGGTCACTCCATCACGTGAGGAGCTAGGAACGATGATAGTGGAGATCGAAAGCATGCTGAACACTCGACCGCTACTCTACGTCGAGTCGGAGGAAGGTTCAGAGCGCGTACTTCGACCGATAGACTTCCTTCAGAACGAGTTAGAAGTGCTTCCTCCAATGCAAACGGGAGATGACCTTGTCGAGGATCAGGACTACCTCAGCCCAGCTGAACGCCTAGCGTCCCAGACGAAGTTGCAAGTGGTACAGGCCATTGACAGTTCCTGTAGGATTACGGAGCAGTTCTGGCAGCAGTGGCAGTCGCAGTACTTGACGTCCTTGAGAGAAAAGCATCAGAAGGAAGTTGGACACAGACGAGGATCGCGTATCGCTCCGAAGGTTGGAAAGTCGTGCTCATCTGCGACGCGTTACCACCGCGCTACATGTGGAAAATGGGACGTATCGACGAGCTCGTAGCCAACAAGGAAGGTGTCGTCAGAGAGGCATCCGTAATGTTGCCATCGCGTAGGAAAATAAGGAGGCCAGTGAACCTCCTAGTGCCTCTAGAACTCGACGATTCGAGCATTGATGTGGACGCGGAGTCTACATCTCAACAGCATCCCGAAAGTGCCCCCACAGTTGTGGAGGACGAAGTGGATGATAGTCAACCAGTCGACACGGAACCGCCACGGTATAATTTCCGTCCAACGAGGAGAGTGGATTACAGGAAATTGGCGGGTTCTAACGTTCTACCAGTAGTTTCGGTTACGTGGGTGTCAGTCGACGACCCGATGGAACAGATACCAGCGTTGGTATCCGACGACGAGCAGGACCAAGGAGACTTAAATCTCCAACCAATCGAAGGGTCCAAACCAGATCTTGCTGAGGCGGAGGACGTCGTGCGCGACGAGCAGCAAGAAGACGTCGAGAGCGGTAATCCAGGACCAGAAGTCCGCGTGCAGCAAGACGACGTCGAGGAGGCGGATCCGGGACCGGAGGTGCGCATGCAACAGTTGAACATCGAGGAGACGGATCCGGGACCGGAAGTGCGCGTAGGACAAGGAAATGGACAGCGATGCAAGTGTCGGCACAAGAGGTGCTTCGACTGTCAGAGAATCGAGGGAACAGCATTCGAGGACCTGATTCCCATAGACGAGGGTCAGCACGGGGCCCTCGGTAACGTTCTTCACAAGGAGCTAAGGATCCAGGAGCGGGAGGACGACGGACGACGGCTGACGCTGGAGGACAACGGACGACGGCTGACGGGCCCATGGCAGTTCTTCAACGAGCAGCGGGACCAGCAAGGACGGAGGACCACATCAACGCGGGCCGGAGTGACGACAAGTCGTCTCCTTTGACGGATTTTGCGCCCCATTTCGACTGCTGCGCGCTCGCTCTGGGTCTCCTCCTTCCCCGGGCTATTTCCCTGGGTTTCCTGATTTTCAGGGTCTTCCTAGGAATCAGCGCTCCCAGCCTTCTTCATGGGCTTGGCGGCCATTCGAGCGGCTGTGCGCGTCCGGGAGGGGTCGTTAGGAGGGGTTTCGCTCTGCGCGTGTGTTTTTGGTCGTTGCTTCTCTCGTCTCACTCCTTGCGCGTACCTTGGGGTCCTTGATGTGCTTATAATATGTTGTAATCGTCGTTTTCATGTAATCCTTTTTGTGTTCGTGCGTAGTTTAGTGTTGTAATAGATATTGTCTTGTTCTCCTGTTTTGTTATCTCTCGTATATCTTGTTCATGTGTTACTCTATGCATATACGTTTCGTTTATCTTGTCGAGTGCCTTGCATATTGGGTAGTCATCTATGTATCATCGCGTCTGTTCATCTTATTGCCTCATCTCATTATAGTTCATTGCCATCGATGCTGTTGATGTGTTGTTTCGTACGTGTGCGTGTGTTATTTATGTTTATTTAAAATAAAGGTTTAATTACCCAAGTTTGAGGTGACTTCCATCGCGTATTGGTCGCATCCATCAACTACTTATTCCGCGTGGCAGCATATATCTGTGTATTCGTCTGGAGTCACTTCACTCATCATCTTCAACCGCAAGTATTGCCTGACCGACGTCTCCGTTGTCCCCAAGTTCTACACCGGATCGGACCACCCTTCGCGCGAGGTTGCGCTTTTGGCGTCAATGAGAGAAGTCCGCAAGTTGAAGAAGAGGAGTCCCAGAACGACCATCAACTGGGACCTCTACTCGTCTTTTGCCGGGCTTTGGGAAGATACCGTAATGGACAACATTGACAAAGAACACGACCGCTTCGTGACAATCTCCGCGATAATGCTAAGGGTGCCGAGAGCTTGAAGACCACCAAGACACGTCTGTCTCCGTATACTTTCGAGCTGGTGCGTCAGCGTGGAGCAGTACGTGCATCAGGCAACTACCAACTGGCATGCGAGCTTACGAAGGTGTACAGAGCGGCCATAAGGGAGGATCTTGAAGAGAGAAGGGCGGAAATGTTGGCTAAAGCTGCAGAGGCAGGGTTGAGCATCCGCAATGCCCGCCAGGCCTTCGCCAACTTCTAAACAAAGATTACCGCTCCCCGACTTCCTGACGGAATCGTCACCGGACCACGGAGAAGGTCATCCACGACTATTCCGATCTCTTCGATAGCCACGTCCACCTGCCCCATACTATCTTCCGCAGGATGGATGCGTTATCCCCTCTATTCTCCCTTCCAAGACCGGACACACCATCTCGTCGATGAAGAAACGTACAGCACCGGTCAGGACAGGATCAGACCCGAACACCTGAAGAACCTCCCGCCAACGCTCATCAACACCTTTGCGCGGCTCTTCACACGCTACCTGTCGGAGTGCAAGGTTCCATTCCAGTTGAAGACCAGCAAGAACATTTGCTGTACAAGAATGGAGACGTGTACGACATTGGCAACTATCGCCTGACCTACCAGCTAGTCTAAAACTGTTCACTCGAGTGATCCTGAATAGGATTAGCAGAACACTGGACGAAGGACAGCCATGCGAACAAGAGGATTTCAGAGAGGATTTAGCACGATCGATCACATGAACACCATTACGAAGCTCATCAAAGTGTCGCGAGAGTACAAACTGTCGCTGCGCCTTACGTTTAACGACCTAAAGAAGGCACTCGACATCGTGGAAACTGAAGCAATCATCGACGCCCTGCTCACTCAGGGTGTTCCTACTCAGTACATCAGAGTCCTTCGAGAGCTGTACAGTGGATTCACGACCAAGATCTCACCGTTCTACAACGACGTCGTCATCGACGTAAAGAGAGGGGTTCGGCAGGGGATACCATATCCTCGAAGCTCTTCAGCGCCACCCTCGAAAACGTCATGCGCGAACTAGAATGAGAAGACATGGGAGTGAAAGTCGACGGCCGGCAGCTGCACCATCGGCGCTTCGCTGACGACACCGTGCTCATAACACCGAGCATCCAGGCGGAGGGAATATGGCCGACTTCGAATGCGTATGTTGGAGCGTTGAACTGCAGCTGAATCTTACGAAGACGATGTTCATGAGGAACGGACAAGTTCCTGGTGCCCCATTATCGCTTAACGGAACTAACATCTCCAAATGCTCTATCTGGGTCGCGAAGTCAATATGGCCAACTACCAGTACCAGAGCTGAGCAGAAGGAAACGAGCGGCTTGGGGAGCTTTCAAGTGCGTCTAGAAGTCGCGAAGAAGACGAAGAACGTCCGATTCCGTACACACCTATTCGACTCTACCGTTCCTGCGCCTCAGAGAACTGGGCTACACGAAAACAGGATAAACACGCGATCAGCGTTGCGCAGCGTGGAATCGAGAGGAAGATGCTCGGAGTGACACGACTCACACAAGCGAGAGAAGCCCTCCGGAGTTCCGAGCTTCGCCGTCGTTCAAAGATCAGAGACGCTATCGGCGAGGTTGTCAAAAATTATGTGTGCGGCCCACGTAATGCGCTTCGCGGACACCCGCTGGACGAGAGCCATTACCGACTGGGTTCCGCGGGATGTTAAGAGAACACCAGGACGCCCACTAACGCGTTGGTCAGACTCCTTCGTGAAAGCCCTGAATGACGAACTTCGTGTCTCTCGAGCGAGGAGGATCCATTAGAGAAGTCTGGCACGCAACAAGGACGAATGGAGACGCTGTTGGCGCCCGATCGAGGAAATCGATGTTCAACGGTATGACAGGTGATACAGGTGATGTTCTCTAAAACTCATCACATTGCTCAGCCGAAAGGTGTACTGTTAGGCTCTGCGATCATCGTGGATCTGGCAAAGGAACTCCTGGATGGGGCCGTCTAAGCTACATAGCTATATTAAAGTTTTCGTCGCTGTGTGACTCGGGGGGGGGGGGGGGGAGAGAAGGGATTGTGAGCTTGGGCGGATTCCTCAGCAATTAAACCTGCGCGTATGCAGGGTATAAGGGGTAGAGATAAGATAAGAGATAGGGATGAATACTTCGTTGGTATCTCTCCTCTTATATCCGCTGGTTAGTCGTTGATAAATCCGGCTCTTGGTGACTGGGGCTGCGAGCTCGGATTGAGCCTTGAATAGTAGATTACAGATGCTGCTCCTTTCCGCGCTTTGCTCCTCGACGGACTTGCCCTATAAATGAAGTCGGAACGAATGGGAGATAAAAGACTCCGCTACGGTTTCATCGATTTAATTCCCAGCGCGTCGACTGCAGATAAGCGTGCTACGATTTTAATTCTGCGCTCTAACGCAAACATCTACCCCGCGTCTGCCTCAGTTTTTTAGCCGTTCCCAGCCGTTGAAGCAGTTGTTCGACTAGCATTCCACATTAATGGTCTGGATAAGGAAGGGGGAGGGGTCGGAGTGCATTGTTGTGACGGCGACTTCTTCTAGCCATTTTAACACAGTTCAATATTCCAGTAGAGTCCTGAGCTGGGCTGATGGTGAGGCAACGCAAAGCGGGGCATACTATCCGTATACGTACCCGGAAAGGATACATGTCAAGGCACTGCGTTACCCAAAGGCAGTACGCTAATGGTCATTAGGGCGTATTGTCTTTGGCTAACAATCTACTTTTCATTTGGCGTCCTTTTTGAACAGAGAGAGTGAAGCACCCCTACTACTACTGAGGTGTATCCTGTCTTAAGACAAAGAATTACACAGTTTCTCATCCTACCATTAATAAAGCAAGCGTGAGGCCCAGTTTATACTTCCGACGCCGATCGACGCGACGCTACGCATTGTGGCCAAATTGATCGATCGCGTCGCCCGATCAATGTGGCCACAATACGTGGCGTGGCGTCGCTCGGCGTCGAAGTATAAACGCGGCCCAAGGCATCTGGCATACCTACGAGTCGCTGCAGTGTCTTTGTCCCGAGAGCGATGTGCAACTGTCAAAGATGCGCCCTCGCTGCATTGGCGGACGGCGCAGTGGGTGTCTCGGTTGCCAATTGTCGCACCGTCGCTCCCGCGACGCGTCACAGAGGTGCTGGCACACCTCTGTCCCGGAGATTCTCTCCAGAGCGGTCGGCTGCAGCGATTGCAATCGCAGCGCATTGCACAGCGATTCCAATCGCAGCTTATCAAGCACTTCAACTTCACTTCTTCGGTTGTCTGAGCTTATCTCTCCCGCCTATCTCTTATCTGTCGCTGCAGCTATCACCACTTGTACGACAATCGCTGGAACGATAGTCGCTCCCGCGACAGTCGCAGGAGCGACTTGGAGGTATGCCAGATGCCTAAAGGCCTCCGCACACATTTGCGGAGGTGCAAGCGGCAGGTAACAAAACTGCCGCCTAGGCGGCACTCACCGTCAGCCCTGCAGCCCCACTCCATCACTGAAGCCCTACGCACAGTTTTCCTTCAGCTCCGTACGCGACAGGGGCCAGGGCTTAAGGCGGTTTCATTATTATTATCGTTATCATTATCAGTTTCCATTCTAGATCCCGATCAGCTAGAGCTCACACAGAAATTAAGCCCTATGCATACTTTTGCAGCAACGTGGCAGCCCAATCTTTAAGCATAGTGCAGAGACGCAGAATCGCCGCGCGAGGCAAAACTGCCCTAGTCCGGACTGCTGCTGATGTGCCGCCTACGCGGCAGGCGCCGCTGCCGCCTACGCGGCAGCAGCTGCCATCAACGCGGCAGTGGTAGTAATACATCAAGGCATTATTGCCGCGGGAGCCGCTTTGCTGCTTGACGTTGTGTTTCAGATGATGTAGTCCATCATGCAGGAGAATGTTTTGTGGTCTCAGCTTCTAACGAATACTTCAATCATACCTCTTTGGGATGACCGAATAGCCTGCACAGAAGGATGATATAAACGGCGTCTTCTAAAATGAACCTCTAGCCGCGAATCATTAATACGAGGTGGGCGAAGCTTTATCATATCATTCGCACGTGTGTGTAAGCCATTTTCCTAGCTGACAGCGTCAACTAAACGGTGATTATGAACAAATAAGAACTTGTTCAGGGGCTGTGCCTTGATTGGTTGAATCATCGTTACCTTCGCGGCGAGAGCTGCTTTTGCTCGTTGAGAAGCAGTGCATGTCACGGTGCGAGTTGTTCTAATTGGCTCCACAGACGCTGTCTCTTTGTTAGAGCGCTCTGCTTTCAGGAAAATCGTCCCTAACCCCGAAAAGATCGAGAAGCGCATTGCTTCGGCTTTCTGGAGCAAATTCGGCGCAAAACGGCTCGGCGAGGGGTCACCTCATAAACGTGTCACTAACACGAAAAAAAAGAAACGGTGACGCGCGGATTGTAAAGAAAGCAAATAAACAATGCTATAGCTCTGTTCTGTGCTTTTCTCCGCTGACGAGACGACAACTCGCCTAAAATTCACTTGTTTCAAAAACTATGGACATACTGGAGCTCAGGAGCTCGATCTTTATCGGTTGGTCTACATATTTCATATGGAGCTATGAAACTGTTCGAAATTGAAAACTTGCGTTGCGAACATTGCGAAGGGTGACCGCGAACGAGTTGTCCGTCGCAAACCTTCGAAAACCGTTGCATGCTCACAATTTCTTTAATTTGAGGTTTTTTGAGAAGCGGCTGGCACAGTTCGATTCGTCTTCCCGAGACATACACAGACCTATATACGGCTTTACCAAGACGCCACATTTTCGACGTGGGTGGTAGAGAAATAACTGGTGCAGGGTCTTTGCGATTAGAGCAGCTTATTTCACAGCACTTGCATGTCTTCGGAGTATCTCAAGCATGGCGTACGTCGCCTATGCTTGTAATGCCAGGAATGCTCCAAGGATGCACCATGCACAATGCATTTAGGACAAAACCTATCAATCGAGTGGGAGGAAGCATGTTCGCTCCGCTTCTATCTTCCTTTACTGGAAAATGTAAAGCCTTCGAAATTATTTCGAACTCAGATTACAGTTCTCGCTACTCTCAGTAATACCATTTAGTTTAGCACGAAAAGTTCTGTCGAATGGTATCAAACTTGGCCAAATTCGAAAATATCTGTTGGAATAGTTGACCTTTGTGATGACGTCAACTGACTGCAATCGGTCGAGCTCCTTCTCTACTGCTTCTTGGGTTGCATAAGGCACTGGGTGTTTTGAGCGAAAGATGGGTTTGGCTTCGGGCTTTAGCTGAAGGGATGGTTCAGAATGATTGTAAAGGTCGAGATCAGAGCTAAATGCCTCTGAGTATCGTCGCTGAAACTCATCTGCTACGTTGCTTGTCGTAAAAGATGACTTGGTGGAGGTGGGATCGGTTGGGCCTGGAGCTGTGGGGGCAAGGTGTCCATGATTGAGTACAATCCTATTTTTGATATCCTTTCCGCTGAAAGCAGGTTGCAATGAGTGTTGGCGTCGTAGAACGTTCCTTCGACTAAAACGTGCATAACACTGTATGTACATTTGCGTTGCCCTTGAAATTGGATTTGGTCCCCGGAAGCGCTTTGTGCGATGAGAGATGGGGAACGAGCTACGGTTTACCGATGAGATTCCATGTCGCCTTGTTGGTGGCGGTAAGGTCTGATGCAGTATCGAATTGAAGGTTGATGGTATGTACGTCCACTTTGACTGTGGTGACTGTGATTTGACTTTGACAGTAGCATTGATATCGATTGCAATCGATATTCTAGATTATGAAGATCGCAACCGCTCTTGACTTCTATCTCTATGTAGGATGGTTGTGGTGGGGAGGTCGTTTGGGTCTTGGGCGAAGTTTGGCTGAGGAACAGAAACCATCAAGCACTTTTGTGGTGATAGGAATATCACTGATATCTACACTACCGGGCGCGTCTTTTGAATAGACGCCGCAAAAGCAGCGATTTTGCGGTTTTCGGGTCTTTTGATATAACTCGCCTAAAATTCATTCATGTCAAAAACTAAGGATATGTTTGAGCTCAGGAGCTCGAGCTTTATCGTATGGTATACATAGTTCATATGAGGCATGAAAATGTTGGAAATTGAAAACTTGCTCTCCATTGAGAAGGCCGGCCGCGGACAGTTGTCGGCCGCAAGGGGAGATTTTTTGCGATTGGAGAAGCTTATATTCCAGGACTTGCGTGTTCTCGGAGTATCTCAAGCATGCCGTAAAGTGTTATGTCATGCCCGGAGTCCTCTGAGAGTGCGCCGCGCACAATGCATTTAGAATTGCACTACCGCGGGAATGTTCTGAGCGCAATGTGACTGTCGAGATTGAATTTTTCCGGCTGCAACTTGTAGATTTTGTAAGCAGTAGAAAGTTCAAGAAGTGCGCTGAAACACAGCGACGTAGCCTATGACTGAAAAACGCCCAGCGGTGCGAAAGTGCAGTTCAACCTTGTGTGACACGATTTTTTCGGAGTTCAGTCGACTGCTGCGGGAAGGCAAGGAGAGCTAACGGCATGCAAATAAGTGGGCGAGCACGAAACTGAAAGCACTTAACGACGACATGCTCGCAGCTTTCCAGATGCCTAAACTGCTTTAGCCATATCTGCCATTTTAGAGCGGCGGAGGGCAACGGCAAAGTTTCTTCTGCCCTTACTCGCCCACATTTGAGTTTTTGACACTTGATATGGCACATTCTGTTCAACTTAAAAAGCTCTATCGAACGGTATCAACGTCTGCTAATTCTGAGAATATCGATTTTTGGCAACTTCTCTCGAGCACATTGCGCTTTTCGCCGTGGCTGTCCGGAAGATGTCACCATCGAAAGCCGACGATTTCGAAATTTGCCAAATGCTCTGATCCAAAATCATCTAAGGATTATTTGGGGCGCTGATTACGAATCCGGCGTTTTGAAAATTCCGCCGATTTCGATAGGTTTTGGATTTTCCTCTGGATAACTGGGGGTGGTCCGACTTTTCTCAAACTTTGCCAGGGGTTATTCAGGGTGCCGAATATGATGCCGAACTTTATCTGGCCGATAATGGCAGGAGACCACCCACACCGATAACTGAGGGTGGTCAGTGATCCTGCCCCACCAACCCCAAAGTCAGTGGAATTTTCAAAAACGGACGACGGATTCGTAATCGGCGCTCCAAGTAACCCCCCAGGACGATTTTAGACGAAGTTTGGATAAGAAAATTTGGAAATTTTCGAAATCGTCGACTTTCGATGACGTCATCGTCCGGGCAGGCTCGGCGAAGATTGTCCTCGAGGAAAATTGTCAAAAAATCAGTTTTCCTGGAATTGAGATTGATACCGTTCGATAGAACTTTTCGAGATGAACAGAACAGTACCATCTCGTTTGTCAAAAACTTAAAAGTAAGGGCGGAAGAAACTTCACCGCAGCCCTCCGCAGCTCTAAAATGGCAGCTGGGACTAAGACAGGTTAGGCAGCTGGAGAGTTATGTGCACTTTATCGTAAAGTACCTTAACTGATTTGCCATCCTAAGCCTTGTAGGAGTTAGCTGATCGCGTTTTCCCACAGTGGTCGGCTGAAATTGGAAAAAATCGTGTCACACAAGGCTAAACTGCATAGTCGTACCGCCGTAACTTTGTCCAGTTGTTACTAAACTTCTGTGTTCCAAAGCGTCTCTTGCACTTTTCACTGCCTACAAAATGCAAAAACCGCAGCAGGAAAGATTCACTCTTGACAGAGTTATTGCGCTCAGAACGTGCCAGCAGGTGCAACTTAGTACAACAACAGTCGATGTTCTCCGCGCCCTCTCGCCCACGTTACAGTTCTTGCTGCTCGCAGCAACGCCATTCAATTCACCACCAAAAGCTCTATTGAATGGTATCAGACTTGGCCCGGTTCAAAAATATCGATTTAGATGACATCATTGTCATTCTGCCGCGGCCTTTGATGCGAAATTGTCAAAAAATCGATATTCCCAGAATTGGTCGAAATTGAAACCGTTCAATAGAGCTTCTTCAGCTGAGCAGAATGGTAGCATCAAGAACTCAAATGTAGGCGAGTAAGGGTGGAAGGAACTTCGCCGTTGCCCTCCGCTGCTCTAAAATTGCAGATATTGCTAAAGCAGTTTAGGCATCTGGAAAGCTGCGAGCATGTCGTCGTGAAGTGCTTTCAGTTTCGTGCTCGCCCACTCATTTGCATGCCGTTAGCTTTCCTTGCCTTCCCGCAGTAGTCAAATGAACTCGGAAAAAATCGTATCACACCAAAAGTGTGGTTTACCTGCACTTTCGCACCGCTGTAACTTTGTTCCGCCATAAGCTACGTCGCTGCGTTTCAGAGCACTTCTTGAGTTTTCTACTGCTTACAAAATTCACGAGGTGCAGCCGGAAAGATTCAAACTGGCAGAATTGTTGCGCTCAGAACACGCCCGCGGTACAATTTGCGAGCTGTCGCGCCCAGTCGATTGATAGGTTCGATCCTATATACCTTGTGCGCAGCGCAGGAGCTTTTCACTGCTTTATTACACATTCTACAATGAATTTGACATGGATAAATCCTTTGCAGCAAGGAAAAACTGCGTGTTTGAGGACATATTAAAGGGGGCGGTTTTTAGCTACTAAGAACATTTCATCAGATGGAGCAATTGGATTATTTATGTGGTGAGATCAAATTAAGTAGTATTTAGTGTTGATAGTCGCTGCAAGCTAAATTCAGATCTTTTTAGAGAAACAGAGAACTCCGGATTTCGCTGAAATCGGCTGGTGGACGAGGTGGGTGCCAATGGCAGTTTTGTAGAGGTCATAAATCAATTAGGGTCCTTCAAAAGAGAATGCTTCATAACTAGGTCATGGGTTGTCGAAATGAGCGCAGCTTGGAAGTAAGAAATGCACAATGAAGGGGGAAATCGAATGGTGTTAGCTGCAATCCTCAAGAGTGATTTTAAAGCAAGTTACGGCAAAGCGTCTTTCTTTCAAAGAATTTGAGCGGTATTGTACATTGCGCCCGGCGCACTCAAAAGCTGCTGAACAGCATTGGAACACTTCCTAAATAGGGCGGCTAGAGATTTCTGATAAAGTTATCCAGACGGCTCGAAATCGTCTTGAAGGCTTCACATTTTCCAGTGACGAAAGATAGAAGTGTAGTGGACATCCGTCCGCCTCACTCGATTGTCATTTTTTGGACACCCCGGTGAAAAGGAGGTTGACTTGCGACGTGGACGGTTTCTTATGTTGCCGTTGTCTGTCGTCTGTACCTTAAAACATATGTTTTATTCGTTGTGCTTTGGTTTTGAACATACGTTCTGTTTACTCTATCATTGCGTGGATCTGTACGTATAAATATATAAATAAATGAATAAATAAATACTTTCTTTGCCCAAAAGCGGAGCTGATTCGAGTCAGTATTTATAGTATAGCAGAGCTCTGCACCTAATACTTATTTTTATGCTGCACACCATGTACATAATAAACGTAATGGTGTGAGATGCTCATGTCTGAATAGGGGTTTTGTCTAGCTCATTTCAGCATCGATGTTTGCATATTTATTTGTTTATTTATTGTATCTTAAAATGGTGGCGATGTCCGTTCCTCCTCGTGGTGCCACTGGAAACTGCTCGTTTGGTGAGCTAAGCCGATCACGGACACTCGAATGCAGGCGACAGGCCCTTGTGACAGGCCGGCCTACGAAGACCCATGTCACATCACATGGTGTATGACAGTTCAAGTATTTCGAGATAGTGCTACGGCGTCCGCGGGAGCCGACGCGCACTCGCAAAGCCCGGCGAGTGTGGAAAGTATGCGAGGGTCCCTGATGCGAGGACGGCATCGGGGGGCAACTGAGCTAGTTCAAAAGTCCCGTAACGTAGGCAGGACCCGCGTAGCAACGCTGAATGTGGGTACGTTGACCGGCCGCTCGTGCGAGTTGGTTGAAGCACAGGAGCGTAGAAGAGTTGATTTCTGTGCGGTGCAGGAGACGAGGTGGTCCTGCCGCAAGTCAAGGGACATAGGACGTGGCTTCAAGGCCGTTCTATGTGGAAGTCCCAGGACCACCAGTGGTGTCGGTGTAATCGTCTCCGAACGATTTCGTGACTCGATTGTAAGCGTCGAACGCTTTGACGATCGGTTAATGAAGATCGTTGTCGCCGCTAAGGAGCGACTCTATCACTTCTTCTCTGCGTATGCTCCGCAGACCGGCTGCTCAGAGCAAGCCAAGGATGAGTTTTGGAGCCTACTTGATGAGAAGACAGCAGAGATACCGTCGAAAGATGTCATCATAGTCGCTGTTGACCTTAATGGGCACGTAGGTGCTACGAAGGACGGTTACAGCTGTCATGGTGGTTTCGGATACGGATCACGTAACGCCGATGGTGAGCGCATTCTTGAGTATGCGGAATCGCATAATCTCACCATTGTGAACACCGTTTTCCGAAAACGCGACTCCCACCTCATCTCATACTGTAGTGGGAGCTCCAAGTCTCAGATAGACTTTGTCCTTGTGAGAGATCGTGACCGGAGTCTTGTCACAGACGCGAAGGTCGTGCCGTATGAGACGGTCGCCCCACAGCATCGACCGCTGATCTGTACTTTGAAGATCGCCCCTCCGAGGCTGAAGCAGGTCGAGCGATGCGGTGCACCAAGAATAAAGTGGTGGCGAATGAGAGAGAAGGAAGCAGCTGTGATTTCTCGCGTGCGGTTACCGACAGTCACGACTGTCGGCGAAACTTGGAAGAAGGCGACCGACGCGATTCGTCAAGCTGCACAGTCAGAACTTGGCATTACGAAGCCTGGGCGACGGAAGGTCAACAAGCAGACATGGCTGTGGACAAACGACGTGAAAGCAAAAGTGCGAGAGAAGAAGTCGCTCTATCACGTGTTTCTCGGCGAAAAGACAGCCGATAACTGGCGGAAGTACCAAGAAGCGAGGAAAGCTGCAAAGAAGGCCGTGGCTGTTGCAAAAGCCACTCATTATGCAGATGTCAACGAGAAACTCGAGTCACGCGATGGCGAGCGGTATCTGTACCGGCTTGCTAAGAGTCGCCATCGGCAGACCGAGGACATTGAAAAGTTTTTCGGCATCAATGATGAGAACGGCCATCTTCTTATGGACCGCAAGAAAGCATTGAAGCGATGGCGCGATTACTTTGAGGAAATCTCTACGGTAGAATTTCCTCATCCAGCCATCCCTTCAACGGCTCCAACCCACGGCCCCGTTCAAATGATCACCGTGGAGGAGATTGAAGCGGCTTTGAAGAAGATGAGGCCAGGCAAAGCGACCGGGCCCGACGACGTGGCGGCTGACCTGTGGAAGTCAAAGTTTTGGTATCCGGCTGAGTGGTTGGCGAAGTTCTTTAATCAGGTTGTAGCAGAGAAGAAAGTACCTGACTGTTGGAGCCAAAGTACGACGAGTCCGATTTGGAAGAAGAAGGGCAGTCCTGCAGACTGCTCCAACTACCGTCCGATTCGCTTGCTCTCACACAGCATGAAGATCTTTGAGCGAATTGTCGACGGACGAATTCGTGACATCGTCCAGCTTTCCAGCAATCAGTGCGGCTTCGTGGCTGGCTGTGGCACTGTTGATGCCATACACGCCGCCCGCCTCCTGATAGAAAAGCACCACGAGAAACAGAAGGCAGTGCATATCGCCTTCCTCGACTTGGAGAAGGCCTTTCACCGTGTACCGCGTGAAGTGATATGGTACGCCCTGTTGGGGCGTACCATATCACTTCACGCGGTACACGACATGGAGTTCCCGAAGAGCTCATAGAGTGGGTGCGAATTCTCTACTCTTGTCCAAAGAGTCGAGTTCAAGCTGCAGCCGGAACCTCGATGGAGTTCCCCATCTCTGTCGGGGTACACCAGGGTTCTGCGCTTTCCCCACTCCTTTTTGTTGTCGTGATGGACGCCATTACACGAGATCTTCAGAAGCTTGTCCCCGGGACACTGCTTTATGCTGATGACGTAATGATCGCTTGCGAAGATAAAGATGAACTGGAACGAGAGGTGCAAGCTTGGTGTGATCGCTTGGAGCGGTTTGGACTCAGATTGAACGTGAAGAAGACCGAATATCTAACGACGGACGTTACTGAGTCCAGCTCCATCAAGGTTAACGGTATCGAGCTCCCACGCACTTCGGTTTTTAAGTACTTGGGATCAGCAGTAGCATCTGATGGCAATCTGATGACTGAAGTGAACTCACGCGTGAGTGCAGCTTGGTCCAAGTGGCGCTCGTTGACTGGCGTGCTCTGCGATAGGAAGATACCAGAGCGCTTGAAGTCAAAAATATATAGAACAGTTGTCCGGCCGGTGGCGATGTACGGTGCTGAATGTTGGCCTGCGACCAAGGAGGTTGAAACGCGCCTCAGCATCATGGAGACGAAGATGCTGCGCTGGACGGCTGGAGTCACGCGCATGGACCGCATCCGAAACGAAGCTATTCGGCAGAAGTTCGGTGTCGCGCCGATAGCGGACAAGATGCGCGAAGCTCGCTTACGATGGTACGGCCACGTTCTGCGTGGAGAAGAAGACAGCGCGTCCGCAATATGGGCCTTAAGTTCGAGGTGGTAGGAAAGCGGCCTAGAGGGCGCCCGAAGCAGCGCTGGGCTGATACGTTACATACGGACTTGAAAGCGGCTGGTGTCCACCCTGATCTAGCGCTGGATCGGGAAAGGTGGCGTCATGACACCAGAATAGCGGACCCCGCTACTAAGCGGGACAGACGCTGAAGAAGAAGAAGATTGTATCTTAAAATGCGCACAAAGTATAACAGCAGAAACAGATATGTCACAAACACAAGGAACGGTTTGAAACGAGTTGGTTAAAATAGCAATGCTGGATATGATAATTCAGTGAAGAGCAAACGCGAACAGACATTGCAAATAGAACAAAAAATTAAGGCTTAACGTAGGATATTTTCTCCAACAGACTTTTCAACAGTAGGAACTTCGGAGCGCCATAGTTGTTTAGGGAAAAAGGGACTAAAATCACTCCTTAGAGTAGAGTCGATGGTGCTGGAGAACCACATACGCTCGGCTAAACTCTACCTCATCGAATCAGGGTCAAGCTTGAGGTTCGGGAATGGAAGGGGGGGGGGGTCGTACTCTACCGGTTTTGGCAGAGAATTCTCTCTTATTCTTCAAGTTTTTAGACGAAGTTTTTAATTCTTAATAAGTTTTTTTTTCAGGAATGCCTGGGCGTGGAGTCTCTCCTTCGTCTGGCGAAGTTGTAAAAATAAATATAAAAAGTGTCATTGAGAAGTTTCTATTTTTTTCAGATTTTTTTCAGGAAGTCATGGACGCGACAGTTTTCTACCTAAACGAGCGACATCTACGTCCTAAATTGCAGCCTATAAAATTTGAAGTGTCAGTTACTAAGGAAAATTAAGTGAAATTAAGCGTTTAATATGTCCTTCTTTCCAGATGCAGCATCGATTGTGTCAGATCAGTTCAAGAAAAAGTGCTACTGAATAACTGTTTAATTTAGTAATTTGTTAGAGAAAACGCTGGTAAAGGTTTTGTGAATGTAATCTTTTGATAATAGTATTTTGTTTGTTTACAGTTGACTTTTGAGAGCAATTGTCGATTTATTCACAGGCTTATCCAGAACGACCCATAATTATTGCAACAAATTTTGGCGGTCTTTATAGCAGACATTTTTGATGCTTTGAATTATATAACTATCGTACATCGTTACAATTATCACGGGTACGGCTAGAGGTATTGATGCTCTTTTGAACGAGCCGAGTTGGATTACTTCCATCCTGAATCTCTCGAAGATTGAAAACTGAATTCTGTATATCAACTCTTGAAGGGACCTTGAAGGTAGCGTCCAAGGCCTTCAAGTGCCGGCATCCGATAGGAGTTGAGCGTGGGGTTCAATTTTTGCCGAAAATGACCACCGTTTTATTTCCTATCCGCATCGAATTTTTAAAAAATTTTATGCGATTTTTCTACCGTTCAATAGGTCCTTCTTTCCAGGTGCAGCATCGACTGTGTCAGATCAGTTCAAGAAAAAGTACTACTGAATAACTGTTTAATTTAGTAATTTGTTAGAAAAACGATGATAAAGGTTTTGTGTATGTAATCTTTTGATAATAATATTTTGTTTGTTTACAGCTGAAAATAAAGCACTTTTGGGAGCAGTTGTCGAATTATTCATAACGAGTTCAACTTTCAGGCTTTCCGAGCATCTAATGGACACGGCAGATTTTCGTACCTGAAGGAGCAACATCTGCATTTGAAAATGCCGAGTGTTAATTGCTAAAGCTGACTTAAGTACTTTTCCTACAAGATTTTTGGAAGCGCGAAGTGCCCGTAAACTCTGCACCGTCGAGTGATTTCATAAAAATGATCATTACTCGGTTCGTTTTTCGACATTCAAAAATCATGATAGCTTTTTTTAAATAGAAAAAATCCGCTAACCGACCATATATGAATCTTTTTTCAGCAGGAGGTCTTGGTAGGAGGCAGGGGAGTTCGATTTCTGGTCGATTTTTGGCAAAAATCGACCAGAAATCGACCCCACCTCCCCCATGAAGACCTCCCTGTTGGAAACTAATTTCTATATAATTAGAAAGGGCTTTTATACTAGTTTTCAAAAAGCTATTAACTTTTTTAAAATTTGAAATCTTACTGAGTTGTGACCAATTTTGTGAAATCACTCCAATGTCGTCGGAGCAGAACCGATCAGAGTCTACGAGCAGTTCATCACAAAATTGATCATAACTTGGTTCATTTTTTGAAATTAAAAAATTTCAAGAATTTTTTTGATAAATAGAGAAAAGATGCTTTCTAACCATATAGAAACCAGTTTTCAAAAAGGGGTCTTCATACGGGGCGGGGAGGTTCGATTTTTGGCACCTACTTCTGCAACAATGGACCAGAAATCGAACCCACACCACCCCTAAGAAGGCTCGCTGTTGGAAACTAATTCCTATATGGTTTGAAAGCGCTTTTATTTTAGTTTTCAAAAAACTAATAACTTTTTTAGAATTCGGAAAACTTACCGGGATAGAATTATTTACACAAAACCTCTTCAATTTTTTTCGCACAAAAATCGAAGACCTCCGCCCTGTGTGAAGACCTTTTAAAAGAGATTTCATACTGTATGAAAGTGTAAGGCGAACATCGCTGCCCGGAAAGCAGAAGATGCGGGTTCGAGTCCCGCCTGGCGCAAGAGTTTTGATCGCAACAGCGCAGAGTTTTGATCGCAACAAAACATCTTGTAACAACATGTAACCTCTCTACCAGCCGCTCCTGGCTTAAATAAATGTGTTAAAGCATTGTAAGAGAACACTTTTTTAGTTTTTAATAAGCTATTGGCTTTTTCAAATTTTGAAAAACTTAATGAGTTGTTGTTATTCTTGTGAACGTCGAATTTCGTCGCTCCTATGACATCGGTGCCATAACGACCAGGGGTCGATCCAATCTATTCGTTTCAGGAAACCATAATGTTTACACTGTGCATTAAACAAGATTTGAAACTTTTTGTGGCAAGATTTCAACTGTGTGCGTGATCTGCTTCAGGTTAATTAATTTTTCTTGAAAAACGAAAAATTTAAATACGATTCGTCCTAGTCATATCGGAGATTGCTGTGAAGAAGCTCAGCTTTTTACTGTGCAATACTCGTGACTTAAAAATCCATGAAGCACAATTTCACTCTCGCGTGTTCTTCCTTCAGAAGATAGACATTTTTCCGCGAGAAGACCATCTTCAGTGGCAATCGATGATGTCGTAGAACGCAATGGCTCCACTTAACCTACCATATCGGAGTTTGTTCGACGTCTCTGAAAAACTCACAAAGCTTTTTAAACTATAAGAAGCGTGGATCCTCGCTTTAAAAGGCAGGTTGTAAAAATAGCGGCCTCCATGTAATTACCAGTCTCGAAAATTTTCAGCAAATGATACAAATCGGACCGTCTGTTCATACAGAGGACCGTATCAGAAAAACAGGTATTATTACCGTGTGTCAAACTGTGGCCTAAAATTCAATAGGATACAACTTTACTTTCTGATGCTGTTTCCTGCGGAAGAGAGAAAATTAGTTCCGTGACAAGTCCATCCTCCGGTTGCCATTCCGTCAATGCTTCGAAGAGCGCTTCCAAAAATCTTGTAGGAAAAGCACTCAAGTCAGCTTTGGCAATTACATTCGGCATTATATAGAATACAATTTCGAATGCAGATGTTGCTCCTTCAGGTACGAAAATGTGCCGTGTCCATGAGATGCTCGGAAAGCCTGAAAAGTTAAAGTCGTTGTGAATAATTCGACATCTGCTCTCAAAAGTGCTTGATTTTCAACTGTAAACAAACAAAATATTATTATCAGAAGATTACATACACAAAACCTTTATCAGCGTTTTTCTAACAAATTACTAAATTAAACAATTATTTAGTTGCACTTTTTCTTGAACTGATCTGAAACAGTCGACGCTGCAGCTGAAAAGAAAGACCTATTAAACGGTACAAAAATAGCATTAAAAATATTAAAAATTCGATGCGGATAGGAAATAAAACGGTGGTCTACCCAAGGGGGGGAGGGAAGTGAGGTCGTACCAGATCCTCTGGGAGGGCGGGAAGGGGGGGGGGGGGGAAGTCGTAAATTTTCGGCAAAAATCGAACCCCACGCTTGACCCTGTATCGGATGCCGGCCCTTGAAGGCCTTGGACGCTACCTTCAAGGTCCCTTCAAGAGATGATATGCAGAATTCAGTTTTCAATCTTCGAAAATCTGGCCACTTCAGGATGGAAGTAAGCCAACTCGGCCCGTTCAAAAAAGCATCAATATCTCTAGCAAGTGGAGCCGTACCCGTGAGGATGTAAGGATGTACGATAGTTATATGATTCAAAGCATTAAAAATGTCTGCCATAAAGACCGCCACTTTTTTTGCCATAATTATGGGTCGTTCTGGATAAGCCAGAACTTTAGCTTTGAATTTTTTTTCAACTTATTTAAAATGAAAATATGAAAAAGACCACCTTGCCCAGACGTTTTGAAGCCTGAGCCTGCTGTGAGTGGAATCCTTGTGCCAGACTGGAGTCGATCCTATGCCTTTTACACTCAGCGCTGCGCCGCTGCACCACCAACGCTTCTGAATAAGATTGAACTTCTAAAGCAAGTGCATAAAGTCTATCGAAAGCTGGACAGACTAAGCTATGGGTAGAAAACCAGGACACATAGCTGATCTGCTTCTTACTACTTCTTTATCACTTCACCCCGTCTGATGCGTAAGAAGTCTATTTCAACGCTGATTTTTGCCTACATACCGTAATCTAGCAATGC
Source organism: Heligmosomoides polygyrus bakeri (assembly GCA_947359475.1). Classification (NCBI taxonomy): domain Eukaryota; kingdom Metazoa; phylum Nematoda; class Chromadorea; order Rhabditida; family Heligmosomidae; genus Heligmosomoides; species Heligmosomoides polygyrus. The sequence continues at coordinate 93,723,227 of OX375867.1, read as the reverse complement.
TCGCTGATTAATCTAAATTTAGTGTGCCCTACACTATGGTAATCGGCGTCAAAATTAAGGTCGTCGGATTTTTTCTCGGCGAAAATCGTTACCGCTGCTGCCGCTCGTGCTGCTGCCGATGTGTCTCCTGCAATTACAATACAACACATCATCATCATCGTGGTCGTCCTTGTCGTTCAATGTCACGGTGACAGGAATCCATTACTCGTTCTAAATGATGCTGATCTAAAAAATTGTAAAATTCGACGCAACGTCAAGGACGAAGGACGAACACGAAACCGTATCTGGAAGGAGGTGTAAAATGGTTCATTGGTGTTGTGGAAAGGGAAAGGTTTGTCGGCGTGATCAATCCCTATGTGGTGTTATGTGCTACACATTCTGCTCTTCCACAACGTATCTTGGAGTCAGTATGAATACGTAGGTTCCCTGCACGGGGTTAATCTAAGCTTGAAGCTTTACCATGACTCGAAGTGCTCAGGAGAGTGAGTACCTCCCCCCACTGCGCTATACTCACCCCATCCTGCCTACTCACAACGATAATGGGAGAAAATCGAACGTTCTTTAGTACCAGGCTGCACGTGTGCTGTGTAGTCGGCTACCCAAGATGAAGAATAAAGGACTACACTAACCAATCCAGGCGATCAATAAATCTGTAGGACGTATTCTAATTCAACGGGATAAATTCATAGGGAAGAAAGAATGACGAATTCATGGAGGCAATTTGAAGCGGGTTTGGCCTGTATAATGATTTGCGCGTCCAGTCAGTGTTTTACTGACTTCTTTTGATAATAATAATAATATAATATAATATAATATAATATAATATAATATAATATAATATAATATAATATAATATAATATAATATAATATAATATAATATAAAGGATAAAAGGATAAAGGACGGAGTTACTCAATCCCTTCTGGGATGCGCCAGCGCATTCTACTTCTACGGGATGTCGTGGAGGCGACATGAATGCGTATTTGGCCATACAATGACTTGCGGTGGCCAGCCGATGAACAAGTCAGCGCTTTATCCTTCCCAGACACGTCTGGTACCAATTCACCGACCCCGGAGGGATGGAAGGCTTGGTTGGCCTGGGCGCGAAATCCGAACCACGAATCTGGTATCGGGTGCACGCGACAGTCGCGCCTCCTCCGACTGCGCTACACGCGCCCAATATAATATAATATAATATTATATAATATAATATAATATAATATAATATAATATAATATAATATAATATAATATAATATAATATAATATAATATAATATAATATAATATAATATAATATAATATAATATAATATAATATAATATAATATAATATAATATAATACTAAACATAATAATATTGTGTTTGCTTCGGCTGAATGAAATTTTGTATTTGTAAAAAATCAATGGCCTCTGTGAAATGAGGCTATTGCACTCAAAAGCGTTTCGGCTCGTATTCTTAGAACTTGTGATGAACCTCCTGCACCGCTTCCCAATTCTTTGTCGAGAAGGTTCAACTACAGGTCAAAAACATTTTTGAGCAGAAAGGACATTTTAGAAATTAACTACAAATTAATTTAAAAAAGAGTCGACGATGTCTTTCAGCGAGTGAACTGCTGAGTCGCTTGGAAAAAAAGCACCTCTCGCGTTACGCAATTCACGGAAGAAATCTTTTTTTTAAAGATCTTCAAAAAGCGAGCTTTTCTTGCAATCTTTTGTGATGAAATCATTTTGTATCACTTTTTTCAAAAAATGCGAAGTAAGCTGAACACTGATTCGGAGATAAACGAACGAACAGCAGTTGAACAAAATCTGCAGAACATTGCGGCCAACCTTATAACTTCTTTACCCTTTGCTGCTCACGTCAAACTGCTGGAAAGAGCAGCCGTGTCGACTACTCGCCACAGATCGCCCTGGTTCGGTGCTGTGCCCAGGTCGGTCAAGCTTGTTTTTCCATACGCATCTGAGACCGGATTCATCAACGGTTAAACCCATGGGTATGCGGAATAGAAGCGAAAAACATACCAGCAACGTGGCATTCCTTATATACATTACCTGCCCATTCGCCGGTACATGCCAGGTGCAGGATAGTAGACGATAGTAAGTTCGCGACTGCACCACTAGCCTTTGAGATCGCATTTAGTCTGATGCGGAGGTGTCTCGAGACGACGTTATGCAAGATTCTAAAGCGATCTTGTACACCAGAAGATCCCTCCGTAGCTACCAAATAAGTAGAATGTGTGGACCACGACAGAAGCCTATCTTTCGCCCTCTTGGTCCAGTGAATTCAATGTATATTTATTCTCCTCTTGACCCAGAGTAGACCATATGTACGTGTCACGTCCCCAACATTGAGCTCTGTCGGAGAAGTACACATAATGTGTAAGTAGGCGCCACGGAGTGGAGAACAGGTCGCGGCTACTTTTCACCCCTCTTCCATTTGGGTTCCTACTCAATTGTCTGTGATTGCTCTCCTCCTCTTCAATGAACTTCAGCACGCATTTTTATTCAACAGGGTGTTGCCGTTCTGCACTTCTTCAACGAACCAGTTCCACTTCATATTAGCTGTGTGTGTGGTAACATGCACTTACTGGCAGGGCATGCTAGCGCGGATGAATTAAACAATGGTGGCTTTAATGGACAATGATAGGGAAAAGTTCTGACTGGTTTTTTAACAGTTTGTCACCTCTCCTCTCACAAGCTTTTCCTTTTAGGTGCACTAATTCATAGCCTAACAAACTGAGAAAAATCGTTCAAGTGAAAAAAAAGAAAAAAAGCAATTTTAAGGCTTGCTTAATTCAACCCACCCTTCAGACGGAACTGTTCAGCTGCTCCTCCTGTACTGATTAGTGAAGAATTGGAGCACACTATGTCCTAAGTGGACAAGGAATTTTTTCAAACCGTAAAAGGAAGAATGATGCAAGGAAATGAGGCAGTGTAGAGCATTGAGGTTCAATATTTAGAGTAGAGGAAAAAAAACAACTAGTCATGAGATATTCTACATAGTTATGTGGACATTACTTGCGTATATCCTACCAGACGTTCACCGTCCTAGCAGCCGCTAAACGTCTGGTTGAGTGTTTCGCCCCTAAACCCCGAGTATAGAACACCCCGACCGCAATCTTTCCTTCTTTAGACCTTCTTACTTTCATTGCAGTAAAAAAGAAACTGTTTTCTTATATCGAATAATACAACGGGCAATTTATTCTACGAAGAACACGTTCTCTACTAGGTGGTGAGGAACAGATTGTAAGAGTCCCAATCCGAATTGCTTAATCTGCGGAAAGATAAATGAAATCAATCGGTATTGGTAGAACTCGAGACTGTTAACTGTCCCACTGCAATAATATTCCTCCGATTCTTTTAGTCATTCTTACTACCTCCACCCCACGCTACAAATACCCCTTACCGTTTGACGGAGTAAAATAGAAAATTTTAAAAAAGTAGTGAGAATCAAGCAAGCGCACACTCATCGAACGGGGCCTTCAAAAAACTGGTCCCTTTACTGGTCCCCTCTTCACTCGGCCCCCTTTACTGGTCTATCCTTTTCCGGTCCCCTTTCAATGGACCTCCCTCTCCGTTCACTGATTCCCATTACTGGTCGCACCTTCACTGGTCTTCCTTTTACCGTCTCCCTTCCCTTACTGATCCCCCCTTCATAGGTCCCCCATTACTGGTTTTTCTGCATTCTGCAGATACAAGTGAAATAATTCATCATATTCAGCTTTCAATGGCATTACAGTCCACTGCGACAAACGTGTAAATGGTGATCTGCAACAACATATCACTATCCTTTCGCGGCCATCAAAACAACGTATATAAGCACCACGAATCATTCAGGAGTTTGATACTTGTTCTTGTTCGGCCAATAAAATGTTCTTCAAATCGACGTCCTCTCCAGCAAATGGCGACCACGGCAGGATTCGGGAGACAGTAACGCCGATGACATCGGATTCGCTGCACCACGGTCCAGGTACACATTTCATCCATAATATTCACTCCACTCTGCAGACGTTAGATTCGCTGCTCAACGGCTCACGTTTCCACCTCGTCCGAAGTATTTGTCCCACTCTGCCGACGTCAGATTCGCTGCTCACCGGCATCCGACCAACCTCGTCCGCAGTATTCTTCTATTCTGCCGACGATTGATTCGCTTCCCAAAGGTCCACGTACCAACTTCGTACAGTACACCTCTAGCTCTATCAGCTGTTTTCGACGACCACGTCCAAGCTTCGTCCACAGCACCCCCCCCCCCTTTCCTGCTTCACCAACGTCAGTTTCGTGGCTAATTCACGCCCACTGTCTGCGTCACGTTCACAATACACCTCACGATTGTCCGACAACTGAAAGATCAACGCCTGTTTTCATCAAACAACAGAATAATGTTTGACAGCGAAAAAACTCGACGACAAATCGGGATACGAAAGAGACAACTCATTAGTCAATGTGAGGCCATCAAGCGGATCCTCCACGACCACGACCTCCCGGAAAAAGGCCCAACATTTACTCCGTTCAGCAACGAAGAACTCATCGACCTCACAGAAGAGCTTGTTGAAGCTCGGGATCGCCTGCATGAAACCTATACCAGACTCAACAACTCTACGTCGAGTGGTCTATCGCACAAAAATCACATCCTGAAGAACAGCAGGACTTCCATCAATATCTTGAGAAGTACGGCTACTATACCAAGACGATTCAGGAAGCGAAGAGTACCTTGACGACGACAGACGAACTCCTTACATGCGTTTCTACGGAGTTCAACAAGCGTCAGTTACAAATCCCATTCACCAACCAATCGCCCACATTCTCGATCGATAATCGACTACCAGTCAGAACCTTGGAAGAATCAGCCTTACGCACTCAACCGCTGAGAGACCCGACTTTCACGATGAGTTTCGTCGACGCTTCCATCCTGAGTCGGCTTGACCTTCCCACTTTCGATGGGAACCTGCTGGAATACCCAGAATTTTTTTCGCGTTACTCTACTCTGATCGGCAATAAGACGGAACTCAATGACACTACAAAGTTTTCGCTACTGAAATCCTGTCTACGAGGGAAAGCTCTCCAATCAATTCAAGGACTTGCTCTCACAGCTGTAAACTATCATATTGCGCTTGACATTCTCAAGAATCGCTATGACGATAAGGTAACAACGCGACACATACTGTTCAGTCAACTCGCCAACCTGCCACCATACGATCCAGAAGGAAAAGATCTACAATCGCTATACAACAAAACGTTTGCTTTGACTAGGCAATTATGCGCATATGAAGACGACGCCAAAGAAACCGCACTGGGAGCCATCCTCATTAACAAACTTCCTCGTCGTATTAGAAGCCAGATTCACGACAAAACTGGAAACTCCCACAACCTTACACCAATGGAACTTATGCATATCTTGACAGAAATCGTTCACAAGGAAGCAACACTCCAGGACATTGACTTCCACTGCAGGACTGTCACCAGCCTGAGAGAAGAAGGATACGTCAGCCTACAACGACCTCGAAGCCCTCAAAAGGAGCATCCACAGCGAGAAACTCAGTATTCTCGAAACAGTTCACGACCCAGGACAAAGACTCCAACGCCGACTGGGTGGGAAAGGCCAAAGGCGTGCAGCTTCTGCGAGTCAAACCTGCATTCCAGCTTTGACTGCACGAGATATCCATCTCCTCAACTTCGCAGCCAGATCACCAGGGATAAGAGGTTATGTTACAACTGTTTGTCAAGCCAACATCGAACAAGGGAGTGTCAATCAAAACGGACATGCAGAAAATGTTCCAAACGCCATCATACGTCATTATGCTTCCAACAGCCTGCGAACAATCAGGATTCAGAGGCGAAACTGCATCCAGTAACTACAATTTCGAAACTTCGACAGCCAAGAACACAGCAGGTACACTTTGCTACCAACTCTATAATCACAAAAACCAACAACACCGACACTACCGACAAGAATATAGTAACCACAACGCAATTTTCATCTAATACGACGTCCAAATCATCACCAAAAATCAACAATACCGACACTACCGACAAGAATATAGTGGCTACAACTCAGCTTTCATCTAACACGACGACCACATCTTCACAACCTGCCGTCCTGCTCATGTGCACTGAAGTAGAGGTCTTCAATCCTAGCAACCCAAATGCAAGAGTGAGATCTGCTGTCTTCCTCTACAGTGGATCTAGCAAAAGCTATATCACCACCAAACTAGCATCGATTCTCCAACTACCTGTTGAAAAATCAGAAGAAATCTCGATGCTCACATTCGGATCGCTTAACCCACTTCCGTTCTCAGCCACACAACATACACTCGGGATTCAAACGTCTAAAGGAGCTCACATCCTTTCCATCAAAGCTCTTCAGTTTCTGACAAGTGATATAAAGGTGGCCACGATCACGGGAAAAACGGAGAACTTCATCAATCTACTTACGACACCCAAAAAACCTGACATTCTTATTGGTGCAGATTATTTCTGGGATGTTCTCCTGTACGACAATTTCCATGTGAATGTGAAGAACCTATGCAACGGCTATCAGCTCGTACATTCCTCTATTGGAGATATAATCACTGGGAAACCCCTCTGTCCAATGAAATCGATTGACTATTGTTACAGCTCGTCATCTTCCGACGACGAGAGACTAGATGACCTGTTACAACGGTTCTGGACACTAGACACGCAAGGCACACTAGACAACGTTGTCAGTACAGACCACGAAATTTGTCTAAAGAACTTCAACGAGACCATACACTACGACAACGCCGAAGGAAGATACGTTGTTCAGCTTCCATCCAAGGAAGACAAAAAGGATCTTCCATCCAATATTCAACTCGCTTACGCCAGACTCGTCCAAACATCAAGATGTTGAGACATAAACCTGATCTCCTCGAAGAATACCACAGAATCATCCAGGATCAAATCACACGTAAGATCATAGAAGAAGTTCATGAGAATCAAATTCCTTGCTATTGCCACTACTTGGCACACCACGCCGTCATCTCTGAGTCCAGTACAACAACGAAAGTACGTTGCGTCTACGATGGATCGGCTAAAATCAAGAACAATCCTAGTCTAAACGATCTGCTGTTTCGCGGACCAGTACTACTTCCAGATCTCTCAGGAATATTAATTCGCACACGGCTGAGTCCAATTATCATAGCAAGTGACATTGAAAAGGAATTCTTGATGATTGGCCTGGACGATGAAAGCAAGGACTTCACTCGCTTTTTGTGGGTAAGAGATCCTCAGCAATCCCTTACTGGAGACAACGTTGTTACCTATAGATTTCGAAGAGTACCCTTCGGTTTGATCTCGTCTCCTTTCCTGCTTGCCGGCACTATACGATATCATCTCTCAATGACGGAAACAAAACTCGCGAAAGAACTCATCCGCAATACCTACGTGGACAATATATTCTACGGTGTCAACACAATCGAACAAGGGAAGAAATTCTATACTGAGTCGAAGGACCTCTTTCTACAAGCAGGCATGAATCTCCGGCAGTATGTAAGCAATTCGAAAAGCTGAATGACTTGTTCGCTGGTGAGGAGAAGGAAGCTTCAAAATTGAGCGACACTACCAAAATTCTTGGCATCCTGTGGAACACTAAAGAAGACAACTTCATTATCCGACTTCCTACACTACCGAATTCTAATACAACGTGGACAAAGCGACAAGTTCTGAAGATAGTGGCAAAAAAGTATGACAGGCTAGGTTGGTGTGCTCCTGTTCTCTTTACCAGTAAACTCTTCTTACAGTCTCTATGGAAAGAGAAACTAGGATGGGATGACGTCCTACCAAGTCACTTCATCAAAATGTGGAACGAGATAACTTCGAGCTGGAACACATCAAAGATTGCGATTTCACGAAGAATAATAGCAGGTATGACAGAGACGTCAACCTTTGAAATTCATGTGTTCACGGATGCATCGAAGGACGGATATTGTGCTGTAGCCTACCTTGTCCAACACCAACACAACAAGGAAAGCCTCAATTCTCATGTCTAAGACTCGCTTATTCCCTCTGAAGGCTCCATTAACTATACCTCGTCTTGAGCTTTCAGCTATCAATCTGGTATCGAAGTTACTGAAGTATATCCGCACAAATATGGATATTCCCATAAAGGAATCCTTCTTATGGTCCGATAGCAGTGTTGCCTTGATGTGGATTAAAAATGGAAGCAATTTGCCAGTTTTCATCCGAAATCGAACTTCGAGCATCAAAGAAAACGCTCCGGAAGCGGTTTTACGGTTCGTTCCCGGCAACAACAACCCAGCTGATATCGGAAGCAGAGGCGTCACAATACAACAACTCATCTCTTTTGATACCTGGTGGAGTGGACCCCGATTTCTTATTGAGTCAGAGGAACACTGGCCGAAAGACATTTCGTCAGAACAGAATCTGATCAGTTACCTTGCAAAGGTCTCCCCATCAAAACTTCATGAAACCCCTCATCAGGCTCGTGAAATATTGCTTGATCCAGAACGGTTCAGCACTTGGCTGAGACTGCTCCGTGTCATCTTCCACGTTCTTCTTTTCATAATCAAGAGATCCGACAGAGCTAAACAACATTTTGGAGAATCAGCAGCAGCACTCTATGAAAAGGCCGAGACTGTTCTTTTTAGAATAGCACAAAATCAATGTCCACCCCCTCCAGCAGTGCAAAAACAGCTGAATCTTTTCATTTGTGAGAGGCTGAACATTTGGAAGTCTAAGGGAAGAGTGGACAATGCGGACCTTCCAACGAAAACGATAGCTCCGGTGTATCTACCACGGGAAAGCCACGTCACCTCTCTCTACGCCCTTCATGTTCATCTCACCAACAACCATTGTGGTATTAATCAAACTCCTACCGAACTACGACTACCAGTATGGATACCGAAGGGAAGACTTACAGTAAAACGAGTACTGAACAAACTTTGTTTTCACTGCAAGCGCCACAACGCCAAGCCCTACAGACTTCCAGAATTTCCTGTTCATCCCATAAGGCGTGTTCGACGACCATGTTACCCCTTCGAAAATACAGGGATGGACTACGCAGGACCACTGCTATGCAAAACCGACGACAATCCATCCACGAAGTACTGGATACTCCTTTTCACTTGCCTGAACACAAGGGCGATATATGTCGATTACTCAATATGACAGCCAGTACCCTATTACATGCGCTCTGTAGGTTTTTCGCTACTACAGCGTGCCCAAAATGGATATTGTGCGATAACTCCAAGACATTCAAGGCAATTGCTGACCTTCAAACATCCCTCACAGGAAGAGTACCGAATCCAGACATCATTGACTACTGCGCCCGGAGACGAATCGACTTCAAGTTCATCCCCAGCTTCAGCCCGTGGCAAGGTGGGCTGTACGAAAAAATGGTACACTTATTCAAGATGTCCTTTAAGCACGCACTAAACAATCGCCTGCTGAGGATAGAAGAACTCCAAATTATTGCAAAAGAAACGGAAGCCATCGTGAATTCTAGACCGCTAACGTATGTGTCAGAGGAGAATTTTGTCCCACCACTCCGGCTTGTAGACTTTCTGCGACCATGGACAGTCTTGTCCCCGCCAAGATGGAAATCAAAGACTACTACGAAAGACCAGCTAATAGACGAATGGAATGACACAAACATGGCGCTCAATAGATTCTGGAACCGATGGTCCTCAGAATACCTTACAACTCTGAGGGAACAATACCGCACGAATCATCCACATCCACGATGTATCAACCATTCCCGGCCAAGAAAAAACGATATCGTTTTTATCCAAGACAAGAGCCTCGAACGAGGACAATGGCAAATCGGGCAAATTGTGTCATCATCAGACGACTACGTTCGCTCAGCAGACATGAGACTACCTTCTAGGAAGATCATAACGCGACCCATAAACTTGCTTTGCAAATTTGAAGTCGATGACGCGTGCACGGAAGGCAAATCATCGATAGATACCTCATCCTCATCAAAACCACGTACTCATGGACACCCTATGATGACGAGATCGAAAGCGCATCAGTACACTACCGATTGCCTTCAACTGGATGAAGATCGAGCCTACAATAACTGATTCTGACGGTAAAACGAATTTATCGGGTAAACAGGTACTCAATTAGCTTGCACTCCTTCTCCGTCGGGAGTTTTCTGCATTCTGCAGATACATGTGAAGTAATTCATCATATTCAGCTTTCAATGGCATTACAGTCCACTGCGGCAAACGTGCAAATGGTGATCTGCAACAACATATCACTATCATTTTGCGGCCATCAAAACAACGTATATAAGCACCACGAATCATTCAGGAGTTTGATTCTTGTTCTTGTTCAGCCAATAAAATGTTCTTCAAATCGACGTCCTCTCCAGCAAACGGTCCCATCCTTACCGGTTCCCTCTTTACTATTCCCTCTTCACTAGATCGTCTCTACCCCCCCCCTTACTGTCTCCCCTTTACTGGTCTCCACCGGTGAGACGTCTTCCGAATCCGAACGTTCTTTGCGCGAATCGGTGACACCTCCTCTGAACCCAGACACCCTATACACTACATCGGTGGCACGTTTTCTGAACCCGGATGGCTGTTTATTTAATTTATTTATTTATTTGAACAATGTCGTGCGCACAAAATAGTTTATTTAAAAAGGACACAGCACATTAGAAAATACGTGGTGTTAAAAAAATCAACATAGAGTATGATGGGTAACTGATGAAGAAGAGCAGTGGCCCGCCAACACTGCAAGTCGTGGGAGAAATCGGCTCCGGATACCAACTTATTATGTCCGTCAACTCCATCAGAACCCATCGAAGACGGTTGCTTGGGGAACGTAGGACGGTAACACTGGCTAATCAAAAACAAAGTAGAGAAGTTCTAAAATTCAAAGAAGTTTAGAAACAAACAAGAAACGAGCAAACGTCAGAAAAGTGCAAAAAACAAACAAAGAAAAAAAGAAGAGCAGAAGGAAAGAGCAAAAAATAGACAAAAAAACTCTGAAGTGAAAAAAATGAAAAACATCCAAAACAAAGGACTTCCTGGTTTTAGGAAAGCGAAAAATATCAGAATCTTTTTTCACTTAGGCGATATCAGGAATATGCAGTGTTGAAAGCAAGTCTATTCTCTTTAAACCTTTTCTAAAAACATACGCATTTGGTGCTTCTAATAGGTTGGGTGGTAGCATTTGTAACCAACGAGCTCCCCAAAAGAACAGAGAATTAAAAACCTTTTCTCGGTCTTTCTTCCTAATCTTGGGATAGCGAAAGCAGTACCTATTACGCCGACCTTGTGTTGGCAAAAAGGCCCAGTAGTTACTAGCCTTAAGTCTGGATTCGCCTTTTAGGATTTTGAAGCAAAATACTAGATCATTTACAATGCGTCTGTACTGTAGACTATTTAGGCTGAATAGTTTTAGCCGCTCTAGATATCTAGGACACGTTCCAACAAAATTGGTACAGTTTACACATCGATTAAACAAAATCTTTGTGAAGGTTTTCTGAACCTTTTCAAAGAAAGAAGAAGCTGTCCAAAAAATTCTAAGATCACGAACCTCAGATACATTCTTGAACGAAGTATTTTCAAGACCAAATTCTACAATGGGCGTTTCACCGATATGGAAAACTGAAGTTTTGGAAGGAATCATAGGAATTTTCCAAGCACTAGCCCATACTGCCACCATGTTAATGGACTGGAATAAGGCCTGGCAAACTTCAGCCTTATTGCTATCATTGTATCTCCCATAAATTTTTATGTCATCGGCATATATCTGCACCTTCACGTGAGAATGCGTGGATAGAACTGCAGGAAGATCGCAGGTATATGCAAGAAAAAGGACCGGTGACAGCACACTTCCCTGGGGAACTCCACTTCTGCAATCATAGCTCTTCGAAAAAGAATTACCGGCTTTCACCCGCATATGTCTTTCATGCAGATAAGATTGAATCCACTGAAGCAAAGATCCTGTAATGCCAAGATTATAAAGCTTTTTTAGAAGCAATCGATGGCTTACTTTGTCAAACGCTTTTGACAAATCAATGTAAATAACAGCAACTGTTGAGCGAGGTCGGTGACATGCCTTCTCAATTCGGAAGCCCTTTGTGTGACATTGGCGACACGTCCTTTAACGAGCAACACGACGTGTGTGGCACCTGGTCTGAATCCGGACGCCTGTAGCGCGACGTCTATGCAAGGCTAGACGTACAGACAGACAAACGGACGAACACACGGACCAACAGATGGACGGGCATACGGACGGACAGGCAGAAAGACAGACACAACCGCCAACTCTTTTATATATAGTAGGATTTTGGTGTAGTTTATGGCAATAACTTTCAAGACGTGTGGCAGCGTAATAGAGGGAGGTGTAGAATGTCGCATACACCCGATGGCAGTTAATGGTTAGGATTTTCCGCCACTCAGGCCTACCAAGCCATCCCTCCCTCCAGGATCGATGAAGTGGTACCAGACTTGCTTATGAATCTGTTATCGCCCTGTTTTACCAGCGTACTTAGGGTGCAGTAATAAATAACTAATAAATAAAAACGCATTAAAGTTACACGATATCCCGTAGAAATAGAATGCATGGCGCACCCCAGAAAAATTTTATTTATTTATTTATTTATTAATCACTGCACATTAGTTCGCATTGCAAGAATGTTAACAATATCAACGCCTTATTCCATGGAAGTGATTTCATTTTTATTTCTTAAAACTTAGGGAGAAATGTCGTTTCATCATTTCATTTCTTTCGAACTATAATCATTCTCATAACAATTTTGCTGTGTCGAAACATTGTTGTAGGGCAAGCTAGAATCATGCATGTCCTTATCCCTGTCAGGCAGTCCTTTATCCTTCATATTTTGTCCTATTTTTATGCCAAAGTGGACACTTTTCAAAGGAAGCTGGATACTACCGAACCTAAACTGAACATTACACGCTTTATTCAGGTTATTTATTTATTTGAAACTAATCCAATCAGATCCTAGAAATAAAAACATAGGGAACAGAATCAACAGAGACTGGACGTGATGAGCTGAGAAATTTAAGAAATGGCTCAAATCGGGCGATTTCTTGTTACTTGAAAATCCAATCAAGAGCATATAAAAAAAACATAGAGAACAGAATCGACAATGAATGAGAACGAAATGAACTGAAATAAGGGAATGAAGGAAAACTCAAGGTGTTGAAAAGGTTAAACTAAACAATTTCTGAGGCCTAAACAATTTCAATTTTTACTCTTAGGAAATTTTAAATACTATTAGGTTGTGCGGAAATTAGTGCTGGGTTTCGACCTCCAACTTTAGAGCGGGTTTTTTTCAGCAAAACTTTACCATGGAATAGTGCATAATTGTGCACCTTGTGACGAGAAATCCATCCTCCACGATAACCGGCGACGATCGGCTCAATGGTTGGACCGCGATGAAACTCTGCAGCAGTCCCCGAAACCGAAATTGTGCACTAAAAGAAGATCATAATAACCGTTTCGTGGTCTGCCTCTGGATTAATTCACCACAGTTTCTTGAATTCGGGCGAAACAATGACGACAGAGAACTACGTCCAACAGATCGACGAAATGCGCGAAAAATTCCGACTTCTGCACCCGGCAGTGGTCAGTAGGAAAGGACCGGTACTTGTCCACGACAACGCGCGACCACATGTTGCGCATCCGACGCTGCAGAAGTTGAACAAGTTGGGCTACGAAACTCTACCACACCCGCCACATTAAGCGGACTTTTTCCAGCCAACTTCCACTTCTTCAAGCATCTGGGTAAGTTCTTGAGCGAGAAATGCTGCAATAACCGAGCCCAGGTGAAAACTGCCTTCGACAAATTCATCTGCTCCACAACTCCGGACTTCTAAGCAACAGGGAAAAATAAGCTAGTGTCTCGTTGGCGAAAATGTGTAAACTCGAATGGTTCCTACTTCGATTAATGAAGTTGTGATTGAGCTGAGATATGTCGTTTTAAAGTTCGAGGTCCAAAACCTGCATTAATTTCCGGACAACTTGATATTAATTTTTTAGGAAATTTACAATTCACATGCCTCAAAAAGGTGCACATAGTATTTAAAACGTTATAAAAATTTTGTTTTTGTTTTACTAGAAAAACAATGCATTACAACTTATTTTAAAGCATTGAGCGCATTAAAATAAAGGATTGCGAACTGCACTCATTCAACAGGTTGAGATTTTCATTCGATTGATAATGCAGAGTCAACTAACTTGCGAAGTGAAGGTATGTATTTTTTCTTCATTTTTTGTATAGTAGAGTGATATGTAACTGCACACAAACAAAATTTTAATCATCGATCAAAACCAATTTGCTGCGTTTGAACAAATGCATAGCGCGCTCTTTTCTTTTCATTGAAGAATTACCACTCATTTATTCTTAAGAGTAAACACTAATTTCCAATTTTTCCTTTTTTTTGTAAACTTGGAACACTATGAATTAACTGCTTGAGGCAAGTGAGTTTAAATTTTCTAAGAGAGATTGCAGTAATAAAGGCAAAGCTTTAGTTTGACCATTTTATATAGTGTGTAGTATAATTTTGAAGACGCCCGTTTTGACCTGAAGATTTTCAGTCAAGTTTCGGACGTGTCCTCCTTGCTTAAAAGGGAGTCTAATTTGATTTGAAAATTTCATAAACGACGATTCATGATGCATGGTGTCACTCCTTCAGTCATACAAATCAAAAAAATCTACATTAATATTATATTCTATTTTCAGAGATGCCTGCTACATAGGTGAGTATTTGGTACTAATTTCCTTGTAGCGAACGAAATGGTTTCAACACGTAATTTTGACTGTTGAATTTTTTGAAGGAGTTTTAGATGGAGAGGTGTGCGTTCAGATTGGAACAAAAACGCACAAATTACACGCTTTTTATTTCTTATTTTTTGTTTCAAAACTGACTTTTCAGTGATCCATTACGCTTATGGTGGCCCTATATGTACAGTCTGCTTCGCCTATGTTGAGGCTACACCCCCCCCCCCCACCGGTGGCAAAAAATGATTTTTTAGCCACGACCAGGCAGAAGGATCTCCGCCTGAAGTGGATTCGAGGCCGGCTTCTCAACACCACATAATTAAACGTCCAGTCGCCAGCGCAGGAGGAAAACGGCGAAAAAACTCGGCCCACCAGTCGTGGCTACGAAGCCTTATTCATGTCAGCACTTAGGATGCCGGCTTCACTTCTTTCGTGTGTAGTTAATGCTGTAAATCGTCAGCAATCTTGCCTAACCACAAGGTTCGGCCGTTTATTCCATAGGTGCAATAACTTGGCTAAAGACGCTTGCGACGCCTTATTCGATAGCTGCAATACCTTGGCTAAAGACGCTTGCGCTTCGTCTTTATTTACTTATTAACTTACACTTACCTATATTATTTATTTATTTATTTATTTATTTATTTATTTATTTAAGGTATCTACAAGGTGTCTAAAAAAATGTATACACTGTTTGAAAGGTGACAACTTTGCGAACACTAAAGGAACCGAAAAGTTTAAGAGCTTATATGAAAGCTTATGAAAATACAAATTTTTGGCAAATGAGCGGTATGGAATGCGTCATGCACTAGCCTGAAGTTTTGCATCTAACACTCGATTGATTGTGTTTCGCTTGAATACTTGTTATAATTTGTTCATAAAGTGGTCGTATCTATTAATCTGGGCATCTTTTAAGGTTTAAAATTTAGAAACACGCTACGGCTTGCGAAAAATGTAGGGTATCCTAAAAATGCAGGTATGTATGTTACAGGTAAGTTTGACAGGTCCTAACATTGCTAGTGAAGCTTTTGAAGATGTTTAAGACTCAGATGATAGCACAGGGTGACGAGATTTCTGTGGTGTGTAAACACTCAAGATTGCGCCATGCCCCCGCCTTAGGTCTTCATTTCAGGTTTGATTGATTTTGCATGGACTGAATGCTTGTTACAATCTTGTTACTATCTACTTGGCTAGACTCACCTGTGCTGCGCTTCTTTTAACATCTAGAACTTGACAATCAACTGAAAGGCAGGTGACGCGCGAGTATATTGACTGCACAATTTAAATGTGAGCAAGAGCCCCATTTTCCAAAACGGATTCTTTGAACTAACGGAGCAATATTCAATCTACATGGGGAGTTTAAGCGGTAAGAAGCATAACAAATATTAATCTGACTAAGTAGTATCTGGCAGGTATTCATCCCATGCATAATCGAGTCTGACATGTAAGACTTAAGGCGGGGGCATGGCGCAATCTAGACTATTTACACATCACAGAAATCTCGTTACCCTTTGCTTTCCTACGAGTCATAAAGACCTTCAAAAGCTTTGTTAGGAGCAATGTTAGGACCTTTCAAACAGTACCTGTGGGAAACCTTGCATTTTTTGCAAGCCGTAGTGTGCTTTTAAGTTTTAAAGTTCAAAAAAAGCACAAGTCAATAGATACAGCCACTTCATAGAAAATTTATAACAAGTTATCAAGCGAAACACAATCAATCGAGTTCAGAATGCGAAATTTCAAACGATTTCATGGCGCAATCCATACCGCTCTTATGTCAGAAAATTTCAATTTTCAGGCTTTCATATGAGACTTTAACTTCTTCAGTACCATTACTGTGAGCAAAGTTATCACATTTCAAACAGTGTATACCTTTTTCTTAAGGTATACACTGTTTGAAATATTTGAAAACGCACATATTGTATACGCCCCGATAAGCGGTACAATAACATATGCAGAGTGAAAAAATTTACAATAAAAAACCCGTTGTTATCAAGGCGAACGATCTTGTAACATTTTTTCCAAGGAACGTTTTAAATGCACTTTTCGTCAAACTAAAAAGATACAGTGTGTCTCAAAAAAATGTATACACTCTTTGAAAGCTGATAAGTTTGCTCACAGTAAAGGCACTGAAGAAGTTAAGGGCTCATATGAAAGCTTAGGAAAATGTAAAGTGTATGACATATGAGCCGTATGGAATGCGCCAGGAACTCGCCTGGCATTTTGCATTTTAAACTCGCGCATCAATTGATTTGTGCTCCTTTTAAGGTTCAAAACCTAAGATCACAATTTGGCTTGCGAAAAATGCAGGAAATGTCGAAAATGCGGGTACTATTTGAAAGGGTCTCATTGCTGTTAGTGAAGCTTTTGATAATGTTAGAGACTCATATGAAAGCACTGGCTGACGTGATTTCTGCGGCATGTAAATGGTCAAGATTGCGCCACGCTCCCGCTTGAAACCTTGCATTTCAGTCTCGATTGACTGTGCTTGGGCTGAATGCTCGTTACAATCTCGTTACTTAGCACATTTGCTTAAGCCTGGAGCGGCTGGTAGAGAGCCTATATGTTGTTACAGGATGTTTTGTTGCGATCAAAACTCTTGTGCCAGGCAGGACTCGAACCCGCATCTTCTGCTTTACGGGCAGCGATGTTCGCCTTACACCACAGGCGATGTTTGACCGCACATAACATCCGCGATATCCTCGAGGTGTGTCAGCACCCACCCGTGATATCACGGATGTCACGTGCGGTCAAACAGCGCCGGTGGTGTAAGGCGAACATCGCTGCCCGCAAAGCATAAGATTTGGGTTCGAGTCCCGCCTGACGCAAGAGTTTTGCTCGCAACAAAACATCCTGTAACAACATATAATCTCGTTACTACTTGGCCAGATTAACCTGTGGTGTGCTTCTTTTAACGTTTTCCGTCGCCCAGTAGCTGTAATTATGCCGATTAAGCTCTCCATTCAGCTTGAATGTTGCTTCTTCAGTCTACCGAATCCGTCTAGGAAAATGGGGCTCCTACTCACATTTAAATTGTGCTATCAATAAACTCCCATGTCATGTGCCTTTCACGTGATTGTCAAGTTGTTGAGGTTAAATAAACTACAGAACAGGTTAATGTGGCCAAATAGTAACGAGATTGTAACAGGCATTCAGCTCATGCACAATCAATCGAATCTTAAATGAAAGGTTTCATGCGGAGGCATGGCGCACTCTTGACTGCTTACACGTTGCAAAATTCCCGATACACTGTGCTTGCCTACTAGTTCCAACGTCTTCAAAAGCTTCACTAGCAGCAATGTTAGATCCTTTCAAACACTACGTGCATTTTTTAGGATATCCCGCATTTTTCGCAATCATTGGTGTGTTTTTTACTTTTAAACCATAAAAGAACACAAGTCAATCGATACGGCCTCTTTATGGAGAAATTATAACAAGTATTCAAGCAAAGCGCAATCAAGCGAGTGTAAAATGCAAGGTTTCAGACGAGTACATGGCGCATTCTATACCGCTCATGTAACAGAAAATTCCTATTTTCTTAAGCTTTGATATGAGCTTTAAGGGCGCGTGTAGCGCAGTCGGAGGAGGCGCCGGCTGTCGCGTGCACCCGATACCAGGTTCCTGGTTCGGATTTCCCGCCCAGGCCAACCAAGCTTTCATCCCTCCGGGGTCGGTGAATTGGTACCAGACTTGTCTGGGAAGGGTAAAGCGCTGACTTGTTCATCGGCTGGCCACCGTAAGTCATTGTATGGCCAAATACGCATTCAAATCGCCCCCATGACATCCCGTAGAAGTAGAATGCATGGCGCATCCCAAAGGGGATTGAGTAACACCGTCCTTTAACCTTTATCCTTTTTTGAGTTTTTAACTTCTCTAGTATCTTTACTGTGAGCAAAGTTATCACCTTTCGAACAGTGTATACATTTTTGAGGCACCCTGTATTGTCCTTTTTAGCTAGTAACAAATTTATTTCATCCAGATGCCTTTTGGTCATGAAACCTGATCTTATCTATGTTCCGCCAATCGACACCTACAGCATGGTTTTCCCTTTAATGTACTTCTTCAAAGTGGCCGACCGAAGAATGCTTTTGGATCAATAAACACTTTCTGGAGTGTATTTTCTAGATTGTTGTTTCGTCAGCCAGCTTTCTTCGTTTGAACTGACGAAAAGCGGAAGGATTTTAGATCTCTTCTTCCATCTAGGGCTATGGTTACCGGTGGTAATCAGTTAAATGGCATCCCATGAGTAACGATCAGTGGCGGTAAAGTTGTTTTGTACAGTTTCTAGAAGGCACATATCTTCTATTTCTTAAAAGGATTAAAGATTGTTGTACATGGCTCTACGATTGGCCACACATACATTTTGGGGGCGCTCAGCAACACTTGAAGATCCTTGGACTTCTGAGTTTTGAAAATTTTGTATATTGGAGGATTTGTCTTGTCTACCGTTCTTCTCCAATCTTTACATACTTATTATTATTACCTGTGATCTTGTGATCGTCCGTTTGCTAAGGCACACAGAGTGGAATTGATCTCTGCCGCGTGCCAGAGTGACCCCGTGAGTTTCAGTCAACCAAGAGATACGAACTTCATACCTCATGCATACAAAATGCCCTAAACATATGCTCTTTGCTTATTATGCACAGCGCAAAATTTTTCATACTTCGCTTGTCTTTCTTTGCCATATTGCAACGAAACAATAATCCGCCTTCTCATGTTGCTGGCATATCCAAAATACTCAAACTGCAGTGAACCTTGCAAAAAGGGAAGAAACAGTCGCATGACGAAAACCAGAGTAGCACTTTTTGCGTTTCACTCCCAATTATCTAAATCCGTCAGAAGCGTCCTGTTTTAAAAAATCTCCAATATGACATGAAAATGTACATATATTTCGCCCCATTCTACCGCACAATTGGTACAAGTTGAACCCATTCCCGTCTTACTTCAACAAATTTTGCTTGGATCCAATTATACATGAGTTGCGTGAGCGATATCCCAAAATAAGGTTCATCCAGGCAATAGTATAATAGTATTTAATTTTTTATTGTCTACTGTTAAATATTTCTATTAAATAGCACCTGGATGGGCCTGGTTTTGCGATATCGGTAGAGAGTTCAAGCGACTTATGAAATTTAATCCAAGCAAATCTTGGTGAAGTAAGAGGACAAAACAAAGACGAACGATGCATTTCCTCAAGAGCTCTGAATATCAACAAAATGTGCTTGAAAGAAAGCTAACTTGGAAACCTCGTGTCTTGTAGCAGTTTTGCAGTGCCATGGAAGCGAATTATACAATTTGTGCGTTAAATTAGACACTTTTAAAAACAGGACACCTTAGACAGATGACAAAAATTATTTTTCATCTTAAAAAGTTTACTACAGTTTAGTTTGGAAATTTAAATAAATTTTCTGCATAAGAATGCGTATGATTTTGTTGTAGAATTTTTATTTGAAAAACAAAAAATGATGTTTTTAAGTGCACGAAAGCACTTAAACTTTTGACTGTATTAAAGAAAGGAGTCGAGCTACACAACAGTCCTGAACGAGCCGATTTTCCATTTATTCTTAGCGAAAATTTTTATTGTGTGGAATTGCAAACTAGTCGGAGCTACGCAAGAGATGCAGCAAATCGGATCTCACTGGCCTGAGTGTTTCATGGCAAAGGTACGAGACGGAGCAGTTTCTGTGGCTGCCTTGCGTATTTGCTCGAGAGATCTGAATATCTTTTATATAAAATGTGCTCGATAAAAAAGCTAACTTAACAAATTGACGACAGTATGAGCCACTGGTGGCTTATACGTGTTTGTCCGCGTGGGCCAATATGAGCCACCGGTGGCTCATAACTTTTCGCGCTACTGTATTCCTGCCGTCGATTTTTTATAGATGTTTTTTCTGTTCCCTAATAAGTTGTGATAGAAGAATGTCCAACAGGAATAAGCAAGAAAATTGTCTTTGCTTTCCTTAGATATATCGAATTAAATAATTTTTCTAGGAAGGAGACCAATTTTACAACCAAATCAACTCAAGTCAGTATTTTCCACTCAAACTTTGCCCATGAAGGTTATGTGGGGTGCTGATCACAAATATGACATCTCTTTTTCAAAATTTGGCCGATTACGGTAGGTTACGGTAGGTACAGGTGAGTAAGGCAGACGGAGTCATGGTCACCGATTTCGCTCAAACTTCGCCTATGGGGGTAATTTGGTGTGCTGATCACGAAACCGACATCCATTTTTAGTATTACGGTGGAATAAGGTAGACTACGGTAGGTACTGAGGCTGTCGGCGATTACCAGTACCTACCATAACCTACCGTACTGCGAGGTTTGGGGGAAAACGGCAAACGGGAATTGTCATCAATGTGTTAAACGCCTCGTTCTTCGCAATGAGGCACGCCGAATAAACTGCCTTGTAATTATCTTCAAAATAGTTTTTTCAGTGAGACCTGATTTACTGCTTCTCTTGCGTCGGTTAACCATCTCAAGCTTTAATGAGCTTAAAAGGTTGAAAAGGAAGCCTAAGATTCTTGTCAATAAGTACATTGAACAGCTATATCACATCGAAATTTTTTATCCTTTATTTTTTCGAAGTTGCAGTCCTCGTGCTATACGCTTGCCGTGTGGTCATATATCGTCGCATTTGAATTTTATCAGAATTAATGCAGGAAATCTAAAGTCTGTTATTTTGTTCCTTACTTGGCGAAAGATGAGATAACTGACTACAATGTTGTAGACGAACGAATGAAGATTCGTGTCAGTAGACATTTGTGTCAATGTTTCGGGATGACGAGACTCGATGAATCTGCCCGGTGGACCATATTCGAAGAAAGGCTATTCAACAGTCTAGATTGAGAGTCAGTTGGGTGAAAGCAGGTTGCTGACGTTAGCCTCCTCTTCATCGTCTTTCGGTCAACCTTAGTCGAATCTCACTATCACATTGTGAACGTCGTGACTACTGTCACTTAGAGCTGTAGACAGGTGACAGCAGCCAAAGGCTCGTCCTTTGGCATCCCTATGAAAGGAGTTCAGAGATTTCATCTAGCTGCTGCGTTTCAATTACATCCCCTACTGATCATTTTAACGCAAGGGATTTTGCCGAACAAGAGGAATGGAGACGGAATCTGCTGAGATCCATTGGTCAACTTTTTCCACCGTGCTCGCCATGCGTAAGCTTCTGAAAGCGATCGCGTCGAAGCGAGGCTTTGAAATTGCGCTCCAATTTCACGCTTACAGCGCACAGATTCAGTGCGGCATCCGGGTGCCTAATCAACCTAAAGAAGAATTCCTTCCAGCATGCTTGACATGTTTGGGAAGCCTGTGTGCTAAACTATAGGTCATAGAAGGGCTTATTTCCTTCAATCTGAAGAAGCAATGATGCCCATGAATAGGTTAACTTTCGCATCGGCTGCCCTTCGGACAGTGCTAGTAAGCATAAACCATGCGAAGCCAATGCATATTGCGTACATATGCAATGACTTGCGGTGGCCAGCCGATGAAGAAGTCAGTGTTTTATCCTTCCCAGGCTAGTCTGGTAACAATTCACCGACCCCGGGAGGATGGAAGGTTTGGTTGGCCTGGGCGGGAAATCCGAACCAGGAACCTGGTATCGGGTGCACGCGACAGCCGGCGCCTCCTCCGACTGCCTCCTAAGAGTAATTTCTTGCCCAAGAAAAACTTAGAATAACTTTTTTGAATTTTTTAACTTCAGTTGCCCGGATGAGTGTTTATTTTTATACAATTCTTATTTTCTGAGAACACATAATAAATTAAGTTCTGTTTTAAGGCGCAGTAAGGCCGCAATCACGTGGTGCATTGAAAGACTGATCGCGCCATGCAGTCGGAAAGCAAGTCGCAATGTTTATCTGATTGAAAGTGTAAATACTTACTGCTCATATGCAGCAAGAAAGTCAGGATATGTTTTTTTGCAATTGTTTATGTTGCACCGTTTGCAGATGTAGAACTGCATGCAAACAGAAATTTTGCTACCAATCGAATAAAAATCGCCAAGTTTTGGACGGGGGCGTGGCGCAATCTCCGTTTGGCCATATAAAATGGCCGCGTTCCTGCTTTTCAAAACAAGCTTTAAATCATTGTTTTTGCTCGAAAAGAAAGTTGTACTAAAATTTTCCTTGAACAAAAAGTTATTCTAACACTTTTGCAGAGTTTCTAGTTTGACATAGAAGAAGTTCATTTCGATTTTTTTAAATTTGAAAAGCCTTAGGTTAACTTAGAAGAGTGTCCAATTTGACGTGAAAAGTGTCCAAATTGATTTGAAAAGTGTCCAGTTCGACCTGAAAATGGTATATATGATGAAAGACAACGTTAATCAGTTCCTGCTAAGGCTGAGCTGTAAATTCCACTTGTGCAGTTCATGGTATAGCCAAGTTGAAAGTGTGTGGCCGGCACGTGTGGCCATCTATGTCTTACTTAAAGATGACTATGGCCAACCGATGGACAATTCAATGATTTATCCTTTCATTTCTGATGCCAACCACCGCCCATAGAGAGATGGACGGCTTGGTTAGCCTGGACGGGACTTGAGTCAAGAATGATTATTGGAGGTGCACGCCGCAGCAGTTGTCCCTTCCTAGTATGACAAGTCACGTCCTATTACATGTTAATTATACGCATAGATAAATTGTGCCCGTAAAGTGCAGACGGAGCAGATGCCGTTCATCGCGTGCACTCGATACCAGATTCCTGGTTCGGATTTTCCGCCCAGACCAACCAAGCCTTCCATCCCTCCGGGGTCGGTGAATTGGTACCAGACTTGTCTGGGAAGGACGGGGCGCTGACTTGTTCATCAGTCGGCCACCGTAAGTCATTGTATGGCCAAATGCGCATTCATGTCGCCCCAATACTTCAAGTAAAAGTAAAATGCGTGGCGCTTCCCAAAACGGATTGAGTAACGCCGTCCCTTGTCATTTATCCTTTATAAATAAACGACTCATGGAAAATTATTGAATCAACAGAAATAAATAGAAGACAGCACATGGCGCAATCTTTGTGAGGTTCGCTATCCACCTGCATCTGTTGGTACGTGTTGGTGGATTTCAGGGCTTGGTTTCGCCCCAGCCTTCTTTGACGGTTTTTTTTTGTTGAAGACTGTGAACTGATATAGGGCAGGTTTCCGAAAATAATGAAAAAGAAAAGGTGTATCGCCAAAAGCATAGTACCTAAAAGTGCTGGTTAAGGCTGAACACGATAGATCCGAGCTGCATCCACGAAGTCTCATCGTCGAAGTAGCATGCGTGGCGCATTCCAGGAATTCGTTACACTGTCATGTGATCGATTGAATATAGTGCTCTAACAATTAAACTACTATCACTAAAACCAACCTAACTAAACTATCATATTATTCAAATTAACTACAAACTATTGGACTATTTTGCCCAATTCAAATGTGATCAAAACCGCTTTTAAGGCTGTAAAGGCACTGCACAGAGGTCCATGGGTAGGAGTAAGCCCCTTTTTTGTAAGTGAGCTGCATTAGTAGCCATGGAGAGAGACCGCCTCTGAGTGACACTCCCCAATTGGTTCAGAATGAATCCCAGAGGCTCATGTTAAATGCGACGGCCCATTCGCAGGGACGAGGAGAGGAGGGGGGGGGGGGGGGGTTCCCCGCTGGTGCGCAAGGTCACTGTACTGTTTATCAGCCGCGAAACCCGTATGGCTGCTGAACAGCAGCACGGCAGATTGAGCACCACCGTAGCGTAGCGAACCGTGTGGACCTTCTCACTTGCATTGCTCATCCTTCCCATGTTCGAACGCTCTTCGGCCAGCGGCTCTCTGCGGTTGCCGGGTTTTACCCGTGGATTTGCATAGTGTCGGCGACGCTGACCAATGTGCCCTATGACTGTACTACCGCTCGCTCGATTCCGCATTGATTCACCATTTTGTTACTTTTTCTGTGATTGTTATTGAAGAAGCGGCACGTGTAGCGCAGTCGGAGGAGGTTCTGAGTGTCGCGTGCACCCGATACCAGGTTTCTGGTTCGGTTTTTCGGCCCAAGCATTCAAGCCTTCTCCCTCTGTGGTCGGTGAACTGGCACCATACTTGCTTGAAAAGGATGAGTACTGTAGTATAATTCAGTGTGTTCTTCTGCCGAAGACGTTTTTAGGTGGAATCTGCCTGACGTTTCGACCTTATCGTCGTCTTCAGAAGACGAAAAGCGGCTCGAGGCGTTCGATTGCTGTTTTACCCTTCCAAGCACTCTACCTGCGCTAGCATTTTTGATCTAGACTTGAAAACACACTTTCAAACCCACGGATTACCGGGTAGAGCACCAATCTAGCGCTTCGATCCGCTTTTAGGCCTCTGGAGACGACGACAAGGTCGAAACGTCAGGCCAATAAAGATTCCATCTGAAAACCTCGCTGGCAGAAGATTACACTGAAATATATTACGAGAATGCCGAGGTTTTAAGATGAGGGAACTTGGAGTTTGCTAAAACATTCTTGCCACCGCAAGTAATTGTATGGCCATACACGCATTCAATTCGCCTTCACCACTTCCAGTAGAAGTAATGAATGCGTAGCGCATCCCAAACGGGATTGTGTACCGCCGTTCTCTATCCTTTATTGTTTATTTAAAAAAAACTCCTTCAACCGTACCTTTATGTCCTCCTAAATCTACTGTATTTAACAAAAAATGTGCTACGCAGCATAGAAAACGGAGAGTCTAACATCGCCTTCCAAGAGTGCAGCAGTCAGAGCTGGTGCCGGCTGTTGTGTCCAACCAATTCCAGGTTCTCTGCTCGGATTTCTCCCACCCCCAGGCCAGCCAGGCCTATCATCAGGGGTGTGCGGAATTTCCGTTTCCGTGTTCCGAATTTCGGTTTCCGGCCGTTTTTAGTCCTTCCGTTCCGTTCCGTGTTCCGCTCCCTTTTGGGCCGGAAGACAGAATGGAAATGGTGACTCATCACACATTGATTGTTTTGTACTGACTTCATTCACCTCTTGAACTTAAATGAGAGGCTGAAGAAAGAGATCAACCGGTGGTGCATGCAGATGTCGCAACAGTGTGATAATCAAACTAGATCTTTTATTGAAAATCAAGAAAACTTCTCTTGAATAGGTGTACTACCGAATATTAAAGGGCCACAAAGGTTCCATGAGTGTTTGAATGAAGAATCAAATTTCTTATGCAGTGCATGTTTATTTTTTCTCTAATAATCTTATTTCTAACCTGGAACACCAATTATTGACCAGAGCTCTATAAACATCTGAAGTTGCCAACGGTGCGCTCCACAGAGGACATTGGATCTATCCTAGTCGGAGGAGAGCATGCGGTGTCTTCTCCCTCCACCCCTCCTTTAAGTTTGTTGCAGAGCTTCAGCTTCTGATAGATGATACTATGGTGTCCATTCGAACTCAGTAAGTCGACGTCGTGTCGCTGAACGTTACTGCAACTCTAGCGCTGCCCCCTTCCAATTAGGATAGATCCGAGACATTCAGTAAGATCGGTTAAGAGTTATGAGTGGCGAGATCTCTGGCATCTTACTTGTCAGTTGGGCCAATTGTGTCTAAAATGCTTTCTTCCTTTTTACAGAAAGACTTTGCATAAACTTCAATTCATTACAGTAGTATTGTTTGAAAAGTCATCTCAATAGTGATACGAATACAAGGATTTTTTATTGTTATGTGTTGCTGGGGCGCGTGTAGCGCAGTCGGAGAAAGCGCCGACTTTCGCCTGCACCCGATACAAGGTTACTGGTTCGGATTTCCCGCCCAGGCCAACCAAGCCCTGCAGCCCTCCGTGGTCGGTGAATTGGTACAAGACTTGTCCGGGAAGGATAAAGCGCTGAATTGTTCATCGGCTGGCCACCGCAAGTCATTGTATGGCCAAATACGCATTCAAATCGCCTCCACGACATCCCGTAGAAGTAGAATGCGTGGCGCACCCCAAAAGGAATTGAGTAACGCCGTCCTTTATCCTTTTTTATCCTTTATGTGTTGCTCGAAAAGAGTCGCCTGCTGCCCTGCCCGTTTTCTAAATTCGTTAATGGCAACTTATTTATTACTGCCATTATGGATATATATATATATATATATATATTCATGAGGAATTAAATGAAGTAATGAGTTTTGAGTCATTTCCGTTTCTGTGTTTCTATTCTGGTCTCCGCCATTTTTTGAACTCTTCCGTTCCGTATTCCGTGTTCCGCTTTTCTCGAAAAAAACTTCCGCACACCCTGCCTTTCATCCCTTCGACGTCGTTAAATTGGTAATAGAGTCATAAAAGGATAAAACGCTGACCTGTTCATCGGCAAGTCACCGCAAGTCACTGTGTGGCCAAATACTCATTCAAATCGCCTCCACAACATCCCGCAGAAGTAGAATGCGCGGAGCATCCCAAAGGGATTGAATGACGTTGTCCTTCATCCTTTTATCTTTATTACTAAGGATAAAAGGATGAAGGACAGGCCTTGAAATAATTTCCTTAAAATATTCCGCCAAATTTAGACAATGGTCTATAGTCGCATTTTTTCATTCCGTGTCCATTTTTTCACCGTGTTGTTTCCCACGTAATACTTTTTCTATGACACATTTTCTTTTTTGTCATTTCTGCATATTCTTTTTCAAATTTTGAGCTTTAATTAAATTTTTGCCATTAGCACTGCAGAGGCTTAGATTGTGGTCCGAGCCTCTCAATTCCAAACAAATCCGGCAACAATTCACAGATCTGGAGGGATTGAAGGCTTTGTTGGGCTGCGCGGAATTCCAACCAAGAAGCTCAGTTCATGGTGCACGCGAGAACTGCGCTTCTCGGACTGCGCTGTCTACCGTGCACCCTGACCGGTAGGTTTGAAGATGAGAATTTTATGACCAATTGAGGAATGCCTGTACAGCGCTTCCAGGTACACATCGGCCTAAATTGTGTCAAAATACTACTTCTAATAGCGTCCTCAATCATTAGTTCCCGATACCCCAATTTCTAAACCAAGGTCGAGGCTTCCTGTGGAGGTAATTGATGAGGCTAAAGATCTACCCGAAACTCACTCGACAACAAGCTCCTTTGTTACGTGTAGGCAGGAGACGGATTAGGGTCCTCTTTGAAACATTAGAAAATACTGCCCAATTTTGTAAAATTTAGTCAGTTCTATCCGCTTTTACTGCAACGATTGTGGCCCATCCTTTGCTTCCTAGGAGCATTCCCATCGCCTTCAAGGCCTTGTGCCATTTCGAAAGCCACATGGTCGGCCGGTGAGAGCAAAGCCGTCATGGACGATTTCCTCAGGGCGTCCGATCATCGGCTTCCGAACGTGATTGCGTCATTGATGTGGACTGCGGAGCGAACCGGTTGCCCATTCCAGAACAGCGTACCGAAACTGACCGCCACCTTGCTTACCATAGCGCCGGCCACGCAATCACTGGACGCTGTCCTCGTCCGCCGAAGCCGCCACAGACCACACCACTTGCGGCTTCGCGGCTGTCGACAGATTTAGGCGAGAGATGATTGATGTTTCCGAAAGAAAAAGGCTGCCAAGAAGGCTGTGGCCGTAGCAAAAGCCACTCATTACAATGATGTCTACGAAAAGCTTGAGTCGCGCGATGGTGAGCGGTATTTGTACCGACTTGCGAAAAACCGTCATCGCCAATCCGAGGATATAGAGAAGTTCTTTGGCATCAATGATGAGAACGGCCATCTTCTGACAGAGCGCAAAAAGGCATTGAAGCGATGGTGCGATTATTTCGAGGGAATTTCGACTGAAGAGTT
The DNA here is from genome assembly GCA_947359475.1 of Heligmosomoides polygyrus bakeri. Classification (NCBI taxonomy): domain Eukaryota; kingdom Metazoa; phylum Nematoda; class Chromadorea; order Rhabditida; family Heligmosomidae; genus Heligmosomoides; species Heligmosomoides polygyrus. The sequence goes on along the minus strand of OX375867.1, from coordinate 93,694,778 downwards.
CCCTCATCCGGCCGTCCCTTCTGTGGCTCCTATCCACGGTCCCGTCCACAAAATCACTGTGGAGGAAACTGATGCGGCTCTGAGGATGATGAGACCGGGCAAGGCGACTGGTCCAGATGACTTGCCAGCTGACTTATGGAAGTCGATGTTCTGGTACTCTGCTGAGTGGTTGGCCAAGTTTTTCAACCAGGTTGTAGCGGAGAAGAAGGTGCCTGATGTTTGGCAGGAAAGTACGACGATCCCGATTTGGAAGAAGAAGGGCAGCCCTGCAGACTGCTCAAATTACCGTCCGATTCGGTTGCTCTCGCACAGCATGAAGATCTTCGAGCGAATCCTCGATAGCCGAATTCGCGAAATCGTCAAGCTTTCCAGCAATCAGTGCGGCTTCGTGGCTGGTTGTGGCACTATCGATGCCATACATGCCGCCCGTCTTCTGGTAGAGAAGCATCGCGAGAAACAGAGGCCGGTGCATCTTGCCTTTCTCGACTTGGAGAAGGCCTTCGATCGCGTACCGCGTGAGGTTATATGGTACGCCCTACGACAGCACGGTGTTCCCGAAGAACTTGTAGAGTGGGTGCGAATGCTATACTCTTGTCCAAAGAGTCGTGTGCAAGCGGCAGCAGGAACCTCGACGGAGTTTCCCATCTCTGTTGGGGTGCACCAAGGATCTGCGCTTTCCCCACTCCTCTTTGTTGTCGTAATGGATGCCATTACGCGAGATCTTCAGAAGCCCGTCCCTTGGACGTTGCTATATGCTGATGACGTGATGCTCGCCTGCGAAGACAAAGGTGAGCTCGAGCGAGAGGTGCAAGCTTGGTGCGACCGCCTGGCCATGTTCGGACTCAAATTGAACGTCAAGAAGACCGAGTATTTCACGACTGACGTAAATGAGTCCGGCTCCATTAAGATTAACGGTACTGAGCTTGCACGCACTTCGGTGTTTAAATACCTGGGATCAGCAATAGCCTCTGATGGCAGTCTGATGGTTGAAGTGAACTCACGCGTGAGTGCAGCTTGGTCGAAGTGGCGCTCGTTGACTGGAGTACTCTGCGACAAGAAGATGCCAGAGCGCTTAAAGTCGAAGATCTACAAAACCGTCGTCCGGCCGGTAGCGATGTACGGAGCTGAGTGTTGGCCTGCGACAAAGGAAACGGAAAGTCGCCTCAGCGTAATGGAAACGAAGATGCTGCGCTGGATGGCTGGAGTCACACGCCTGGACCGCATCCGAAACGAGGCTATCCGGCAGAAGTTCGGTGTCGCGCCGATAGCGGACAAGATGCGTGAAGCTCGCTTACGATGGTACGGCCACGTTCTGCGTGGAAATGAAGACAGCGTCCGTAAGATAGGCCTTAACTTCGTAGTGTCTGGAAAACGGCCTAGAGGGCGCCCAAAGCAGCGCTGGGCTGATACGTTACACAAGGACTTTAAAGTAGCTGGTGTCCACACTGATCTAGCACGGGATCGGGAAAGATGGCGACATGGCACCAGAAAAGCGGACCCCGTCATGAAGCGGGACAAACGCTGAAGAAGAAGAAGAAGAAGAAGAAGAAGATGATTGATGTTTCCGAAGAGGAACGGGTCCTGGCTATTCGACCGAAAGGTTTATCAGGCTCTGCGGGAGAAACGCCAGAAACGGAGACTTTCTCTTCCACCTGGCAAGCTTCCTTTTGTCGCGAAAGATATGTACTGGTCGATAATGTGGCCTACGTGAGAAAAGGCGAACGCACCAGCCAATAACAGCCAATTAAAGCGCCAGCCGAACACACGCCAACCAATAAGGGCATCGACAGTGCACTATCCTCTGTGTGACCCTCGCATTCTCCATAATATTGAAGTATTTAACAGACTTTTCTTGACAGATTACTCCGAATTTCACTAGGCGGAATTTTTTGACTGAATGTCGGAAACGGTAAGTCGGAATTGTATCGAAATCAAGGATCTATGTTGGTAAGAAATATTTTAACATTTACGCATTAAGGTACTGATATGCTTGGAACTATATGCAGAGAACTCTAAAATGATGGAAGGCTTGCCTAGATTAAAGTGAATATTCAGAAGAGTAGATAGAAACGTGCAAGCAGTTATTGCCACTGTCAAATAGGCTTCTCGAAAATTGCCATTTATATCGTACGGCTTGAAGCGCGTGGAGCGCAGTCGGAGGAGGCGCCGGCTGTCGCCTGCACCCGATGCCAGGTTCCTGGTTCGGATTTCCCGCACAGGCCAACCAAGCATTCCATCCCTCCGGGGTACCAGACGTGTCTGGGAAGGATAAAGCGCTGGCTTGTTCTTCGGCTGGCCACTACAACTCATTGTATGGCCAAATATGAACTCGCCTCCACGACATCCTGTAGAAGTAGAATGCGTAGCGCATCTCAAAGGGGATTAAATAACGCCGTCCTTTATCCTTTATCCTTATCGTACGGCTTAGCTCAGTGCAGCTATTTTGGTGCAAGTGAACGTCCACAGTTCAGTTCCGCTCCCAGGCTCACCAAACCTAACCGTCCTTTAAGATCTGCGGACTCTTTTGGTGATTTACGAGCTGCTGTCCTTTCTCTGTAATGTAGTTTAATAAATAAGTTCTTGAAAATTTTACAGCATTTTCATCTATGAAGGATTCTCAGGAAGGATTTCTGATTATTAGCAATGGCATGAACGTAAAAGATGCAGCTCCACAGCGGAAAAAAATAGCCTCAAAACTAATATTGACATCCACTTATATTTCGCTCCTATCCGGTAGATCGGCTTTGTAATTCGTGTTTTTTTAGCTCCAAATCTTCAGCGTTGCGCCGTTTATCTTCATGATTATTTATTTATTTAATTACTTATTTATTTATCTCTCACTATCCTTCACTCAGCCTTGCTTCTATCAGGCACTATGTCTTCGTAATTCATGCTTTTTGAACTCCAAATCTTCAGCGTCGTGTCATATTTTATTTATTTATTTATTTATTTATTTATTTATTTATATCTTTCGCATCAAACTGCGTACGTCTAGGCGTATGGTAGCGTAGTGCGAGGAGGTGTCGGCATTCGCGTGCATCCGATACCAGATTTTGGTTCGGATTTCCCGCCAAGCCCTCCATCCCTCCGGAGTTGAGGAATTGGTAACGAAGTTGTTTGGAAAGGATAAAACATTGATTTGTCCATCGGCTCGCCACCACAAATAAATTCATGGCGAAATGCGCCTTAAAATTGTCTCTACGTTATCCCGTGAAAGAAGAATGCATGGCACATTCTACAAGGGGACTGACTAATACCTATCTTGATCCTTTCTTTATTCCTACTGGAAGTCGAGGAATGGTGACTATCCCGTTGAGGATAGGGACGCATCAGAAGTTGAAGCATATATTTGGACACGCTGCAGGACGATCTTGAAGCGGATCCTCACTGATCACCTGTGTGGTGACTTTCGCCACGACACTTCAAGGACGCATAGTCTCTGCGCCCTCTTGGTCCCGCCGCGCAAGCCGTTGAATACGCAGCATCGATCCGATGCGACGAAGTATGAACACCGCGCGCGCGGGCTTCAATCTCCTGTCTACCGCCGTCCCGCACGGTCGTGTCCGTCCGCCGTCCTCTCTTCACCATCCGCTGGACGTCAAGGATTTCGGAGCGAGCAGAGTCAACCGCAGCAACGTCGAGAAGGAGCGCAGCCACGACGAGGATGAGGAACGTACCTAGCATGGACGCCAGGAAGAGGTAACCGCAGGTGCGAGGCGAGGAGCACCGCCTCGTGGGCACACGCCCCAGGCAGGACCTCGCCGGACCCAGGCAGGCCATTGTGTGGGATTCTCCTAGTGAGTGTAGATGGACAGGTTGCGTGACTCGTACTCATACTATGAGGAGAAGGGAAGGCGCAGAGATGTGCGGGGAGGTAGGCGCAGAGTCGTAGAGCGGTCGGGAGCTAATGATAAGTACCATCGCAGTTCCTCTCCATGGTTCGGCTGGGGTAGCAGGGCCCTACGTAGGTGGTGCCGCGTGGCAGGAAAGAAGAGCACAAGCGTGCTGTAAGTCCCACCGATACTGCCGCGCACGTGGCCTCGGGTCTGGACCACTGTTACCGAAGCCAGTGGCGACCAGCCCGGGGCAGGACAACCTGGGTCCGGATCCATAAACGAAAGAGTCAGTAAATCGCTAGCACAAATTAACTAACAGGCTGCTTGCCTGAAATTTACCAGCACTTCTGAATCACGAAGATCGCGATGGAGGATGCGGCGCCGGTAAATTGACGGCAGTTGCGCATTGGCCGCAGCCACACCAGCCACCACGCAAGGAGCGTTACAGTGTCACTCGCAACAGCGATATTCACCGAAGTGCACTACCTCAAAAAAAAAGGGTTTTCGACGACATTCGATGCCGAAGAACAGCGCGAGGTCTTCTATTACACTATTTCTTCTCCGAATTTCTCTCTACACATATACGTCCAGCGATTGTTGCTCTTGCTTCCAGATGAAGCGATTTCGATGTAAGTAAGAAAGTGCAACTTCTAAGGAAGGAGTAGGGGGAGAGGAGCGGATTGACCAAGGCAGGCCGTCATCTCTTATTGTTTAACTAATCGAGAGCTGATTAGAATTGATGAATTTTCTTAATTCTTCGCAGCTACTGGTAATCCTTCCTTTTCATTTCTAGTACGGCGGACAACACAAAACGTGTTCCTTTGTTAGAGATAATAAGGAACGCATGGCTATTTATTATGTTTCTGACTTCATCATCATTCTCTTATGTCAAAGTAGGAAGCGTCTAAAGAGCGGAGGCTTTACAAAAATATTTCTTAAATATGATAGCACGTGAAATCAGCCGCAAATCTGTAGATTGTACATATCTAAATTGAAAAAATCTTCATCAGTCGGCTTCGAGTAGGAGTTCGACGGGAGAGAGAAGGAGCCACGACAAAGACGCAAGATTCTCATGTGCGTGTGTCCGACTACTCTTGGTAACGAGCCCCTCTCGTTGCCACTGGATCAGAGATTAAAGGTGGGCTGTTGCCGCTGCTTCACCGCGTCGTTTACTTGTCGCTCTAGCTGGGTAACCGTTACAACGGTTTTTGCCGCAACTCTACCACCCCACTTATTGATGAATGGCGGTTTGGCGCTTAGTTCCATCGTTACCGGCCGGTAAGTCATTCATGAATCCGGTCCCAAGTGTCAAAATTTCAGTTGTTACTGGCCTTATCCTCGTGCTGTAGTTGAAGTCGATTGATGAGGTCTGTCAACTGATAAGCCTTTAAAATCAGCGCCATTCTTCATATTACAGAATTTTGCCATTAGAAGGAAATTTAACACCTTAGGTGCGTCACAACAACGGCGCCACTGAACGCTGCAGCTAACCGGATGATCTAGTGCAAGTGGTCCCCGTTTGTTGGTACTTTCGCTCCACGTTCGCTGAGGGTCACACCCATTCGGCCTTGGGCGAGCGCACGTCCATTATGCCCGGCGAAACTGATAATTAAACCGCACCGGTTGCTATTGACTCATACCGGTGGAAGCCCTAGAGTTTCAACTATATTAGCCGATTACGGACCGTATGGCGTAGCGGCAGGAGGCGCCGCCCTCGACCAGTCAGATTCAATCCACGCTCAGGCATTTTATCGTAGGAAGTCCAATAAATGGCGCTTTAATAATTGCAGGGGTTCATAACTAAAGGTCATACTTTCGCGTGATTTCCGGAGGATTCTGTAATTCTAATTAACCTTAAGCTATACACAGTAGAGAGCTGGTGAACTAATATACACCATTTTCACGTCGAATTTGATAATTTTCGAATTAAGTTGGAAATTTCCATCTTAAATTGAACACTCTTCTCGTCTCGTTTTTTTTTTGAAATCAAGACAAACTCTTCGAAATGGAAAAAATCAAAATAACCCTTAGCCAGGTTAAGCTACAGAGTTAATAAAATGGTTAGTTTAATTTTTTGTTCAAGGAAAATTTGGCAGGACTCTTTGAATTTTTCTTAGTTCACCTGCCCCAATAACCGTAATAATTTTATAAAAATTTTATTTTTAGAGAAAGAAATAGACAGTTAAAATTGGTTTTAAAGATAAGGACAAAGGACGGCGTTATTCAATCCCTTTTGGGATGCGCCACGCATTCTACTTCTACTGGATGTCGTGGAGGCGAGTTGAATGCCTATTTGGCCGCACAAAAACTTGCGGTGGCCAGCCGATGAACAAGTCAGCGCTTTATCCTACCCAGACAAGTCTGGTACCAATTCACCGACCCCGTAAAAATGGAAGGCTTGGTTGGCCTGGGCGGGAAATCCGAACCAGGAATCTGGTATCGGATGCAGGCGACAACCGGCGCCTCCTCCGACTGCGCTCCACGAGCCTGTTTCAAAGGACAGCGAAAAAACGAACGTATAGCGCATTGAAACATCAGATCGCGCCATGCACTCAGAAAGTTCGCAATATTTTTTATTTGATTGATAGTGTAAATGCCACTTACATGAATCATCAGTGTGGATATGTGTGGTCTTTGCAGTTGGCTTTCGTCGTATTTCTAACATGTGCCAAACTCCATGCAAACAGAAATGCGGCTATCAATCGAATGAAAATCACGACATCTTGGAAGAGAGCATGGCCCAATCCCCTTTTGGCGTTAAAAAACTCCAGCCGGGTTCAACCCTTCGCCAAAAATATTTCTACCGTTCGTCAAAAGACTAGCGGTCGTAAGGCAGGTCGTCGAGTTTATCGCATCTACAGACAAGACACTAGGTTAGCCTAGATGCTGAAACAGGAGCACGAACCGGTTTACATGCTCAGAGCTCTGGAACAAATTTTGTGGCGAACTTCTGCCCCTTAAGTTCCATAAGCGGATCAATTTGAATGAATTCGACTTTTCATCACGGTTCGTAAAAACAACCGAACCCGTTTAGTGGGCGGATTGTTCCACTGTGAACGGCCAAAAACGCTCCCGAACGCTGATTGCTATGGAAGACCTCCATCGGACAACATGGCAACGCCCACGAACGGGTTTCACGTGGCGGTGGCGCGGCCGTCGTTGCTCTCCTAGCCGCACTCCCAGCAGTCTGTCAGCCGCACCTGGGCTTCCTTTCGGCGGCCTCACAGGAATAGCTCGGTGCCGTCTAGGCTTCCCGTCTGTCCCTCACCGAAAAACACTCGACAAAAAGCGGCGCCTCGAAACGGGATGGAGCGCCGATGCCGGCGAGTTGGAACAGCGCGGTAGGTTTCACCGCTGCTGCTGCTGCTGCCCCTATACCGGTTACAGCCACACGGCGAGTTATTGCCAACCACAGCAGGCGCGCGTCTTCCCCATCTCGTCGGCTCGTTGTTGTTGAAATCGACGGAGAACCACACCCTGGCTGGTGCCTGATTCTTGGAACTGGCAGACTGCCGCCGACGTTTGCTGACTTTTACAGGCTTCGAGCACGACAACTGTTACTTTGGAATCACCTTATGCGAGTGATGTGTTCTTGGACTTCATAGCCCTGGCGTCGCCGTGGCTTTGTTTTTTCCGGTGCCTTAGAATACATGTTTACGTGGTATTAGGTCGTTGCAAATGAAATGACCGATTTTGACTTAAACTTTAACGGGTCATAACTTTGCTTGGAAGCAATTTTACTAATCGAAATGAGCACCATTAGAATTACTACTCTTTTCCCAACGCGACAATAGCTTAGATATTTTAAAAGCAGAACTACGAGAATTAATAAAACATAAGAAGTCATTTTCGACATCGTCTTGGTTGCTGAATTTTTTATCCTTCACATGACATCTAAATGCTTGAGAAAACGGTAATCAGTAGGGGGCAGATCTGTTGAATATGCTGGATGTTGCAGAGTTTCGTATCCCAGTTTCTGGGCAAGAATTTTTGAAACGTGCGGACGCGCGTTGTCATGCAGTAGGATTGCGCCTCTTCTGCTGACCAAAGCCGGCCGTTTTTCGAGCAACTTCTGGCGCATCACTTCAACTTCGGCATGGTACTTCTCCGCTGTGATAGCCTCTCCAGTCTTCAAGAACCTGTAATGGACTTTACCAGCCATTGTCCACCATACGGTCACCATGCTCTTATTCGATGGAGACTTGGTTTCGGCATCCCCTTCGAACTCTCATTCTTGTCCAGCCATTGTGCAAAACGACGACGATTGTTGTGAAGGATCCGTTTTTCGTCGCATGCCATGATCCTGCCAAAAAAGGCTACCTTAGATTGCACTTCCTTAACGAAACACCGGTGTCGTAGCGCTTCAGCATCTGCCCCTCAATCAGTTCTTCATCCAATCTCTTTACTGTACCGATCTATTCAGGTGGCGACTGATAGTGCTGCAGTCAACGCCAAAATGCTGTGCTCCCTCTCATAGTTTGACGCGGATACGCTTCCACCCGGCTTTGAGTCGTCGCTAAGGAGTGACGGCGACCTACCTCGGTCTTCACTTCGAGACTTCCATCTCTGGAGCGAAGCCATTCGCACAAGTGGCGAATTGTGCGTTTCTTAGCGAAATCCCTCCCAAATGCAGCGTTGATGTTACGAGCTGCAGTCGCGCCGTTGTCTCCAGTTTTCCATTCATATAAGTAGAGCACCCCAATATCAAGCTGAGCCATACAGTATAAACGACACCAGAAACTCGGCAAGAGGCAATTGTGTCACAAAAGCTGTAAATGATAAGAAAGCGGAGATTCTGCGCTTTCAGGAACTGTATACAGTGCCTGAAACGGGTACATTCGTAGTCACGAAAAATCGACCAGAAATTGAGGTTGCAAGATCGGCCATTTCATATGCAACGATCTAATACATGTCGCGAAGACGCACCACGGAGTACGGGAACGTGCAGCCGGAGTGTGGAAACGCGCCGTTGCTCCTACCGTAGCCGCGGCAGCAAATCATGTGTCCTGCTTGAGCGGCTGAGCCGAGCCTGACTAGCCCTGCGATCACCGCATGGCGCTTGCGTCCCCACACCCTCGCTACATGTTCCTGCACCCCGCGGTGTGTCTTCACAACAGGTACCGTTCATGTTTATGAACTGTTATAATGATTCACCTCTTTTCTTCAGCCTCAAATTGCTGGCATCGAGGTTGTAAGCTCTCATAACGATGCTAAGACTCTAGAGCCAGACGGGACTCGAACGCGCGCCTTCTGCTGACCAGACGGGAATGCTCTACGCCATTACACCACCGGTGCTGTTATAACGATGCTTTGTTGCGATCAAAACTTAAAACTGATTGTCCCACGAGCTGTGTGTGCGTTCCATCAAAGAGCGCCGGTGGTGTAATGGCGTAGCATTCCACCGGGTGAGCAGGTGGTACGGGTTCAAGTCCCGCTCAGCGCTACTGTTTTAATCGAAACGAAATACCGTCATACATTGTGGCTTGTACCTCAGTAACAGCTACTTGAGACTTTAAGAAAATGAGTACCTGTATTAGACACTTCTTCTTTATTCCTTTCTTTTTTATTCGCTGTTTTTAATCTAAAAATTAGTGTTGATCGCAAACGACATACAAATTTCTAACGCGCTTTCTTGTTACTGTAAAGTAGCCCAGTTGTTTCAGAGTTGTTTTGTATCCATTTCTTGTGGACGCATGACAGTGCAGTGTGAGGGGTCCCGGCTATTGCGTGCACCCGATACCCTGTTCCTGGTTCGGATTTCCCACTCAGGCTAACCAAGCCCACCATCTCTCCGGGTAGGGTCGGCTAAATGGTACCAGACTAGCTGGGAACGACAAACACTTAGTTTTCCATAGGATATAATTATATAGGTTAAATACGCATTCAAATTGCACGGATTGACATCCCGCAGGGGAGGGACTTATCAAGCAGTGGCTATAGGTAGAAATACAGTAAGGGAATCGTACCTACTACCCGCAGTGGGTAGCGGATACGATCCGTATTCGTGAAAGGAATCAAGGGTAAGGTAGAACTAAGCCTCTCGTGAGAACAGCGAATTTCACTGGAGTGCCACTTTGTCAGTAATCCTCGCGGGTAAGTGGGTGCATCCCAGACGGTCGTCGAGTATTCTCCACCCACTGATATACCCATGATGTGGCAGGGAAGGCTTATCATGAATGCCTCGCCGTGAGTACGTCTACCCCCTGTACCCCGCATACCGCGGGTATAAGCGTTGATGAATCCGACCCTAGAACGCGTGTAGTATCCCAAACAAGTTGACCATTGCTCTCCTTTACCCTTTTATCCCTCATTCAATCTCAGAAGTAATCCTTATTGTTGCTAAGGCATTCGCTGTATGTCTTGTTGTCCTTTTTTGGGCGCCTTCCTGACTCTGCTCGTTCTAGCTGAAAATAGGCGGACTATTGCCACTTGTTGTGAAGATGAAGGTAAAGCCATATAATAATAGAGATAGAGTTAAAATAATAGAGATTGTATGTTGACCAATAAGAGAATCAGACTTTTTTCTTCATTAATGCCTTCAAACCGGTCGATTTTTAGGATTTTTAATTTATCGGATTAACTGCAATTAACAAGGTTTTATCGCTAAAAAATTACAGAAAAATTTCCGTGTAAACTTCGACGCTCATCCCTAATCTAGGCCTGACTCTGGGTACATTTACCCTGGTGCATACATTTTAGCGCCAAAACCACTATCTTACCCTTTACCCAATTTTGTACTATGGTTTTAACGGATTAGCTGCAATTACCAAAGATTTTATCTCTAAAAAAGCACAGAAAAATTCCCGTGTAAACTTCGACGCTCATCCATAATTTAAGCCTGACCGTGGTACATTTACCCTGGTGCATACATTTTAGCGCCAAAACCGCTAGTGAAGATCTTACCCTGTACCCAATTTCGTACTATGGTTTCGTTACACTCCAGTATCCTTTTACCCTCAAGATTTGATGTACTCTGGCGTGCATAGCACACATTGGACCCGATCGAAAATCTTTGGATAAATGGATGATTCGGATAACAGTGATTTTGCGGATCCCGGATTTTTGCATGATTTGGATAACGGCAATTTCGTGCGCCTCTGATTTTCCATTCGGATCGGGTTATCCAAAATCGGATATCCGAAGGTCCAGTGTATAGTGCCTAGTTCCCTTTAATATTTGCTGCGCATTTCCAGATTATCGCCAATGTATGAAGTCATTTAGTACTAGTATTGTCAGAAAATCTTGCCCGAAAATCTCACACCACGCAGCGATTAATTTTTCGGCTTCGGTTGCTTATCAAATTTCATCCATTCTAAGCGTCGGTGGTTCAGTTTATGTCAGTTTTCCTCTGCACACCACACATACACCAGTCGTAGATCATCGTTTACCTCAAACTTGGGTAATTAAACCAAAACTGCATGATTTTATAAATACATTACATATGAAAGCAACTGAAATTTATCCTACAAAAAGCTAATATGAAGAATAAATAAAAAGGAGCAATGAGAGTTATATGAATTTTTCCATATGACTATTTTATAAGGAGTTTTTTTTTGTTTGCTTAGCGCAACAATCTGATAAAACTTAAACTAGTTTGGATAACCTAAAGTTGGAATGCCTCCTTCCGAAGGAACGACGTTTTTAACCTCCTAAACGAGCCGATTTTTCCAATGTAAAGCTCACGAGGCCTATTCTTCAGAGGTAGCGTCGAGGAGGAGACATCCACATCGCTTAGCGATTTATCGTTATTGCCCTGATCACGCCGGACAATTATCGCCGTCGGCGACACCGACAAATTCACGGCGCCCAGCCTTCCAGCCAGTCTTCGACGTCTTCGGGCGTTTGTAGGCGACGGGCTGGCCGCCCAGGTGGCTGCGGCCATTGTCGCCGTCTAGGCCATCGCCTCCGTCCACTTCTGGACGTCGTCTCCTCGATATCTCTCCGGCGTTTTTCACTGATATCCCGCCATGTCTCAGCTCTGTATCCAAGGGAAGTCTCTCGTCGTTGCAGCGTGTTCAAGGGAGCGTTTCAGAGGCTGGCAAAAACCCACACGGAACTAGGGTGTCTGCTCACATTCCTACTGTGACTGCTTGCGAGTACTTGAATAGCTTAACATGTTTCCAGAGCTCGAACTTTGCTCCGATTAATCAGATAGCTAAGGAACTCTGACTATGAGAAAGATGGGAGCTGGATGAACATAAGCTTAGGAGATAATATCGATCAACGCTCTATTTCGTTCGTTCATGTTCCACTTTCATTCTTCTGACCCTGTTGAGGTCTCACCAATCTCATCTCCTACTGTCGCCGCCGTAAACCGTAATCTGTGAAGTGAGAGCTGAAGGGTAAACATGCCTTCATCGCCTTCATCTCTAGGTCTAAAAATTGGCCGTTCCGTTTCTACTCTAGAGCTGGTCACCGAAGCTTATTTTTTCAGTCACTTAGAGGAAGTCTGAACTGTTGTTCCATTTGCATTCTTACTGCTTCAACCGTGGTAGCGCGGAGGCGCCGGATGTCGCGCGCACCCGACTCCAGGTTGTTGGTTCGGTTACACCTTGACCAACCAAGACTTACATCCTTCTTGGTCGAAGTGTCTATTTATTTATTTATTGTAAGCAGAAAAAACGAAGCAAGCAACAAGAATCAACCTAGTAAAGATGAAAACTACTAAACTGCATCGTAAGGATACCGGTTAAGAAGGTTTTTTATATTGCCTTATAGAGTTTGATAAGATGTGTATATTAGAAAATTTCAAAAATTCAGAGCCAGCACGGCAAGTAAAAAACTGGCACGAGAACTTATATCTTATGCTTTTTAGTCTGGGAGACTGGATCTTCCACTGACCACTCCTTGTGTTCGATGAAGAAAAGGTGTAAAACTCCTGCAGGAGAATACGAGTAAAACTGCTTATAATCTTATACGCCGTAATTAAATCGTGTCTTCTCCTACGACATTCAAGGATATGTAGATTGACGAATCTGTTTCGTGAAGTCCGTGGGCTGGTGCCAGCCTTATCTGAGAACATTCCATAGAAGTAACATGCGTGGCGCTACACACTCAAAAAGAATTAACTAACGCCTCCTTTATCCTTTATCATTTTACGGCTTCAACCCAAGCTCTGATGTCAAACAGCCAGCCATTGCTGCTGTTCGCCAGGCAACTGCAAAACAAAGTCGATGGGCAGGTCTAAAACCTCGTTTCATCAGAAAGAGATTTACTAACTTCAGGTTATTTAAATTGGTAAAGGATAACGTTCGGTATAAATAAATCCCTGTTTGGGATGCGCCACGTATCCCACTTCTACGAGATATCGAAGAGGGGCCTATAGCCTCCACAACAACTAGGGGATGGCCTGCTGGTGTATAAGTCAGTGTTTCTTCTTTCCAGACATGTATGGTACCAATTCACTAATCTCGAAGGGAGAAAGGTTTGTTTTCCCTCGACGGGACACGTGTGCCGTGAAGCACGACTTGTTGCGCACACGACTGCCAGCACCCACTGCGACTGCGCTGCCATTCACTATGAAACCTCCTTCCTACTGATGCACGTTTTATTAGAAAGTTCAGAAAAGTTTAGAAATATGAATCAACTAATTGCCAGCTCTGGGTAAGATTTGCAATCGATTGACATCAATACCATTTTCACGTCAAAGGGGAATGTATTTATAAGATTTGTTCTAAACAAGCTTGACGCTTTTCAGAACTTTGAACATCGTCGGAAGAAAAGAGAAGTTGATGTTTACACATATCTTCGTTTTGTTGTTTCAAGTAAGCATAGTTTAAGCTTTCAATCAATTCGAAGTCTCTAGGAGCAGGCACGTGCGTGGCGTGATCTTATCTCCTGAAACGCTGAAGACTGCCGTTTTTTGGACTTTAGAACAAATTTTTCAGACGAAAGCAGTGTGTTCACTTATTTGGCAGGTGAGTTTGAAACATTTCAACGAAAATCATGCCCAATTTTCCATAAACAGGAAATTATTCTAGCCATCCCAAAAAGTCTCTAGATCAACCAGGAAGGCTCTGTTTGTTTTGTTTTGGAAGACCATTACCATTAGTTTAGTTTCGGAAGCGTGAAGTTTGCATAGGAGAGTATCCTATTTGATTGAAAAAATGACCATTTTGATTTAAAAGTATCTAATTTGGTCATAAAAATGTTCAAATTGATGAGAAAATAATATATCTAAATAAACGATTATAATAAATACTAAAATCATATTAGGCTTATTATAAGACTTATGGTAATTAGGATTAATAGTTATAACACGGATTATCATAATTAACAATAAGATACAGTGTAGTGAGACCTTATAAATAATATGCTTAAAAATAGAGCAATATAAAATAATTGATTTTATATGTTTCTCTTCTATAAACCTTAAAACATCTCTGCGTTTCACTAGGGAAACACCGAGAAGACGTTATAGCAAAAGGGATTCGTCTGAAGGAATGAACTACTATTCGTCAGTTCTTTTTGTTGTACTTTTTTTTGTTTTTCTCTTTTGATTTGTTTGCCCTTTAGTGTTGCAATGGTCTTTTTTCAATGAAAAACTAGGGCTGTAAATGTGATGCTTTGAAACCGTGAGTAGTAAATGAAAATGCCGGCGGTTTCTCTCATTTTTGGCCCATATTTAAATAAATCGAATAAATGTATCGCTACTTTTTTGCCACAAAATTGCGATTTTATTCATCATCTATATTTATGGGCGTGTGTAGCGCAGCTGGGCGAGGCGCAGGCTGTCGTGTGCACCTATACCAGCCTCTTGGTTCGGAATTCCCGCCACGCCTTCCATCCCTCCGAGTTCGGAGAATTAGTACCAGACTTCAGTATCTGTAAGGATAAAACGCTGACTTGTTCATCGGTTGGCCATTTCAAGTCATTGACTGGCCAAATACGCATTCAGTTTGCCTCTACGACATCTCGTAGAAGTATGTAGAATGTGCAGCGCATCCCGAAAACGATTGAATAACGCCGTCTTGTATTCGTTTCTATCCTTTATACTTATATTATAGGACAGTACGGTTTAGCCTAAAATCATACGCATGTTCAGCTTCGTCTGGAGGAGTATGGCTTTTCCCCTCTTTTTCCTCAATAAGCCAGCATACATGTAATCGCAGTCGACCGTAATTGAGTGCGTGTACATAAGTCTAGCCGCCATGGTTGCTTACTCCTCCTCAGAGGTAACGTCTTCAGTTAAAAGTGTCCGTAAATTTTCAGAAAACCTAATAGAACTCGAACAGTCTGATGCCTCTATTTTTTAGCGCAGGATATTTCCTGCGAATGTACTGCTCATGTTTTGCAGAAAATTTCCCGTTTCAATCTCACTATATGATGGGAGCGTCGCGCATTGTCGGTGTTCTGGACAAAGTGCGTTGGTCGGGTCCCATTGCTTCTCCCTGTTTTTCTTCGAGGTCTTTAAGTTGCGTTTTGTCCCAGTTAGATCTATGTTATACTTCGGCGACGCTGTTGTTGGCGGCACTGCGTAGCACCCACAGAAACACTGTCACCGATGTCGCCGGCAACAGTGTCGCCGAAGTATAACATAGGCCTTAGGATTGATTGGCTTGCATTGGATGGCGCTTCCGGGGCTGCCACATTAACGTAGGCCACATTAACGACAGGTTTCAAGATTTTTTCAACGTTAGGACCACTCGGCTGCATTAGTGTTACATAGTTACTTACGATTAGATGGTCCTCGTTCACTGGTCGTGCGGGTTACAGCATCGCTTCCATTCGTTTCGTTGTCTCCCCATCGTCCTCCAGAACCTTGTTGCCATTCGAACATGGTGACGTTGACGGCAAGCTCGATTCGTTCCCAACTAAAATGCCAGTTGGGTCATTCATACGACGACTGCGTCGTCCCACCTTGTTAGAGGTCTCCTACGAAGGTCGCAGGGAGAGTAGGCTTGCTCGTACGCCTTTCTCCGTCAGATGATCTGTAGTGCCAATGAGATATATGAAAAATACCCATACTGCTCTTCGCCACCTATTCGGCTCGTTTTTCGTATCGTTTTTCATTTTCATAGGTTGTCCGAAGTGTACATAGGATTACGTCTCAACTAATTAAGTTGAGAGCCTTCCAGTTGAAGTCCCTCTTTCTCGCGGTAGACCTTCTTCATGAACCGTTTTCCTCCAGTTTATTCGTAGTCCTATCCTTTTTCCTGGTTCGTTTTGGTCAGTAAGAGCCGCCTCTGCTTCCGCGGTAGAATTCAAGAAGAGTTCGATGTTGTCTGCAAATCGAAGATTCGAGAGGAATATTCCATCCGCACGTATGCCCTTTTCGTCCCAGTCCAGCGATTGCATTCTCCACTGCAGCGCTGCCATAGACAGCTTCGGCGACACGGTGTCACCCTGTCGCGCTCCCTTCCCAGTTGAAATGGTGTAGAGACGGTAGAATACTTAAACAGTCGTCCTAAATTCGGCGTAGCAGTCGGCTAGTGCTCTCAGGTTGGACGTCCGCTCCAAGCTAGGTGGGCGCAGACAGAATGGTGTTTGATTCAACGCTGTCCAATTCCTTCTCCTAGTTGATAAAAATGAAAACCAGGAGCAGACTGTATTCCCGGCAAACCTCAATGAGGCGGTTTGGATGTGATCCTTGCGGCCCAGCTCCAGCTTTCTCCACTGATTGGGCTTCACCAAGTGTTCCTGGTATGCGTGGAAGAACAGCCCTCGCGAATAGCTTGCAAAACACCCCAGCAAGCTATGGGACGGTAGTTTCGAAGATCTTCTCAGATCGCCCTTCTTGTGCAGAAGTACAGTACGAAAGTTCCTGAACTGGTCGGGGATTCGACCTTTATGAAGGTATGATGTCATGTACGCCGAGAGTACAGGGTGCGCCATAAATATGGTCACTTTTTCGCGCGTCATTTTTTGTATTTGTTTGCGAACGTTTTTATGTTTCCATTGTTTCTTCGGATTCTACGTGTCATCTTAACCGTATATAGTGTTTTTTGCATCTCCACACTGCTTCTGTCAGAAATGGTAAAGCCTTGTTGTCAAAGAGGCGCAATCTTGGATCCGAGAAGGGCAGGACTTTCTGTTCCCAACATCGCTCGTCTGCTGAAGCTGCACAAGATGACAGTCTATCGCTGTGTGGAACGTAACTCTCTCGATGATCGTTCCCGACCTGGCTGCCCGGTATCCGTAGCTACGAGCAGTCTTTGGAAAATCGTGAAAGAACAATTCAAGTGGAATCCAGGCCGCGGCATGAGAAAGATGGCATCCGAGCTCAACGTATCGGCTACGACGATGAAGCGAGTTGCTAAGAATGAACTTGGACTATACCCTACAAGTTCTCTCAACTGCACGGACAAACGCCTGCACAGATGGAAGGAAGAAGAAAAAAACGTCCAAGACTCCTCGAGCGGCACGACCACTGCACGACGCTCTTCACTGATAAGAAACTTTTCTCAATTGAGCAGCATTTTGACCGCCGAAACTCGCGGTTATTGGCTGAAAGTGGTGAGGATGCAGACACCGTTAACAGAAACTCTCATGCAGCTTCCCTTATGGTTTGGGCCGGAGTTTGCGCCACAAGATGGACACGATTGGTTTTCGTTGAAAAAGGAGCAAAGGTCAACACCAATGTCTACGTGAACGACATTGTGATGAAGGAGTTGCTTCCCTAGGCTCAAGGACACTCTGGAAATACAACATGGACCTTTCACCAGAACGGCGCACCCGCTCATAAGTCCTAGAAGACTCATGAGTGGTGCGCAAGGAATCTTCCCAACTTCATCCCTGTTTCTGGATGGCCGAAAAACTCGTAAGATTTGAGTGTTATGGATTACTGCGTTGGTTCATTCTAGAGGGTGAAGCCTGCGCTAAGAGGCGCACTACGACTCGAGAATTGAAATCTTCACGGGAAAAAGCATGGAAGGAAATTCCGCAAGCAACCTTGCGTGCCGCCATTGAGTCCTACCCTAAGCGTCTGAAGGTTGTCATTCGTGCCAAGGAAGATCATATTGGATGATATCCATTTTGCGTGTTAAGTAGATTGTTAATAAATTGTTGAGGAAGTTTCGCTATTCCCTGACAAATTCCCCGTGAGTAATTCGCTTTTTATTGAGTGACCATATTTATGGCGCACCCTGTATAACGCGTAGCGGATGTTCTCCAGCCCGATGAAGGTCGTCTGAAACGTGGTCTGGCCTTGCTGCTGTGAGTCCCTCAAGCGGTAGATTGCAGCTCAAACTTCTCAAGGAAAAATCAAAGGCGGTCCTTTACCTGCGAGGATCTTGCAGCTCGGCACGGGAGTAGATGAGCGAAGGAAATTTGTGAAGGGACTTTCGAATCCTTTCCATCCTTTCCTTCTTTGACCAAAATCTTCAACACTCAAAACGTATATGTAAGCGCTGGCGGATGAGGCGCATCCCGGGGATTGTACCCAAAATCGAGGTTCCCGGTTCGGGTCTCGCTCAGGCGATTGAATCTTCTCACTGTAGCTTCTTCACAACAAGGGCGACCTAGAAGATTTTGGAATCCTCCATTCCTCCGAGATCGGTGGTTTGCTACTAGGCACGTCTGGGAAGGATAAAACGCTGATGTGTATATCGTCTGGCGGGTGAACCAAAATAACGTGGACTAGATCTCTTGCCATAATTATAAAACAACCAACAATTCGAGAAAACAACGACTTAACTGCAATAAAACAAACATTAAGGTACATCATGTTTGAGTGGTTTCGAAGTGGCCTCCCTTGGAGCGGATGCAGAGGGCCAAACGTTTCTCGAGGCTTGGGGCGATGGGCCGCAGGCCATCAGGAAACAATCGTTCCCGTTCCTGGCGCAAGGATTCCTTCAGGGACTCAAGACTGCTGTGGCGCTTGACGTCGACCCTAGCCTCTAAAATTCCCACACACCGTAGTCCATCGGATTCAAATGCGGAGGGTACGGCGGCCATTCCGAAGGAGTGGTGAATTCGGGGAAATTGGCCTTGCACCACGCCTGCGTACTCTTCGCCCTATGTGCGGGAGCAGAGTCCTGTTGGAACGTCCAAAGAGCATCACTGAAGGACTGAAGGAAGAACTACGATTTCGTGATTGTCTCGGTGGTGTACATCTTTGCTGATTTTCACTCCTTTATCCATGAAAACCAGGAGGACATTGCCGCTATCGCAGATTCTGCCCAAAACGATGACCGATTGTGGATTTTGGCGGTGTTCGAGATAGCAGAGGTGCTTGGAGCCTCTGTAGACCAGATTCTACCATTTTAGCGATTGTGTGCCTGCTCTTCCACGTTTCTGCTTCCTGACATTTTTTCCTGGAAACCAATGGGGATCCAACAATGGTTCAGCATGGCGTTGAAGAGTTTATTGCCACCGTCTGTAGATCCAATAGTATTGTGGTGAGTATTAAAGACATTCATAACGCGACGTAATGGCGTAGAGCATTCCCGCCCGGTCAGCAACAGTTGCGGGGTTCGAGTTCAACATGGCGCTAGAGCATGGCGCTCAAAAAAAACATCGTTGTAGCAAATTGCAACCTCGATGCCAGCCACTTAAGGTCTAAGGAAACTGACTTGAGTTGATAACACTTTTTGTTCCCAAATAAACCGCCCTATATCTGAACGCACAGTAGAGCAGTGAGGAGCGCTGCTGGCCGCCGCGTGCACTCTGACTCAACGTTTTTGGATCGATTCCAGCCCAGGCGAACGGCGCCTTCCATCTCTCCAAGGTCGGTAACTCAGTACCAAGGAACTCAGTACTGGGAAGGATGAATCACTATCGGTTGGATACTGCTAGTCCACAAACCAAACCTTTTATACAATTTTTACCTGAAATCGAACACTTTTCAAATCAAACTGAACATTCTCTGAAGCAGGCTTGACGCTTCTGAAACCAAACAAAGCATCGAACACCTTCCTAATCAATGCGAGCACCTTGCACATTAAGATAGAGGCTTTCCTTGACGGTTAGAACAATTTTTGTTTAGAGAAAATTTAGTATGACTTTCTTTAAAAAATTTTGGAATTCACTTGCGCCAATAAACGACGATCTGTTTGAAATTCTACCAATTTTTTATTGAAAAATAATATTTAAATATTTCAAATCCTTTGCATGGTAAATAAAAGAGAAAACATTTTGACGAATTAAAATATGAGCTCAAGCCATGCATATTTCTTCCTTGACCCGATCGTCATTTGAATGATAGAGTAAATGCACTTACTAAATACCAAAGTGAAGGTATGTGCTTTTTCTTCTTGTTTTGTTGCATTGTTGTCAAATGTGTAGCTTACATGCGAACAAAAATTTTTCACTTTAGAATTGGATACGTTTCACGAAGATGCATCGCGAAAGTACGGAAACGTGCAGCAGGAGTGTGGGAATGCACCGCCGCTCCTACCATTATGCTGGTAGTAGCCAATCATTTGCCCCGCCTGTGCAGGCTTAACCGCTACTGATTGGCTGCCGTGGTTACGGTAGGGAAACGCGTCGTTACGGTAGGGATAACGACGCGTTCCCCTACCGTCGTTGCACTTTCCCGTTGCGTCAGATAAGCAGGGGGTGCGGTTCGAGTCCCGCTTAGCGCCAGGGTTTTAATCGCAACAATACACCGTTATAACGGCTTATAACTTCAGTAACAGCAACTTGATGCTTAAATAAAAGGAATATCTAGGCCAGACACTTCTTCCTTATTCCTTCGTTTTTTTACATATATCTTCAAATTAAGGTCTCTCGCGAATCAATCAATGTTTCTAACGCGCCTTCCCGTTACTGCAAAGGTCGTCCGACGTGTTGTTTTGTGTAGTTTTGTAGTGTTGTGTGATTTTTTTCCATTTCTTGTATACGCATGATAGTGCAGTGGGAAGAGGTGCCGGTTGTCGCGTGCACCTGATTCCACGTTATTGGTTCGGATTTCCAGCTCGGTTAACAAAGCCTTCCATTCCTCCGGGTTCGGTGAATTGCTACCAGACTAGCCTGGAAAGGATAAACCATGGCTTGTTCATCGAATATCGTTGTATAGATCAAATACGCATTCAAGTTGCGCGGATTGACATCCCACAGGGGCCGGATTTATAAAATACACCCGGTGCAAAATTATAGATTCACCCCGATTTCTCCACTAATACCCGAAGAACCCGCTGCCGAGGCTCACTGATGTTACCACCGTATTCCTCACTATCAAAAACCTTTATAGAAATATTCTCAGCAGCATATCTTATCAGTGCTGGATACCACGAACTTTTATTGCAGAAGTACCGAGTAGAGACCGGTGCAAAATATAGGTTCACTTCGTAAAAAACCTGATTAATAACAAAAGTACTTACAGACAAAGTAAGATTAATATTTCGTCACATCACTTTTGTTGCAGACAACATCAAAAATTCTATTTGGCATACGACTGACAAGGTTATCAATAACAGTTTGCTCTACGTTGTCCATGCATCAAGCATGGCGTTTTTCAGATAAGAAACCGCACTGTAAATGATTCCATTCTTGTACACTTTGTGTACAAGAATGCCCGACAACTCCTCTATCAGGTTGCGATCTGGAGAACAACTAGGCCCCTCCAAAGTTGAATTTGGTTGGAGCTAAGCCAATCTGTAGTCGACTGTGACAGGTGTATGGATGCAATATCTTGTTGGAAAATAAGGTTGTGTCTACGAAATCTTCTGAAATATGGCAGAAGGTGATCTCCGAGCAATTTCTGGTAGTCTTCACTGTTGAACTGTTGATCCTACACGAGACGAACTTCAAGGCAACAAGTCCGTATCCATAAAACGCAGCCTAAACCGTGAGACTTCCACCATCGAAGCTGCGCTAGAGAATACTCCCTCCTCTTCCCTCAGATCTCTCCAGTAGTGTCTGCATCGGGTTTATCAAGATTCCACTTCTTTTCGTCGAAGAATACCACCTAAAAATTGAAAACGCACTTCTGCTTGCATTTAAAACTAGATGCAGTCTCATCTCACCTCCTTCCAATTCGTGCTCATGTGCGCACGAGCGAAGTTGGACTTTGCGGCCTTGTGGCAGTCCGTCAAACGAAGGGCACGCTTCATAACTTGAAGAACAATGTGTGTACTGCGATTCAAATTTCGTAGTACTATCCATTTCGATGCAGGAAGGTCTAGATGGCATCGGAGGTCCTCCGAGGACTGGGTGCCGTTGGAAGCCATCCGGAGCAGGCGGCTCTGATCTCTTGCAGACAGCTTCCTTGGACGGCCAGCTTTCGATTTTTGCTTGTAGGCTTCCGTGTCCTTCAGATAGCGATTGATGCAGTTCAACGACCTCCCTAGTTGAGCTGCGATCATCCTGTTTGAAAAGCCGGCCACATGAAGAGCATCGACTTGAGTTCGCTCACATGTAGAAAGCTTGGGGTTCTTTGCCATCGCATCGATTGATAACAGTAATGCTTTTCGTTTCACTATTGACCTTTTTATACCGAGTTTTGCGCAGGAAAATGGTAGGTGCGGAAAATTTTCTCAAGTGAACCTATATTTTGCACCGGCCTCTATTCGGTACTTCTTCAATGAAAGTTCCTGATATCCGGCACTGATACGATATGCTGCTTATAATTTTTCTATAAAGGCTTTCGATAGTGAGGAATACGAAGGTAACATTTTTGAGCCTAGGCTAGGGGTTCTTCATGTACTATTGGACAAATCGGAGGTGAAGCTGTAATTTAGTACCGCGGTGTAGTGGTATAGGTAGAAATACAGTAAGGGAATCGTATCCACTACCCGCAGTGTGTAACGGATACGATTCATATTCGTGAAAGGATGAAGGGTAAAGGAAAACTAAGCCTCGGCGTGACATGTTGTGAAAATTGCAGCAAGCTATACATGGGCATGGTCTCGTCTTTTGATACGCTATAAAATTGCATTATGCATAAAACAAGCTTCAAACTATTACTTTCAATCAAAACATAAACATTTTTATCAAATTTTTAAACGAGTGGTCACTTGGGGAGGTGGACTCAAAAATTTAATGAAGGTCATACTAAATTTTCCTTGGAAAAAATGTTTTAGCCTTCTGGAAAGGTTCTAGCTTAACCTGAAGACGCTCGTTTTCCTTGAGATGATGTCTATTTTGATTTCGAAAGCATCAACCTTGCTTAGAAGAGTGCCTAAGTTGGTTTGAAAAGTGTCTGTTTTGAAAAAATGGTATAAACCCTGCTGTACTCGACGAACACCAAGGATATACACTCCAACGGCTTCTACAGCTAGCCAGGTGACAGTGCCTGCCAGCAGGTGACACCCACTTGTACTCGTAGTTCTCGTCGAGCTGATCATCTGCGCCTGGTGGATCAACTGGCGATTATCGATGGCATCCTGTAGCAGTAGCCGCTGCTGCTTCTGACTGCCGCTATCAGCGCATCCAGTTCCGACAAGCCAACAAAAGATCCACCACCACCAGCAGCAGCACCGGCGGCGACTCGCGTGGCGGAGCGGCTATAAGCTGGCAGCTTCTTCCTGCGGACGTGGGCGCCCGCGCCACCGTCGTCGCCGACGCCGTTCCGCATAACATCATCTCATCATGGCGGTGCCTGCTAGCCTGTTCCACAGCCCCAGCCCCAGCCAGCAGCTTCCCCAGGTTCTTCCCGCCACTGTCACGACATAATGCATAGCGCATGGTGTAATTGCTCCATCTGTCCGTGCGACTGTTTGCGGCCTTCCCTTCTCACCTGGGAACATCTTCCCAGATGGAATGATGACCAGTTGTTGAGTCACAGCAGCCTGCCTACCTACCTACGCCCTACAGAGTAACAAAAGACGGTAGCACCCCGGTGAGTCAGCCGTCGGGGTTCACTTCTTCGCAGAAGAATTACCATGTCCTTTCTATCAGTATTAGAGGATTACTCATGCTCCGAAGAACAGTTTGAGGTTGGTTACGGTAGATAGATTTGTGTGTATCGTGGCTCCGGCTCATTGATATCGCTTCTTCCCGTGCTCACCGTTCACGACGCCATCACATCCGTCCTTTCCTCAATTCATCGTGGTGTCATCGCGCGTCTTACGCCTAGCTCAGCCATTTTGGGCTCAAGTTCTCACCCTTAGATAATTTTTGGAGAATTTCTTGTGAAAGTAGGCGCGGTAGCACAGTTGTAGGAGGCGCCCGCTGTCGCGTACACTCGACACCAGGCTCCTGGTTCGGTTTTCTGCCCAGGCCAACCAAGCCTTCCATCCATCCTGGGCTGTTGAATTGCTACCGGACTTATCTGGTAGGGTAAAGCACTGAGTTGTCCATCGTTTACAGGTATAGACGCAAAACGCATTCAAATGGTGTTCACGATAACCGTAAGAATTGGAATGCGTGGCGCGAAAAAATGCAGGCAGATGGTATTGTTCCACGTTTTTGTTTGCAAAAATGTTTCCAAAGTGAAAGGACGGTCCTAGTAACTTCTGACCACAATACCTGGCCATCTGCAACCTCTGCATTCTATTCGATTTCATCGTTAGGGTCTAACTCTGGCTGGCTACAGCAACTTCACCTTTTGATCGAGTGCAGCTCAGGCGGGGGACAAGCCGGCTCTCGCGCGTGCACCGGATCGATTGAGGTTCGGGTCTCGTCGAGGGCAAAGTGAGCCTTCTACAGCTGCGAGGTCTCGATTATTAGTGCCAGGCTTGACCAGGAAGGATAATACGCTTTTTTCAATCGGCTGGCTTCTGCAAGTAATTTCTTCTTCTTCAGCGTTTATCCCGCATCGTAGCGGGGTCCGCTATTCTGGTGTTATGACACCTTTCCCGATCCAGCGCCAGATCAGGGTGGACACCAGCAGCTTTCAAGTCCGTATGTAACGTATCTAACCAGCGCTGCTTCGGGCTCTTCTAGGCCGCTTTCCTATTACCTCGAAGTTAAGGCCTATCTTGCGGACGCTGTCTTCCTTTCCACGCAGAACGTGGCCGTACCATCGTAAGCGAGCTTCGCGCATCTTGTCAGCTATCGGCGCGACGTCAAACTTCTGCCGAATAGCATCATTTCGGGTGCGATCCACGCGCGTAACTCCTGCCATCCAGCGCAACATCTTCGTTTCCATTACGCTGAGGTGACTTTCCGTTTCCTTTGTCGCAGACCAACACTCAGCTCCGTACATCGCTACTGGCCGGACGACGGCTCTATATATTTTCGACTTCAAGCGCTCCAGTGTCTTGCTATCGCAGAGCACTCCAATCAACGAGCGCTACTTGGACCAAGCTGCACTCACGCGTGGATTCACTTCCACCCAGTTTGCCGTCAGACGCGACTGCTGATCCCAGGTACTTAAAGACCGAAGTGCGTGGGAGCTCGATGCCATTAACCTTGAGGGAGATGGACTCAGTAACGTCCGTCGTTAGATATTTGGTCTCCTTCATGTTCAATCTGAGTCCATACCGCTCCAAGCGATCACACCAAGCTTGCACCTCTCGCTCGAGTTCATCTTTATCTTCGCTAGCGACCATTACGTCATCAGCATAAAGCAACGTCTAAGGAACGGGCTTCTGAAGATCTCGTGTGATGGCATCCATGACGTCAACAAAAAGGAGTGGGGAAAGCGCAGAAGCCTGGTGTACCCCGACAGGGATGGGAAACACTATCGAGGCTCCAGCTGCAGCTTGAACTCGACTCCTTGGACAAGAGTAGAGAATTTGCACTCTATGAGCACCCACTCTTAAACTGTTCGGGAACTCCATGAACTCCATGACTCCATGACTTCTGCAAGTAACTTAACATGTCAAATAATATAGTAGTATAGATAAAATGATAAAGGAGCGCGTTTACGAGAGATGCCCCACTCATGCACTCCTGGAGGATATTATGGAGGCAATTTTTAAGAACATCTGCCCTTTAGCGCGAATTCGAACAAACAGCCTGGAATCGGATGCATGTGAGAGCCAGCACCTCCTCGTTCTCGCCCAGGCCAACCAAGCCATCCCTTAGGGGTCGATGAATTGGTACCAGACTCGTCTGGGAAGGAAAAAGCGCTGACTTGTTCATCGGCTGGCCATCGCAAGTCATTGTATGGCCAAATACGCATTCAAGTCGCCTCCATGATCTCCCGTAGAAATATTACGGAATGCGTGGCGCATCCCAAAAGGGATTAAGTAACGCCGTCCTTTATCCTTTATCCTTTGTTTTATTTGCCCTTTACAATAGAAATTGCAGTGGTCAGTCAATGAACAAGTCAATGTAGCACTCTTCTCAGACAAGTACTCTTCCGATTCACTGGAACTGGAGCCATGAATAGCATACTTTGGCGGGCTTTGAACTATGGATCAATCAGAGTGCATACAACAACTGGCGCTCCTCAGGTTGCGTTCTCCTCTCAAGAAAGCTGCACTCGAACCCCGTAGAAGCATAACGCGTGGCGCATTCCACAGAAGATTTGGTTTAACTCGATCTTCTTCATTTTATACCTTATAATCCATTGAACAGCATAAAGATAAAAATAAGTACCTGCATTCTTTTACGTTCCAACCCTTCAAGCCACTTAACCCTGAAGATGGCACTGCTACTCAACTATCAGACGTAGAGGAGTGATAGCAGGGCCGTGGAAGCGTGGGTGAGCTTGAAATTAGTCAGTGTCTCCTAGAAAAGGCACATTCTCTAACTTTAGCTTTACAGCCCGCTGAGGTACTTATAACCACATAGTCAGTTTGCGGAGACCTCTTTTCCAATCAGTTCTGTGGTCCGTGTTTTCTTTTATGGACAACATCGAATCTCCTTAGAGATGGAAGACTTTTTTCCATAATCTATGGCAACTTTGCCAGGAGCAGCAATACTCAAACCACCTAAGCTACATCACATTGTGGTGGAATGCACGGCTTATTCTTCCGAGAGACTATCTTCCTCCGAATTGAACTCTCGGTCGATTCTTACCGCCAATGATCTATTTAGAAAAGTTCTACATCCAGTTATGCTCGCCATAGTCAACCCATTCGTGAGCTACCGTAGTCGTTTTCTGATCGATTTATCGATTTCAACGGGGTATTTCTATACTGTGCCGTTCTTGAAGGCTCATAAGAAGCAGGCTCGTTACAACGATGCGAACGATGTGATGGTTCAACATAGGGTTGTGGAAGTGTAGAACTAGTTCGAGCACTAACTTGAAGGCGTCACGCCTTCTGATCTGGTGACAATGACAGGAGGAATCATCATTGTGCTCAGTCGAATGCCATTGTTCCGTAGTGTTAAGAAACTACTGTAATGCAATTGTTCTCATTGGGAACCTCCAACGAAGTTAGAGGAATGGAAAGATAAAAGAGAGCATTAGTTGATTCCATTTGGAGTGCGTTACTCATTCTACTTCTGCAAGCCGTCTAGGAAGCAATTTGAATGTGTATTTGCCCCAATGAATTGCGGTGGCCAGCTTCCCAGACAAGTCTGGTACCAATTGACCGGTCCCCGAATTATGGAAAGCTTGATTGGCCTGGGCGGGAAAGCCGAACTAAGAACACTGGTATCGTGCGCACGCGACAACCCGGCGTCTCCAACGACTGCGCAACCATGCAAGTGCTCAAGGAATTATATGTATTATTCACAAGAACATTGTCGCTAGACTCCGATTCTCAGAAATTCTCTCCTGACTGTCTGAATGTCCGCACTGAACGCGCTTGCACCGTAAGTCACGTTGTCAGCAGGCGTCGCATAGGCTCTGGGTCCATGAAGACCACAAGAATGGCGAGCGGTTGTGGCGGTGTTAAGTCCCTTTCGATTTGGTCGACCACCTCGAGAACTCTTCGACCTCTGTGACTCACCCCAATAGCCCAAAACTCGTTGGAACATCACCTTTCGGTTCTTTGGCGCCGACGACGCCAAAAGGCTCCTAACATGGCTGCCACGGCGATGACACACTCCACAACTTCTTCTGCTCGCCCTCGAGACACTTTTTCCTCGTATCGTTAAGAGAACTCGATTAGATGTCACATTAAGTGCTCTTCTGGGCACCTTCTGAGATGCGACAGCGAGCGACGGCATCAGGCGACATCATCTAGTGGCAGCACGAGAGGTGGAACTAAGTGAACAGAAGCAAAGCACGACCTTGAGTGCCATTTTGACGTGGTTGCGGAACAGGGCAGCTGTAGGCATCATACAGATGTGCTAGACAGCGAGATTTGCACTGGCTAGACTCATGAGCAACATCCGGCGACAGTTTGCGAGGCACACTGGTGTGAATTTGCTTCAGTGGATTAGCGAGTTCCAACTCCATCTATAATGAACAAAAGAATAAAGGACAGTGTTAGTCGATTTTTTTGGGATGCGCCACGCACTGTACTTTTACGTGGGGCCATGTAAAAAATTTGAATGCGTACTTGGTTAATGCTAGAGTGCTGGCGCATTTCAAAAAAATTGACTGTCGCCGTCCTTTATTATTTTGTTCTTTTTGGATGGAGTTATTTAGCTACTAGTTACTCGCTAGCCCACTGAAGCGGTGACTCACGGAACTATTCTACACACTTCCACGGGATGTCGTGGAGACAGCTTGGCCTGCACAATGACGGAGGCCAGCCCACGGACAAGCCTGCACTTTATCGTTCCGAGGGAAGTCTGGTATTGATTTATCGACTCCGGAATGATGCAATACTTGAATGGTTTGGTCAGGATATCCAAACCAAGTAACTTGAATCGGAGTGCTTGCGACAGCCGGCGCTTCCTCCGACTGCGCTACCACGTGCCCGTTGAAGCATATGGCAGTGAAAAGTAGCTGTAAGGAACTAAGCAGCATTCGTCCATTGACTGCAGGGGCACAGAACGGCTACACATGAGACCTGGCGACAACGAGCTACTCCACGCGTCATCTGGCGACAGCCATGCTAACGCAACTACTCCTCAACCATCTTCATATGAGATATTGATACCTATGACGGCCGAGATACAGCTCCCCAGACTGGGCTACACTTTGCGGCTACAGACGACAATGAGCGACATTGCGAGGCACTCGGTTATTAAGATGAGACTGGGAGCTTAAAGGGTAAAGGACGGCGTTACTCAATTCCTCTTGGGATGCGCCATGCATTCCACTTATACGGGATGTCGTGGAGGCGATTTGAATGCGTATTTGGCCATACAATGACTTGCGGTAGCCAGTCGATGAACAAGTCAGCGCTTTATCCCTCCCAGACAAGTCTGGTACAAGTTCACCGACCCCGGAGGGATGGAAGGCTTGGTTGGCCTGGGCGGGAAATCCGAACCAGTAACCTGGTATCGGGTGCAAGCAACAGCCGGCACCTCCTTCAACTGCGTTACTCGCGCCCTACTAGGAGCTTACGGCACTGAAAGTAGCTTTGTGGTACAGCAAAAATTGCTCGTCAATCTGCCGCTGGCGGTATTTTGTCGCGACACGCGACATCTGGCGACAATGGACGACATCAACCGGCTCGGCTCGCTTAAGGGCCTCTACAGAGTCTCGCGGCAGCACCGTGAGAACTCGTACAAATCGCTCCCGCCGCAGTGGGACCCGCGCTGCCACTGAGGTGGAAGCCGCGGCGCGGACGAGTTGTCGCGGAGCCGCCGCACGCAAGGGTCCTCGAGGGCTACCGCGGTTCACGGCGGCTCTCACCCGCAGCGCCAGGAGCTGCGGGTGAGACCCGCTGGAGGGCGTGACCAGATAGGAAGCATGGAGGGAGGGGAGTTTTCTTTTGTTCCCGACCGTTGGAAGCTTCATTAAATGGGATACAATGAAGTTCAACTTGAATTCGTATCTGGCTCATGCAAGACACGCTGGGTCAGTCGATGGAGCAATCAGTGCTCTATCATTCCCAGACAAATCCGGCGCCTATTTACCGGTCCCTGTGGGGTGAAAGGCTTGGCTAGCCTCGGCGGGATCCGAACTAATAGGTCTGGTTTGAGGTGCACACGAGAGTTAGCGCCTTCTCCAATCGACTACGTGGCATGTGCAAATTTAATTAATTAAAAATAATTTAATTAATTATTTAATTTAATTTTTCTCTGATGTCTACCTTATGTAGCGTATTGAATAAATAAATAAATACACGAAGTAACGTTTAACACAAACCATTTGCCTAGATCAATGACAGCCGGCACCTCCTCCGACTGCGCTAATGGGGTCCTAACACGTCGCGAACATAAAAGTTAGATACAGAATCTAAAAGGAGCGTGAAAGATGGACGGAAAGAAGGCCAAGGCTCAGCGTCATAGTGCAAATATCGTCAATTCTAAGCAGGAACATTGGATCCGAATCAATCATTTTTGGAAACCCCGTTCCGAATCTCCAAAAACTCATGGCCCGCGAAATTGCTCGTTTCTGAAAAATTCAAAAGGCCGGGCCCACGGAATTTCCGTTGTCAAATTCAACCAGAAATCCGTGGTTCGAGGAATTTGCGTTATCCGAAATTTTCGATCGGATGCAATGTATACTAACGAATCATAATCGTAAGCCGTTGACGTACAAATGTTAGGGGCAACAACAGCACTCAGCTTGCTACTTAAAACCCTCCCCCCTTCCCTCTAGTCTTACCCTGAAAAATGCATTTATTCGTTTCTTTTTCCATTAACGCAACTCGAAGATAGGTACTATTCAGTCCGATTCTGGCGCACTAATTGTAAGGGATGATGACAAGGCAGAAGTATTTGCAGATATTTTTGCACAAGTTTACAGCCGATGCTCTGATAATCAAGATAGTCTAGATCAATTGTCTGGTCACCCACTCTATCCTGTAATGGATGACTCTGTGTGGTTCCATGCAGATGAAATTCTTTCCTCGCTATCAAAGTGGCCTAACTCTTGCAGCGTTACGCCTGACGGAATTCCCTCGCTCTTTTTGAAGGAGGTGGCCCCAGTTCTGGCAAGACCACTGGAATTTATCTTTAACTTAAGTTTCACCAGAGCCGAAGTCCCTTCTAGGTGGAGAACTGCTTTCGTCATTCCGATACCAAAAAAACCCCCAGCCAACTCTCCCCACAGCTACCGTCCTATTAGTTTGACTTCAATCCTTGCTAGGATATTCGAAAAGATCCTCAAAAAACGAATAGAAACTCATCTTCGAAAACATTCTATTCTGTCTCCATATCAACACGGGTTCCAGAAGGGAAGATCGACGGTAACTGCTATGCTGCAGGCCTTGAACGAATGGACTCTGTCTCTAGAAGGAGGGAACCCGGTAGATGTAATATATCTAGACTTTTCGAAAGCTTTCGATAGAGTCTCGCATGCGAGATTAGTCCATAGGTTGAAAGTAATTGGTATCCATCCACGGATAGTGGCTTGGCTACAATCCTTTCTTTGTGATCGGACCTTTAAAGTACGTGTCAATTCCTGCCTCTCTACTGTCAGGCATGCATCTAGTGGAGTACCACAGGGCAGCGTTTTATCCCCTTTATTGTTTAACATCTATACGTATGACCTGCCTTACTTAATTATTAGTAACGGTGTCAAATGCTGTGCTTTTGCCGACGATCTTAAAATATTCAACTCTGTCCGCTCCGCGGATGATCGTGCGGCCCTACAAAATGCACTTAATGTGGTCGATCACTGGGCTACTCAGTGGAAACTTCCGCTTTCCAGAGAAAAGAGCAAAGTTGTTCACTTAGGTGGCAATAATCCTTCTTTCAGTTACAGCGTGGATGGCATTCTTATCGAGGAAGTAGACCAAATACTAGATCTTGGCTTCCTTATAACAAAGGACCTTAGCTTTGACCTACATTGTGAAAGAATTGCCAATGCAGCGAGTAGGACTGTGTACAATCTATTCAGAGCTTTAACAACTAGGAATACGACAACTTATTTGAGAGCATATAAAACCTACGTGAGACCCTCACTGGAATATGGGACGGTGATCTTCAATCCGTTCAAGAAGAAATTTGTATCTAAACTCGAAAGCGTTCAAAACAGTTTCACAAGAAAACTCATGATTCGAGCTCTCGGTTTTGCATATAACAGGATCCCATCGTCTCATGAAAGAAATTCCAATTTTTGTCTCGAGACTTTAGCTTATAGAAGGAAAAAGTATGACCTGATCTTGTTCCATAAAATCCTGCACGGCAAATGCGACCTTCCCTTGGATATGTTTTGCGTACTGAGAAAGTCTGTTACTAGAGGAGGCTCGCGAAAAATTAGCTTTCCTAAGGCCAGGCTTAATTGTAGGTACCACTTTTTCACTGTTAGGGCTGGGACCTCATTTCTTAAAATTTCGAAAAAGCATAAGATCCCCAGCAGTTTGACGTTATTCAAGGCCTCTTTGGATAGATACCTCGGTCCGACGTAAAGTTTTGTCTGCAATTTTAGCAACATAATACATTACATTTATTTTCGACTGTTCGTTTCCTTTGTAGATACTTTCTCTTCTTCTTTTCAATAATGTTAGTATATTTTGTGTTCGTTATTCACAGGGTTGCATTGTTTGACATGATGTTATTCATGTAATAAATAAGAATTTCTTCGTTCCTCCCGGCAAAAGTACGCAGTATTGCGTCGCGGGGCTGCACCACCCGCCGTTGTCATGGCGGGCCCGCGGCACCCGCGGCACCCGCAAGACTCTGCTGCTGGCCTAAGACGACATAAGGAGTTGTGGCACAAAGAAATACTATTAGAGGTCAAACGCCATCTTACGACATCGAGCGGCACTATGCGACAATTGGCGATAGTATGCGACACCGTGCGACAAATGACGATTAGCGCTATCCTGTCTAATATTTTGGGCTTATTTTGGATACCACCTAATTCTTCGCAAGAATCACTAGATGTGTCCCTGTGGTCCTACATCCGTTATTATTTAGAAGATGTATCCTAGAAATCGTCCGAAGTGGGTCGGTTCCTGGAATGCGTGTCGCAAACATCGTCCATCGTGCGTCGGAGACAAGAAGACGCGTCCCAGATGTCAACCAATGTGCGTCGGGATTCAGTTCTCGTGTTCCAAACCTCGTCCGAAGTGCGTCGTGATCAGAAGACTTGTCGTATATGTCGTCCAACGTGCATCGCGATTCGGAATCCAGTAGACTTGTTTTAAAAGTTGCACGTCCGTTATTATCCAGAAGATGTATCCTAGAAATCATCCGACGTGGATCGGTATCCAGAAGACGTGTCGCATATATCGTCCAACCTGCATTGAGATCCAGTAGACCTGCAGACGTTGTACGTCCGGGTTATCCAAAAGATATGTTCCAGAAATCGTTCCATGTGCCTCGTCCACGTTCATCTAACGCTTTTTTTAACTACACCTTCCGACCTATGGAATATTTCGATGTTCTTTGGATGAAAAGCACAGTTAGATGTGAAGCTCAAATAGCCTTCTTGTCTCCTTGTGTGACGTCCCTTTCTGTACAATCGATTGATATGATAGTGATGGTTTTTCAAGCTGACAAGCCAGGGTATTGTGCTGTTGTCTCGGTCTGCATGTGCAGAACCTGTTCCGACGATTGTCAGTGGAGAAAGCGGCAGACGCAGAGTGAGAGAAGTCGAACGAAGAAATCAACACCACTTACCGGCCACTTTACCCTGTTACGACCCCGCCGCGGTAACTTCTGAGCGAAGCGAATTTCGCGTGAATTCGAATGGATCGGACGCCAAATGGCGGACGGTTTTGCCGTCTACAAACCCGTGCGCGAGGAAAGCTCGTTCCCAATGCGGCCACACCCATCTTCGCGCCCACCCCGCATGCCATGCGCTCCCAGCTATCCGAGGACTACACACCCACACGTCGTCCGCTGGAGGTTTTCCGTCGGACAACTCGCCCTCATCGCGCGTGATCCATCAGAATGAGCTTACTTCATGCTCCGGAATCTCCGGGAGACCATTCCCCCTGTTCCCATGAGAACCTGTCCAATTTAACCACCTCACGCATCTAGGTGCATTACTGGGCTGGACTGCACAGGATCTCAAAGGTACTGTAAGTGTTGTCAGGGTTCACTTCAGAGGGAACATTCCCTTTTAAAAAGAACTCGTTCGGAATTCTAACACATCTATCCATCTACTCCTTCTTTTTAGCGATCTATTTGTTGAAAAAAGGTCGTCGTTGGCCAACTCCTCTTTGAAAAGAGCCACGCATTTTACTTTTAAGAGAAACCATGGAGTTAACTTGAATACGTATTTAACCTGGAGGTAGACAAGTCAGTGTGGGACGTGGTGGCGCGCCAGCCAATCTTAACGAAGCAGAGCGCCGGTCGGACATACCACCTCCCAATGCTGCCCATCTTCGCGGCATATACCCAAGCCAGTGTAGCATGATTCTCAGACGGGTATGGTACCACCAGTCTAGAGGTGTAAAGGGTTTATTTGACCTGGGCTGGTTCCTAACACAATTCGGGTTACACGTGACGGCCAAGGGCTTTTCCGACTTCGCTAGCAGATGCTGATAAAGAATGGTGCGGAAGAAAAGTCAACTTGTCCATAATAGGGCGAGAACTAGCACAAATACTGGCCGGAGGCGATTTCCCGCTTATTTGGTGCAGAGGGTACGGATAGTGTAGCCACTCGGACTCTTGCCTGCATCCCGATTGAAGGTTGATGGTTCGGGTCCCGCCCCGACCACCCGACCTTCCCTTCCTTCCGCGGTGTGTGAAATCGTATCATGCCTCTCTCTGGAGGGCAAAGCACTGGCTTCCTTACTGGCTGATGGCCGCTAGTCGATGTGTAGATTAACCTCCCCATTCAATGTGCCTCAACGATTAAAAGTAGAATGCGTGGCGTATCCCACAAAGGAATTGATCGACGTCGACCTTTATTCTTATTCCGCTGCTGCTCTTGAAGTTGCGAAAGGCATCCAGTGATAAAGTCAACGTTCAATCCCTCCACTGGTCTCAGTGCGAAGATCCGATTGACCCAGGAGTGTAATCGAACCTGAAATCGATTCAGGGAGCACATGAGCACTGCCTCCTCGTACTGACTGCGTCATGCATGCCCTACCTTCGCTCGTGCTCATATAATTCAATTAAAGTGTGTTCTATACAGAGGGGCTTTCAGAACTTTTACGAACATTCATGCCAATACTTCAATTATTTATTTGCTTCACTACGTCCCAGAGATGCGCACTATATGTGGGATAACAAAACAAACAAAAATAGATTGTGTAACTAAATAATTAGATAATCTGCCAGTTTCTACAGAAAATCTGCTACAGGCCGCTAATATGGCCTACATTGCAAGGCAGAAGCGTACTATCCAATTGGGCG
This sequence comes from Heligmosomoides polygyrus bakeri, assembly GCA_947359475.1. Classification (NCBI taxonomy): domain Eukaryota; kingdom Metazoa; phylum Nematoda; class Chromadorea; order Rhabditida; family Heligmosomidae; genus Heligmosomoides; species Heligmosomoides polygyrus. The sequence continues at coordinate 93,659,904 of OX375867.1, read as the reverse complement.
CCAGTGCCACCTGATTGGTAGGTCAAGTTCAACCTTTCCATGGTCCACATTGACGAATTATAACAGAACTCCAAACCTTCGTAAGAATACTGTTCCACCAATTGTATCCTCGACCCCTCATCACAGTTCGTATCATCGTCAGGAGAACTCGTACCACCGAGCCGAGTTGTCTCTGATTTTAACGATAGTACAGAAGACAATGGTCGTCTAAAAGAACGCCACTACTCTTTGTCCGCGCTTTCGCTCCGCCCCTTTTTGGAACTACGTGAGGGGAAAAGCCGTATCTTCGGACCGCAACTCTATTGCAACAAAAGATAGTCCAGTTTCTTCGTCTTACAGAGTCTCCACAGAGTCTCGCGGCAGCACCCCGAGAACTCGTCTCCCGCCGCAGTGGGACCCACGCTACCACTGTGGTGGAAGCCGCGGCGCGGACGAGTTGTCGCGGAGCCGCCGCTCGCAAAGGTGCCCGAGGGCTGCCGCAGTTCACGGCCGGATTGGAAGCTTGGGGGGAGGGAGTTTTCATTAGTTTTCGGCTCTCGTTTTCATGCTTCTTCATACTTCTGCACTGCTAACCCGCCGTTGTCGTGGCGGGTCCGTGGCACCCGCAAGACTCTGCTGCCGGCCTTACCTGTCTGTATAAGCTTCTGGACCAAGAAGGCGCTTATACCTGAGACGTTTCTAGACTTTCGACTAACATCGACTTGCCAGTGAACCCATCCTTACCGTGTCGGTAGCGGCGCGTCTTTTATCTAGTCCAACACCAGGAAAACTCGTACAGCGGTTCTACCGACTTCTCATATGGAGGATGTATGGAACAGACTGTGAAAGCTAGCCATCAGCTTCTCCTGAAAACTCGTCCTTACCGTCCACGCCCATTCTGTCTTCAATTTCCTCCAGAAATCTCCTAAAATATTGGAGCTGGAGAAACCAATTCATAGTCATTTGTTGCCGTTTCTGTCGAAAAAGTCGTCGAATACTCCCTATGCCTTTGAGAACTTCATTTCGCCCACACTACAACTCGTCCGGAAGTTCCACATACTTCCACCCGTGCTCGAGTGTACAGAATTCGTGTATTTGCCCAGTGACCGAGCACGTAAAGCCATGAAAACTCGTCCGTATTAACGATTTTATGACCTCGTCTGACTGCAATGGGCTAATCCTGAGCTTTCTTCATTATGATTTATTTGGCACACATCGATCAGCTTTGTAGAACAACCTGTATCAGTTTTCCGGAAAACTCATCCATATAGTCCTCATAAATCACGGCTTAAAGTGAGCCTCCGCCTTCTCATTCACACAAAAACTCGTCCAAAGTATCGTCCGGCTGCTTTGTCCATCCATTGCTACAGTGAAGGCACTTGGACTTCTACTTCTACTTGAATGAATCTTCTTCACATTCATAAACATAACATGAATTATTAATTTATTTACTTCATGTCGCGAAGATGGGCAGCATTGGGAGGTGGTGGCGCGTCAGCCGAACATAACCAAGCAGAGCATCGGCCGAACACACCGCAGTCAGTCAGAATACTGTTCGTACAAGCGTTCTCTGAGTGGCTCCCCAATTTGATGCGATCTGATAGTCTGGCGAGCTCCCACCACCCATGCTGTCCATCTTCGCGACATGTACTAAATTTTATTATAGCTGAAAGAAGCATAGGAACGTTTATGTAAATTCCAATGGTAATGGAATTGATTAGCCAGTGATTAAGTAAGAGCAGATGTTTTTTCCTCCTTCCTTTTTATAATCATAACTATCAATGGACATAGCTACTAGTCGTTAATGTGGCCAACATGGGGAGGCACGAACGCGCCAGACCAATCGAACCACATCGAGCAAGGGTGCCACACACAGAGGGGCATGTGCGGTCGGTACCCTGACTGAATGGAGATGCCCTGAGTGGCTTCCGACCGAATGGCTGGCATGTTCTCACCTGTCCATGTAGGCAAGATTAACGACCACTATCTTGTTTTCATTATACTAGTCCTCCTCAACATGAATAGGGAACCAACTATTCATATCACAAGCCCGAGAAAGCTTCCCACCTACAGAAATTTATAATAGTTCAACCACATTTCAAGTACAAATGAGGAAGTCTTAGGTCCATCTATGCATGGCTTCAAGAAGCAGCTTTGACGTGCACAATGAGTGCTTTCAGTTGTGTGTATTTGTTTTTGATTGAGTTTAAAGGTATTTTATTCGAACATTGTATTTTAACGTGTGGCCTTGGTCCACGTCATGAATAAATAAATAAATAAATAAATAAAAAGACTATGTAAGCTTCTTAGTGGACTGGATGTTACTTCAAGAGTAGCCAAAGGATTTGACAAGCCTAGAGTGCCTTTGATGCTCCACTAGCCGAAGCAAGAGAAGGACACAATTCACTCCTCTTATGCTATTTAGTGTAGTGCAGTCGGAGGAGATGCCGGCTGTCGCGTGCACCCGATACCAGGTTTTGGTTCGGATTTCCCGCCCAGGCCAACCAAGCCTTCCACCCATCCCCGTGAATTGGTGCTACATTTCCATAAGAAGGGTAAAGCAGAAAGATATTCCTCGACTGGCCACCGCAAGCCATTTTACGGCCAAATTCGCATTCAAGTCGCCTCTGCGACGTACTATAGAAGTAGAGTGCGTGGCGCATCCCAAAAGGGATTGAGTAACGCCGTCCTTTATCTTCTCAGTGTAGAGCTACGCCACATACAAAGATGCCTAGTCATGGGTTTTAAGACCAAATTTTCTACCACTGCTCGAACCGTTCGCGGTTCTACAAAGCAGTCAAAGCATTGAAGTTTTCCATCCACTTGCAGCCCTCATCTGGGGCAAGATTCATCAACCGCTTACCAACCTCTGACGGTGAAAATACCGTCAGACCCTTGATTTGGCAATGCAAGAAGAATGGCTGAGAAAAAGTGATAACTTTCGCCACAAAAGGTTTGAAATGGATATTCCCCCAAATCGGGTCATTTCTCCAATTGGCAAGCTAACCAAATACTCGACCAGACCATTGTTGATGTTCAAAACGCGGTTTAAACAGCGACTTTTTTCCATAAAAAGACTATGCATGTCCAAGAGATAACTGAAGAGACCATGAAAACTCTTGCGCCAATGGTGAGCACACTGTTGCAGTTGTAGGGCTTTCAAAAGGTGTGGTTGTTCAAGTCATCTCGTCGATGCGCAGCTGCACACCGTCCCTTATCGCCTGTGCGACCTTACGGAAGTGTCTCTCAACCAATCCTTGCGTTTTTGGACGGCCAATTTGATGTAACGACGTCGTTAAGAAATCCAATAGTGTCGCTTCTGCCTTCCTGAAAACTCGCCCCATCTTAATATCGCAACATGTGTCGTTTGTCTATCAATGTGTTTGCTTGAAGAAGTGAACTGGTCTCAAATCACATCTTGCTCTTCCCGATAGCCAAATTGTATGCATTTCCATCTAAACATGATAGTCGAGTATTACACTCGGTAACTCGTGCGGTGCAGAGCCACGCCCACAGTTAGACTAGTGAAGCTCTAGGGGATGGTTAGGAGGTATAAAATATAGCCACGCCCCTCGCCGGAGAGCATGCGATCTTCATCTGATCTCCCTTGCTCCCTAATCGCCAACCCTCTAGGCTTCACCGAAAATCCAAAGGCCGTGAAACCTTTGAGACGCATAACAAATTTTCGCAGTACACAAAACAGAGGTTGTATCTCCTGGCGCTACTCTTCCAGCAGAAGGCGCCCATACCTCCTGTCGCGCTGCCATTCCATCGCGGCAACGGAAAGTATGCACGAGGCCTTAGGTAGCGTTTCCATGGGCAAATAATGTTCAAATGTTTTTTTTTTTTTCGGAAAACGCGTCCTTCTCCCACACTTAGCAATGACGAAGGCTACCCGTCCTTATGTAAACTTGTCCTTAGATGTAGAGTAAATGCATATTAGAAAGAGCTCCTCACCCACAACCGACACTATAATTGTAGTTTCGCTACCGTAACTTGTCTAACGAGGCGCGTGGAGCGCAGTCGGAGGAGGCGCCGGCTGTCGCCTGCACCCGATACCAGGTTCCTGGTTCAGATTTCCCGCCCAAGCCAACCAAGCCTTCCATCCCGCCGGGATCAGTGAATTGGTACCAGACTTGTCTGGGAAGGATAAAGCACTGACATGTACATCGGCTGGCCACCGCAACTCATTGTATGGCCAAGTACGCATTCAACACGCCTCCACGACATCCCGTAGAAGTAGAATGCGTGACGCATCCCAAAGAAGATTGAATAACGCCGTTCTTTATATTTTATCCTCATCCTTAACTTGTCTAATTGTGTATAGTCACGTCCACTTTGTTGCAGTCTCACATAGGGATTCACACAGAGAGTTCGGCTATGTAACGTTGGGATTAGCGTTAGCGACTACAATAATGAAAATGACATCACTGTTCTGGACACAACTCCACTTAAATTTTCGAAAAACTCGTTCTGTTACGCCAACTCAATATGGTTCACCTTCGTATCGGTTTTTTATCAATTTTTGATAGATTTTTTAAGAAATTTTTTTGACCAGAAGGTCATCCTGAAATTTACATCAAGATTTACTTGCAATGGCGATTTGCTAGATCGAAATGATCGAAGAAAGTCCTTACAGAAGACACATCCAGTGCATAGCCACTCACACATCGAGAAAATAGGGTTTTTAAAGCTGTGGTGGCACTTTATGGGGTTTCATACTGTTACCATTGAAATTAATTTATTACCTACACATTACTGTGGATGATAATCAATTTCTCAGCAAACACGTCCTTACGGTTCATCGTGAATTTATTGGTTAACTCGTCCATCTAAGGTAAATAGTTTCCTAGGTGAATGATACCACTAAAGACTATGTGCGCATTCCTCAATTTTCCTTTTTGCCTTTCTATATGAGTTACTCAGCCACAAATTGGTTCAACGTCAACTCGTCCCAGCCACGCCTAGTGGTTTTGTGCTCACCATCACTCATCTGGCCAGATAACTCGTCCTTTCTGAATGTACACATGAGAATTCTGTGCCCCGTGCAAAGCATGTTTGAAAGCTCATTGAACGGCAGCGTGTGTCTGTAGCGGAGTCGGAGGAAGTGCCGGCTGTTGCGCATGTGAGGTTCCTGGTGTGGATATTCCGCGCAGTCCAACCAAGCCTTCCATCCCTTCTGGGTCGATGATTTGGGACCAGACTTGTCTGGAAACGACAAAGCGCTGAGATTTTCATCGCCGGCTGCCGCAAGTCACTGTACGGCCAAATACGCATTCAAATCTCCTCCACGTAATCCGGTAGAAGTAAAATGCATGGCTCATCCTAAAAGGGAATAAGTAGCGCCGTGCTCCACCCTTTATTGAACGACAGATGTCACAATCCTGTAACTCGTTCGGATAGACCGGGAACAACGCCTCCGGACTTACTGCTTAATTGTCAGATCTTCATGTGACTCCCTTTTCTTCCAAGTGCTCTGTATTCAAGCTGGTCGATAAGCAGTAGACTAGGTTTGGCGTTGGTATGCTGCACCTCTAGGAGATCGATGGAAAGAAGAGTGTGTTGATACGAGCGGCAACGACCATAGGTACTATACCTTTGTCCTTGGGAAAAAATTTCGAATTTCGAATGATCGAATAATATTCGATTTTCAAAATTTCGAATTTCGAATGATCGAATAATATTCGATTTTCAAAATTTCGAATTTCGAATGATCGAATAATATTCGATTTTCAAAATTTCGAATCTCGAATGATCGAATGATATTCGATTTTCAAAACTTCGAATTTCGAATGATCGAATAATATTCGATTTTCAAAATTTCGAATTTCGAATGATCGAATAATATTCGATTTTCAAAAAGTCGAATTTCGAATAATCGAATTTCGAATAGTCGAATATTCGAATAATCAAATGAACACTATTTTTTACTGTCGTCACCCAGTGGTTGACATTTAATTATTTTTTATTACCCACTGTGAAGGAAATGAATGGCTGCTCCATCCATTTCCTTTACGAGACCAAAGGACAATAACAGCGGTATAAAGGCAATGAAGCACGCTTTGCTTCCCTAAGAATTCGTGCACCGAGAAGAGAGAAACACCTTGGGTAGGCAGAGCTAGATTGTTATAGGTCTTTCTCTATAGGTTGCTATCTTTCCTTATGTTATAGCGAAGCTTCCAGGTGGTAAAAGAATGATTATCATGGGCGGAGAAATGACACAAAGGCGATCTGGTGCAGAAAGGGCGCACTGGAGTCTCATGAATGGCATTCAGTTTGTGTTCTAGCTCCGTTGAAGAGAAACGGACCCGCGTTGGAATCTAATCTGACAAGACACTACGACTTGGACAGTGTTAGAGCGAAAATGGGGATGGCTCACTTTCATAGAAAACGGAGTATGACTGGCTCTTGTACTCCATAGCCATTGCTCTTCCTCTCTTCTTCGTCTTTACTGGCAGAAAGCAGGAGCTTTCTAGGCCCCTGAAAGTTCTACCTCCCTACCGCAGCCACTTCGGCTCTAATCGTTCCCTTGTTGTAACTGGGGTAGAAATACAAAAGAAGATTCTCCCGTAGTATACTGAAGGTAAAAATATCTGTGTACAGGCATAACCCTAATCACTTGCGATTCACGTGAATGGCCACAGCACGCTCGACGGCCGTTTACAAGGAAGCAGGTGCGCAGCGGAGGGCCGCGCTTGCAGCGCTTACTTCGCGTCAACTCACAAGGGAGGTGGACTCAATGGACTTCCCGTGGGAATCTTATAAGTGACCTATTGAGCGCTGTGGGGGATTGTCCGAGAGGCACCCCAGTGGTTTAAAACTGAATGCAGCTAAGGGACATTTTATTTAACGAATTTACCGAATTTACCTTTTTAACGCGAAAATTTTTCGTTAAAAAGTGGTCGTTAAAAATTTAACGAAAAAATATAACGCACACCCCTGCTGCCCATCGCCTCCCCACCACTCTCTGCTAATCGAAGGTTTAGGGACTTGTACTCCCACAACTCCGGAGATCGAAAGCAGGTTTCGCCCAAACGTCGTCTAGAGGGCTAATTGAGGTGCTGATCGCAAATCTAGTAAAAGTTTTCGCGTGATCGCGTGATTCCACATTTTCATGAGTGATCAAGTTTATCAGTTTGAGTACATAGAATCGCTTACTTCACCTACATATGTGATCAGACTTGCTTTCCAGTCTTCGACTTTGAGATGGAAAGTAGTGCACGAAAAATGGATAATTTAGAAAAAGAAATGACAGATTCGTGGCTGCAGCCTAAATAATTTCCTAAGGCGAGGAAAGGACGAAATCAGTGGTCATGACAACCCCATCGTTACTCACGAACACACACTATGAAATATCGTAAGCGGCCAAATTGTCGAAATTGGATACCATATTCGTGCTCAGCATCCAAAATAACAGTACAGGCGATGTTTGGGCGAAAAAAATCGACCTCCACTCCACTTTTAGAGTCACAATAGTACAACGCGGCCGGTTATTCTGCACCTTTTCTTGCACATACTCACCGTCGCCTATTGTGGTCGACGGTAACACCGAACGCGTTTGCCAGCTTCGTGATCAGAACCTCAGTCAACGCTCAGGACAACATTTGTACGAAATTTTATTATCTACTTACGAAGTGGGGATTAATACAAGTACCTACGTTTGCAAAGCCCCCCCCCCCCTGTCAGTGCGGGAGAGTGGCCGAGGAAGAATAGGCTGCAAGAAGACCAATAGAATAAGTTAATCATATATGTAAATTTTAACACTCAAACAGTTTTAAATTCAATGTCTAAACAACAAAGTAGAATAAGAAATAACCTGGGATGTACATGAACTCTAAATCACCCTGTACTATGACAAACACAAGTGGAAAACAAGCAACACCTAAAACAAGTAATAACTAAAACAATGGTAATACAACACTAAACATGTCTTGTTTCGCCTCTGCCTTCATACAAAACATGTTTATAATTAGTCACCCCTAGGCTCGTCAGTGAAGAAGGTGACTAATTAATTTAGTTGTTAGTACTGTATTTGATGTTATATGCAAATGCTACGAATACTACGGAGTACAATACTACGGAGTGGGTCAAAAATGATGCATTTTATAAGAGATGCTAAAATTAGTAAAATTTACAAGAGAAACGTTCTCTATAGGAACCCGAAGACTGATCAGCACCAGGGATGAGTGGATTAACCGTTATCCGCTATCCGGTTTCCGACGGGTTTTGGCCTATCCGTTTTGTTGTTCGTTATCCGGCCGAAAATCGCCGAATAACAAACAACAAAATCTGACTCATTGGCTGAATTAATTTAGTCTTCTGGCTTTTTATGATTAGTTAAATATAAGGAAAATTTTTTACAAATCGTTTTGTGTTTTTTGCACTGCTAATTGAGATACGTTTGCCGTGCTAGCTTGGTGTCTTCTCTTATGATTAGTTCCCTGTGGTATGATTAGGCTAAACTACCTGCTCATAGCGGATTTTAAAACGCAGAACGCTTCCTCGCTCATTTCTGATTGTAGGATTTTCCCCAAAATTTCTTCTAGCATAATGTACGATCTCGAAAAACCAGTCGACAGAAGAGGAAGGGATAAACGAGGAAGGAAGGGATGAATCAGCTCGTTTTAAAGATGTGCCAGATGTTCAACTTCTAGTTCTTTGAAACTATGCTTCCAGTGCTTCCAGTGATAACTTCCTGTGGCTGGTCGATGTACTAGTACTATGTACCAGTACTTTAATATTTTCAAATAAATCCAGATTCATCTGTAAGTTTACGGGTAGTCGTTGAACAGTAGAAAAAGCTGTCAAGGGGCTGTGGATCCAATACTGGAATACGAACCTAATTCGGCTGACGTTTTAGCGCAACCACCTTCAGAGTCTGAACAAGAAAAACAAAGCCTGAAAGAGTACTTGTCCGTGAACCACAGCGTGTTGCAATAGCTTCTTATGCTATTGGAAAGACGAATTGAAGGAGGGGCGAAAAAACCAGACCGACCATGACTATGGAACAGCCTAAAGGCTTACAAAACACCCTTGGATGAGAGTAGATGTCAGTGAATGAGGTACACGAGTCACGTCTATTTCTATGCGAAGAGGTTTACCAGGTTTTGCCCTGCTTTCGTAAGGACACTTGTTGTCCAACGCCTCTTTCTTCTTATTTTCGAATCAATATGAAACTACTGTACTTGAAATGTTCATCGAATTAGCAATTCCTCTGCTCTTATCCAGACTCTGAAGAAGACACTCGCAAGAGCCGAGATTAGTCTGTTTAACAGCATAGGTTCCACAGCTTGATGAACTTACTGCCATTCTCCCCAAATACCCTTTGCAGCAATTCGCCTTGCTCGGAGCAATATAGAGAGTCTTGTTCGATCTGCGCAAGAATTAGTGTTAAAGCTGATCAAAGAGTAGACGAAAAGCGACTTTTTAATGCCTGCCCCACCAAGGCTCAGAAATTCCGTGGTATCTATACCTAGCGACTCTATTGCAACTAAAAAATATGAATAAAGGATATAAGACGACGTTAGTCAATTCCTTTGCGGGAAGCGCCTCGCATTCCACTTCTACGGGACGTGGTGGAGGCAGTATGAATGCCCATTCGGCCTATAGAACGACTTGCGGTGATCAGCAAATGGACAAGTCAGTGCATTATTCTTCCCGGACATGCCTGGTATCAGCTCATCAAGCTCAAAAGCGTGGAAGACTTCGATGACCTGGAGGGGAAATCCGAACCAAGAACATTGAATCGAAGATCATGCGATAGACGGCACCTCCATCTGCGCTACTACGCGCCTTGAAGAAAAACACCAACAAGAGGGAAAAAGTGGCTTATTTGACACGCGACGTGGACAGTATTATAACTCCCAACCTATTAAAGGAGAAAGAATGGTTTAAAAGAAGTTTTAATTTTTGTTGTTTGTTCGTTATCCGTTTTTCCGTTATCCGGCCATTTATGAACAAAATTATCCGTTATCCGTTATCCGGGTTTCAAAATTTCATTGTCCGCTCATCCCTAATCAGCACATCCCAGAGATGGACTGAAGCAACACGTTTCGATCATGTTCGTAAATATGGTTAAAATGAGAATATGTTCTACATTTACCAAAACGCACAGCAATCCGTAAACAACTCTCCTAGATTCGAACCTGGACCTCTCCCCGCTATCCACGTCCCGACTGCAGTGAATGATTCATTTGACCTAATAAATTGTCAGATTTCTAACATCTAACTATAATTAAAGCTCTATAGCATCTGCATGTTAATTTCTGAGTATTTCAAGGCCATTCAAGGCGTCACTCTCGCCTTATCAGCCAGCACTGAAGTGCTACAGTTTTTTGTAATTTTTGACCTACCCAGATGCACGCAGGACATTTGAAGACCACTACGGTGCTTCTTAGACACACCCTTATAACAAGCAATAGGTCATTTTGGAAATCTCCACGGGAAGTTCATTGACTTCTCTTGTCAGATTACGTACACACAATTCGGCGCACTTTGAGCGACGCGCGAAACTCAAACATCGTTTTTTATCATAAGGTCAGACTCCCCTGGTTTTCGAAGAAGAGTGCCACTAACTTGTTAAGAGATTGATAAAGAATATTCGAATATTCGAATATTCGAATATTCGATATTCGAAGCCTTTGAATATTCGAATAAACGAATATTCGAATATTGGCCACTTTCGAATATTCGAATAAACGAATAATTCGAATATTGGACTTTATCGAATATTCGAATAATCGAATAATTCGAATATTGGACTTTCTCGAATATTCGAATAAGCGAATAATTCGAATATTGGACTTTCTCGAATATTCGAATAATCGAATAATTCGAATATTGGACTTTTTTCGAATAGTCGAATATTCGAATATTCGAAATTCGAATTTATTCGAAATTCGACTATTCGAAATTCGAAAAGGACAAAGGTATAATAGGTACCGTGTGGGTGAACGCTCTCATGAAGAAGACGATGAAGGCTGCAAAAGCGGACGAGAAAGTGGACAAGATTAGGCTAATATGTCCAGCGAGTGAGAAAGAGATCTCCACACATGTGATACGTTTCCCGTCGGTGAAGGAGGCAAACAAAGTGCTTGACGAGATCGAAGCAGCTACGAAATAGCTCCGAGTTGTGCTGAACCTACTGATGATGCCCTGCTAGATCTAACTCTTCTCATGCGTACTAGAACGTTTCGCTTAATGTGTTGGCGACTGCTCAGGCGCTTGACGTTCGTTGCCGATAAGTTCGTGGTATCTGCTGTATGAAGCGCTGGAACTGGTTAGCTCAAGATCGGAGTCGTTCTCGGGTCTTGCGTTGTTTTTCTTCTTTCAGAACTATTAGGTTGTAACGAAATAAATGGCACTGAACCACTGTAAATTTAAACAGTTAATATCTCGGCTTGTAGGCAAGTTTATTAATCGAAATAAAAACCTTCTGATTCTACACATCTTTGCCAACCTAACACAAGCTTTTTTATCCCAGTAGCATAAAAATCAGAAGTTCTGGAATTGACGAAATCTTCAAAGGCACTTTCGGCATCCTGTTGGTATTTGAATGTTTTCCCTACCAAGAAGTCACCAGGATGCTTGAAGAAATGGTAGTCTGTCGGGGAGAGGTCGGGAGAAAACGGAGGATGTGGTAGTGTTTCAATGCTCAGCTCATTCAATTTCTGCAACGTCATTCGTGCTACATGGGGGCGAGCATTGTCGTGCAGAAGGAGAACTCGCCTTCGATTTACCAAGGCCGGCCGGATATCCTTCAACTGTTTCATCATTTCTTCAATTTCAATGCAGTACTTCTCTGCCGTAGTGGATTCACCGGGAGGGAGGAAGCTGTGGTGAATAATTCCCAGCGAACACCACCATACAGTACCGGACATGTCTTTTGGTCATTGGCCGAAAAAGCCGCGCCGGCCAACATAGGCCGCTTTGGAGCGTTCCAAAGCGGCCTTTTTGAATAAGTTCTTTAGATACGAAATACTTATGAAAATAAACATATATTTGAACTCAGCAGCTCAAGCTCTATCTTATGGTATATAAATCTCAGTAGAGTTGAACAATGCATATAGGCCCGACAGAATCAATCGAGTAGACGCGGCGCGACAACCTGTAGAGCGTTTGGGGAATTTTATCGGAAATTTCCAGCCGTCCTAATCAGAAATTGCTCTAAGACTGTTCAGATTGCATTTGGAGTGCGCCGTGAACAACGCATACAGAATCGGACCTTCCAATCGAGTGAGCGCGACATCCTGTAGAGCGAGCGTTTGGGGAGTTTTATCACAAATTTGCAGCTGCCCTACTCAGGAATTGCTCCAAACCTATCCAGCGAGGCTTTGGAGTGCACCGTGCACAATGCATATATAATCGAACCTATCAATCGAGTGGGAGCGACCGCTTGCAAATTGCACGCGCGGCCGTGTTCGGAGCGCAATAACTCTGTCAGGTCCGAATCGTTTCGGCTGCAACTCGTGGGTCTTGTGGGCAGTGAAACGTTGTAGTAGAAGGCTAAAGTCGAACGGTGTAGCTTGTGATAAGGTAAAGTTACAGGGGCGCGAATATGCAGGTGAGGCTTGCGTGACGCATTTTTTCCGATTTCGGTGGACCACTGCGAGAAGACGCGGCGGGCTAACGGCCTCAAAATGCGTATGCGAGCAGTACAATAAATGTACTTTATGAGGACTTGCTCACAACTCCCTAGTTTCCTGAAGTGCCTTAGCCCCATCTGCCAATTTAGAGTGGCGGAAGATAGCGGTTAGAGTTTCTTGAGTACTTGCACGCCCAGATTTGAGTTTTCGACACTCGCAATGGTACTGCTCTGTTCAGTGTGAAAAGCGCTATCCAATGGTGTCAATTTCGGCCGATTTTGGAAACATCGATTTTTCGACAATTTCGCATCGAGGACGAGACCGCTCCAGGCCGTCACAGACGGACGATGACGTCATCGAAAATCGATGTTTTCGAAATTGGCCAAGCTTGATACCGTTTGATAGAACTTTTCCTACTGATTTCAACGGTATTACTAGGAGCATCGAGAACTGTGATCTGAGCGAATAAGAGCGCGGAGAACATCGAGCCTCGTCTTGCCAAATAGGACGCAAGGGCGTGTTCGGAGCGCAATAACTCTGTCAGATCCGAATCGTTTCGGCTGCAACTCGTGGGTCTTGTAGGCAGTGAAACGTTGTAGTAGCAAGCTAAAGTAGAACGGTGTAGCTTATGATTAGGTAAAGTTACGGGGGCGCGAATATACAGGTTAGCGCCGTGTGACACGATTTTTTTCGGATTTCAGTCGATCTCTGCAGGAAGACGCGGAGGGCTCACGACCTCAAAATGCGTATGCGAACAGAGCACTTGAGGTACTTTACGGTGACGGGCTCAGAACTTCTCACCTGCCTAAACTGCCTTAGCCCCATCTGCTGGTTGAAGTTTCGGGCGGCGGTTGAAGTTTCCTGCCCTCTTACTTGCCCATATTTGGGTTTCCGATACTCCCGGTAACACCGTTTTGTTCATAACGAAAAGCTCTATCGAATGGTGTCACTCCCGACCAATTTCAAAAAATTGATTTTTTGACAATATCGAGGAGGTGGGCGCCCTAGGCCGAGCTGCGCGTGCGATGACGTCATCGAAAACCGGTGTTTTCGAAATTGGCCAAATTTCATCGTGCAAACTTCGTCCAAAATCGTCCAGGGGTTATTTGGGACGCTGATTAGGAATCCGACGTCCGTTTCTGAAAAATCCGTAGACTTCAGCAGGTTAGCTCCCGTTTGAGGGTGGTCGGGTCAGGATCACCGATCACCCTCAGTTATCGGTACAAGTGGTCTCCTGCCGTAATCGTCCAAATGTACTTCGGCATCGTGTTCAGCACCCCGAATAAGTCCCCGACCCTACACGAATTTTGAGCAAAATCGGTGATCCTGATCCGACCACCCTCAAACAGGAAGTAACCTGCTGAAGTCGACGGATTTTTCAGAAACGGACGTCGGTTCCTAATCAGCGCCCCAAATAACCCCTAGACGATTTTGGACGAAGTTTGCACGATGAAATTTGGCCAATTTCGAAAATGCAGGTTTTCGATGCCGTCATCGCCCGCGCAGCTCGTCCTAGGGCCGGCAGCAGAGTCTAGTGGGTGCCGCGGTCCCGCCATGACAGCGGCGGGTAGTGCGGCGCCGCGAGGGTCACTGTACGCAATACTGCGTACTTTTGCCGTAGTTGCGGCTTCTAAGAATGTCAGAGATGTAGTAAGCAAAACGCTTTTTCTTTTATGAAGAAGCGTTTTCTATGCCAAGTTAGGAGTTCTTGAATGTAAGCCCCGAAATCTAATAGAACACTCCTTATAACTCAACAGTTCTGTACCATTTTGTATTTGCTCTCACTTTGTCGTTCTAACTCCACTAAAAGTTCCTCGGTTGAAAAGAAGCTCGGAGATAACATGGTAGCCCTTGTGATGACAGCATTCCCTCCGATGCGTTGTTGAGTCCGGGCGGTCTGTCCGATTCAGTTATAGCTGATACTTTAAAAAAAGGTCTGCTTTATTGTTGCATTTCTGTGCAAGGGTTTTCCCTAAACCTCACACGGCTCACTTGTGGCTGGAAGGCAACGAAGGTTTTCCGTGCAATTAAGGTTACCTAATATCGTGCTAAGGTTTTTTTTGCGTTACGTTTTGAGTGCAGGATTCCATACGCTTCCATTTGTCGACACTAGCGGTGATTATATTGTTGGTTGTTAAGCCCTTTCATGAACAGAAATTACGCACCAACCTACAGTACCGCCGCTGAACATTCAACCAAACGACGTTTGCGACGCAGAAACGCGTTTTTTGCGTCGCATCATGATAACTTTGTTCAAAGTAAAGCCTTTCTCACCAAAATTTACAAGCGCTCCTAGCATCATCCTACCTACCAATGGGCATGCAAGCGCCATTAAAAAGTGGATGGAAGCCTGAAAACCAGTGCCGCAATTAAGGAGGGTCCTAATTACTGTGACCCGACCCAACACCGTCGCCGAGTCTCGCTTAATTATGCCCCCAGGCGCAAATAGTGCCGCCCAGTTGAATTTTAAAACTCTTAAACGTAATTAAAATTTATTTTCCTGCTGTTTGTGATCTTCTCCTGGCTGCGACAATTCATTTGATACCAAATTTGGCAGGAAAATATGCATGAGTCTGCAGCTGCTTCAACCGATTTTGTTTATTTCAACGGAAACGTCCTCAGTCTAAACCTGTTATTGTAGCTTGCAATCTACTCATCTTTAAGGAAGGAAAATGACATAAAAAATTTACGTTTCGAGTTCACTTTGGGCATTTGTGTGCTGGTTGCAATTCGTCAAACTGCAAGTGAACCTTGGCAAAGAGCACTCCCTGTCGCCGATTTTGGCTGCGAATATCTACGTCCTAAGCAAACGAGTTAGTCCAAAAATATGTTGGCTAACCGTACGGAATGTAGGGACTCCAAGTATCAAATATCGAGAAGCCGGGAAATCAGATGGCCGAATTTCAGCTGGTTAAAGTGAAGACTTTTTTCAAAAGTGCGACTGAGCTTCTACAGCGTTTCATGCACAGTCTTTGCAGAATGAACGCTGGGAAGCCCAGCATTCATATTAAGTATTTTTTCGCTCAAAATTTTTAACCAGTCCAGATGCCAATATTTTGACGCACCAGATCGAGCGTCGATGTAGAGGTCTTCTTCGACCATAATTGCACTGACCTGACATGCCCTACAGAGATATTGCACTCGGCTGCATGACCAACGAATCCCTCACATTTCTTTCTTGTAATTACGGGCCTGTTCGACTTTATGCAACTCACCAATATCGATCCATGCTGCCAAATCTCGATGAGTTTTTAGTTTTTCCGAATTGCGTACATCATATTAGGTTGTCAGGAAAGTTCTCACTGTTTTGAGTGCTCCACTTTGAACTAACATAACTTTCTAAAATTCTATCGGATTTAGTCGAAATAAGCACCGCTTCAGTCAGCACACTTTTGCCAAAGGGGAACCAGTCGTCTTATTCCATCAACGAAAGAATTAGGTGGTCGAGATTCGATAAAATTCACGAAAGCTGTTTTGGCTTGGTGTTGACTGGTGAAGGTTTTACCAGCGAGAAAGTTCTGAAAGTGTTTGGAAAGGTGGTAGTCGATTGGTGAGAGGTCTGGAGAATATGTCGGGTGAGGCAGAACTTCAACCCTTAGTTCGTTTAATGGTCGTGTGGTGATTTGCGAAACGTGTTGCGGGCGTTATCGTTCAAAAGAATCGGGCCTTTTCTGCTGGTCATTGCTAACTGAAGTTGACTCGATTTTCGGTGCATTTCGTCGGTCTCCTTACAATAGGACTTTGCTGTGATCGTTTGGCCTAACGGCGAAAAGTTGTAATGGATCACACCAGCCGCTGACCACCACACAGGGACCATTACCTCTTTTGGTGGAGGTTCGCCTTCGGAAAATGCCTAGGGGGTTCGACGGCGTGCAACCACTGCCCGGAACGTTTACTGTTATCATACGGAATCCACTTCTCATCACAAGTGATGATTCCATCCAAAAAGGGGTCCGTTTTGTTGCGTAAAAGGTGAGAAGAACAAATCTCGAAACGTGACAATTTTTGCCGCTCACTCAACTCTTGGGGCACCCACGTTTTTAGCTTTATCACTTTTCCAAGGCGTTTCAAAGCATCTGCAACTGCAGCTCTACTGACGTCTAGCTTTTTCGCGATTTCGCGAACTGTTTAGGATGGTTTGGCTTCCACCAATTCTTTCAACTCGTCGTCCAGGATTGCCCTTGATCGACCGCTACAGGATCATCTTCGAGGCTGAAATCTCCAGTCCGGATTTTACTGAAGCACTGGCACACAGTGCCTTCTCCAGCACTATTATGCCCCACACTTGATCGATATGTCAAGCTTCTCGGCTGCGGATTCTCCCAGTTTGAAGTTGTAATAAGATATCGCTCGGATTTGCTCATTCGACATACTCCAATAAGCCCTTCAAGAACAGAAATACAAAACAATGTTGAAACATATTTTTTTAGTCAGATAAAGCGAAAAATTCTGTGCAGAAAGTAACATTAATGCGCAATACAAGTTTTTTTAAGTGAATTTTCTTGATAATAGACGAATGAAAGATAGCAACGCAAAACGCTGATAACTTTCCGGACAACCTAATAACATGAAATTGTTGGCTGAAAATTTCAGTACGATTTCTTTCATGCTTTCATTCACTTACTCAAAAATGAACACTTCGTTTGAAGTTTTATAAAATTCTCATTTTTTTGTAGAAAATAATGGTTTATATCCTGTTCTAAAAAGTAGAACCGCGGCAGTTTTTAGCGCCAAAAGGGATTGCGCCATGCAATTGTCCAAGACATCGCGGTTTTTATTCGATTGATAGCAAAATTGCTGTTTGCATAGAGTTTTACGCCTGTAAACAACATAACAAAGAAAATTGAAAAAACACATATTCTCACTTTGATACCTCATGTAAGCAGCATTCACACTATAAATCAAATAAAATTCGCGGCGAGCTTTTCAAGTGCAGGGCGCAATCTGGTCTTTGATGCACTAAATGAATCCTACCTTGTTGCGCTTTAAGACAAAAGTTATTTGATTATTTTTTCAAAAGAAACAAAACTTGTGTAAAATTATTACATTCGTTCGGGCAGCTTAACTTTTAAAAAATTCAAGAAAGTTATACCAAATTTTTCTTGGACAAAAAATTATTCTACCCTTCTTGAAGTGTTCGTATTTTAACCTGTAAAAAGCTCGCTTCAATTTGGAAGATGTTTAATTCCTATTTAAATGGAAAAGTGTCCAACTCGACGTGAAAATGATAAATGCATATTTTGCGTTGCGGCTAGGCACACAATTTTGAGAAATATAGAATCTGCGTGATCTACGCAATCCGGAAAACCAAAAAACTCATCGAGATTTGGCAGCATGGATCGATATTGGTGAGCTGCATAAAGTCGAACAGGACCGTAACTACGAGAAAGAAAAGTGAGGGATTCGTTGGTCATGCAAACGAGTGCAATATCACTGTAGGGCATGTCAGGTCAGTGCAATTATGGTCGAAGAAGACCTCTACATCGACGCTTGATCTGGTACGTCAAAATATTGGCATCTGGACTGGTTGAAAAATTTGAGCGAAAAAATACTTAATATGAATGCTGGGCTTCCCAGCGTTCATTCTGCAAAGACTGTGCATGAAACGCTGTAGAAGCTCAGTCGCACATTTGAAAAAAGTCTTCACTTTAACCAGCTGAAATTCTGCCATCTGATTACCTGGTTTCTCGATGTTTCATACTTGGAGCCTCTACATTGTGTATGGTAAGTGTAGACGTATTTTTGGACTAACTCCTTCCTTAGGACATGGATATTCGCAGCCAAACCTCGGCGACAGAGGGTGTTATTCACAAAGGTTCACTTGCAGTTTTGATGAATCGCAGCCAGCACGCAAATGCCCAAAATGAACTCGAAACGTCAATTTTCTATGCCATTTTCCCCTCCTTAAAGATGAGTAGATTGCAAGCTACAAAAACAGGTTTAGACTGAGGATGTTTCCCTTGAAATAAACAAAATCGGTTGAAGCAGCTGCAGACTCATG